>VXAY01006259.1:791315-812097 GCA_013399855.1 Oxyruncus cristatus
GAGGAGTGGCCGGGGCGCTGCCCCGGCGGTGCCACCGTGGGGCAGCTCCTGGATGTGCTGCGGCGCTTGGGTCGCGACGATGTGCTGACCGACCTGTCCGGCAGCGTGGGTGAGGAGCCCGGGGCGGGAGAGCGCCGGGGAGGGGACGGGGAGAGCGGGACACACCGGGACAGCCCCGGGAATCCCGGCGCTGGTGCGCCAGTGGGACCGAGCCTGCCCTGGTGCTGCTTCCGTGATGCCTCGGAGGGAGGGGATCCTGCTCCTCTGGGTCTGTCTTTGCTGCTCCGGTCGGTCTTTGCTGCTCTGTCCGGGGAGGTGATATTAAGAAACAAATTCACTAAATTCACGCAATTTTAAAAGAAAAGCCCTTCCTAAACTGTGGAGTGACATCCTCGGTGTTTTGGCGAGGGCCGCAGGGATGCTCCGAGGGCTGGATGGAGCACCTCGGCTATGGAGACAGGCTGGGAGAGCTGGGGATATTCAGCCTGAAACCTTAGAGCTCCTTCCGGTGCCTAAAGGGGGCTTATAAAAAAAGAGGAGGAGAGAGGGACTTCCTGCATGGGTGGATAGTGATAGGATAAGGCAGAATGGTTTTAAACTAAAAGAGGAGAGATTTAGATTAGGTATTAGGATATTAGATTAGATATTAGGAAGAAATTCTTCCCTGTGAGGGTGCCTTCTCTGGCACAGGTTGCCCAGAGAAGCTGTGATGCCCCATCCCTGGAAGTGTTCAAGGCCACATTGGATGAGGTTCTGAGCAACCTGGGATTGTGGAAGGTGTCACTGCCCACAGCAGAGGGCTTGGAATGAGATGATCTTTAAGGCCCCTTCCAAACCAAGCCTTCACAGTAGCCTCATGTAGCTTCCAGGAGAGAAGTGCAAAGAGGAGAGGTGCTCTTCCAGGAGAGAAGCCCCGTCTTATCCTAAACCTTCAGTAATAAAGTTTCTGTGTGTCAGAGGATGCTTTGGACCGGGTCAGCCAGGAGACAGCTTGCACTGACACCAGACACTGTGAAAGTTATAATGTGTGGATATAGTGTGATAGGAGGATATTCGCTGGGGGAGATGAGGGATGTGTGGAACTGGATAATGTTGGGGGGAAAAAAGTTTCTATGCAATCTGAAAAAATTGGGGCAGATCAATATAAGAAGTATAAGGCCTCTGTGCTGTTTTGATAACCTTTTCTTTATAAGCTTTTTGTTCTCTCTGATCAGAGAAATTTGGAGGGAAGCCAGCTGTTATCAGAAGAGGAATTTTTTTGCCAAAGGATTTCCAAAGCCAGAGACTCTGTTGAAAGTCCTGTGTTGTACAGTTGAATTTACTGGATTAGCAATGAGGAAGTAATAAATCTCACTTCCTGTTACGGAGATAAAGGAAGAGGTAGAAACCCATCACTATATAGAGAGCCTGACCAAGAAGTGGTGGAGGACTTCCCTTTGCTCCTGTCGTTCTTCCTACTTAAGAACACAGTCTGAAGACCTGGTTTGGGGAAAGACAAAAGCATCAGTGTGTTTTGTGGTCCACTGATCAGAGTTTCTTAACAAATTAGGGGAGGCTTCCAGCTGTGCAAGAGAGCTGGGGCTTCACAAAAACATTGGGATCACCCAGGGTGGCTCTGGCCCTGAGCTCAGGATTTGGCTCACTGGAAGGAATTGTGGTGGATGGGCTTTGTCAGAGCCGGAATAGACTCCAACAGAAGGAGTGGGAAGAACCTGGGGTGCAGGAAAATCACAAAGTTTGCACAGAGTTAGGTCAGACTGATAGGAGGAGACACATAAATTATTGGAAAAAAGACCCACTAAGGGCTGTTCAACACAAAAATACTATCTCTGGCTCAAGAAATTCTTTACCTGTAAATCGTCCAAAAGATAGATTATAATAAACAGATTGTAGATTATACCTACAAGATAAATTATTTTAAGGAAATATTCTCTGTAAGCTTATTTTATTCTTATGTTCCCCCGTAGATATCTGGTTTTGTGCAGTGTTTGAGATAAGATGGTGGTGGGGCAGATGGACCCTCAGCCTGACCAACTGGCTGTTTCTCTCTGCTATTATTTTTGGCTGAGGGCTGCAGTGAGGGCCTGTGACCTTGTTCTGGTGCTCAGAGCTCTTGCAGAAGCTGGAAGTATTTACTTGTAAGAGGAAAGGAAATGGATGGCTTCATGCACTCTTGTGGACGGTATTTCCTGATGCCAGGGGCATCTTGTGTGCACAGCTGGGACTCCTGCAGCAGGGTCCAACTCGGGATCAGAAGACATCAGTGTCCCAGCAGCTCTGCCCTAACTGTGATCTTCCTCAGCAGCTTATTTTGCTGTACAATCATCTTTAGGTGCCTGAAGCTCTTTGGTTCGATAGGTTTGTGCCCTTTCCTGCTCAAACTCAATGACTTTTGTTTCTAGCCTGACCTGTTATAAAAGTGCTGCTTTCCTGACTGACAGTTACTTGGTCTGTTTTCTCTGTCTTCTCATCATGCTACTCATTTTGCTCTTTGGGTTTCATGTTTTATTGTTTCTTTCCAATACCTCAGGCTTTTCTTTGCTGTTCAAGGAATGTAAAGCCTGATTAGGTATTGGATGGAGTGGGACAGCTTAGCTTGGAGCAGTTTCTGGCTACTTGGTCTTGTTGTTTAGCATCCTTTATCTTTACAGTCCCAAAGTCATCCCTGATTCTGTTCATTATCATTGATCTGTGACAGACTTTGCCCTTCAGTTACTCCAGAGAGGGGTACACACCCACTCTGCCCTGGATAAGAGGATCCCCTGTAGGTGTTGCTCAACATAAAAGCTGTTTCAGGGGCTCCTTAAATTTTTACAGTGTTCTCCTGTGTGTGGTGAGTGTAGATACTCATTGTCACCTGCAGTTGTCCTGGCTGACAAAGGCCAGGGGTGTGAATCAGCTCATGTGTGTCTGCAGAGAGTTGCTAAGGTTGGAAAAGGCCTCCAAAGTGATTGAGTCCAACCACTAACCCAGCACTGCCAAGGCCACCTCTAAACCGTGTCCCCAAGTGCCACATCTACACGTCTTTTAAATACCTCCAGGGTTGGCGATTCCACCATTTCCCTGGGCAGCCTCTTCCAATACCTGACCACCCTTTCAGTGAAGAATTTTTCCCTAATATCCAGTCTAAACCTCCCCTGGCACAACTTGAGGCCATTACCTCTTGTCCTGTGGTCTGCTGTTTGGGAGAAGACATTGACACTGTGAAGACTTTTAACTGAGAATCCTCCCCAACTGTTTTGTGATTTTTACACACTCCAAAATGCAGAACAGTGAGAGCAGGCAGCAGAGTTGAGAGCTGCCCTGTTCCTGATGCCTGGCATCAGGTGTGCTGGCATACACTAGAACCAAGGGTAACAGGAGGAGATTGGTTTGAAACAAGTAAAAGGAACTATTTATTTAAAAGAGCAAGAGGGAGCTTCAGGAATTAATTGCTAGACGAGGTAGTGGAGGCATCATCAAGAGGTTTAGAAAGCGGTAAGAGAAATTCTACGTACCAAAAAAACAGAGAGGGCATTTCCCTCTAATATCCCTGATCCATGAAATAGCTATTCCTGTTTTAATGAACGCCAGGAGTGTAAACCCACATCACCGGAGCTTCTTGCCTTGGTTGTGTGTTTTTGCAGAGGAGGACTGTAGGAAGTACTTGCAGAGGAAGCAGGAACAGGCCAACCAGCCCCTTCAAGTACCAGCAGTAGACAGCAGCGTGCCAAAGACCTCGGAACTGATGGGCATCACCATCAGGGACGATCCCTACGGTAAGTGCCCATGGTTCCATTGCTGGAAGGCCTCATGCCTCGTGTGGGAATGGCCTTCAGCTGTAGCAGATCCCCTTGAGAAGTGCAGAAAACCTGTTTGCTTTCATTCCTCCCATGACTTTTAATAACCCAGGCTGGAATGCTTTGTCTGGTGGTCACGGGGCATTTTCATTTTTCCTGTTTCCTAGAGCACAGAGGAAAAGCAAGCCTGGGGAATGCCATACCCAGGAACAGGCTGGCACAGAGCCACTGGACACATATGGGAGGAGACTTCCCAGAAACGTGTCCCTTAGCCCAGCCTGGCGCAGAGCAGCAGCTGAAAGCTTAGGGAGTTGGAGCCCAGGGGGAGGGACATCAGAGCTGATTTCCCTGCTCTGCCCTTGGCAGGTGGAACCACCTTGAGTAAAAAGGAAGAGGGTTTGAAGTAGGGCTGGGTGTGAAGTGGGCAGAGAGAGGAAACACAGTTCTCTGTGTGTGTGTGTGTGTTGCTGGGCTGTGTGTGCAGCTCTGCCTGGGCAGCCACGTGCCACGTGCCACCATGTGCAGCCCTGCGTGTGCAGCCATGTGTGTGCACACGTGTGTGTGCTGGCCAGTCTGACCTCCTCTGGGGTGGGGACATCATTAACCCTCCCCAAATGTCCACAGACCAATATGCTGGTGTTTGCACACGGCAGCTTTGGCTGATGTGACCCCCAGGTTAGCGCCGTGCCCCTCCAGCAGCACCCTCAGTTCGGCTGACCCGGCAGACATTCCCCTTCTGCTTCACTGGATGCATCTTGGGCTGGATCTGCCTGCCGGGTTGATACTTTCCTCAGCAGCTTTTAGAGTCTCTGACCTATTTTTTCGCTGTGGTAGGCTTTATCTGGCATAAAAAATTGAAAATATCTGTAGTGACAATGATATGGAAAAAAAAAAAAACCACAGTGGGAAGCTATCCAGCAGTATTAAGGCGCTTAATTATGAGAGACGTTGCCCTTAAAATGCAGCAGTTTAATATTTGGATAACTGCTAAATAAACAAGAGCTGCCAGCCATTAGTGTAATAGGAAAACAGGCCCATTTACTTAGGATATGACTTCAGGTACCCAGGTCTGACATCTTAGCCCTGAAAGTGGCAGATTCCAGATTTCAAGGTTGACCCTATAGCTCTGTGGACAGCGTGTGGCAGGACATTGCTGGGTGAAGGGCCTGCAGGAAGGTTTTGTTTGGGAAGTTTAAATCTCTGTTAGCTGAATTAGAGAATGAGGATCTGGAGCCACGAGGATATTTTAGATGTATAACTCCCAGTGAAATCCCAGAGCACTGGGGCTCTGAGTTGCATCCTCTGGGGTACTCTGCTCCCTCCAGCTCTTCACAGACTCTTCCCCCCTTGACTCCCTGTGGCTGGATGTTATTACCTCCACAGATTTTGCCTGTCTGCATCTCAGCTCCCCTTCCCTGAGCACTGCCAGCCAATGTGGGTGTATGTGAACAGCCTGGCTGGTGAAAGCAATCAGGGCACAGACGTGTGTTACCTCCTGCCAGCCCTGTTAGGGACAGGAGTCTGGGCTGAAGGGCAGCTGGTCTAATAAAATGTTAAATTACCTTCACAAGTTTGGCCAGAGCTTGTCTGTCAGGGCTCCTGATTCCGAGTCAAAGTCTGTGGCAGCTTGTGAAAGCTCACTAGAGGAGTGAACTTCATTTCTAGTAGGAGATGACAGTGACATTTGTAATGGTTTCAGGGAGCGGAACAGAAATATTTGATGCCTTCATCTGCTACTGTCAGAAAGACCTGCAGTTTGTCCAGGAGATGATCAGGGAGCTGGAGCAAACAGAGTTCAAACTGAAGCTCTGTGTATTTGATCGGGATGTCTTGCCAGGAACCTGCGTGTGGTCCATCAGCGGAGAACTTATAGAGAGGAGGTAAGTGAGCCGTGGCTGTTGGGGCCAGCTGAGTGTAATGGGACATTACAGCCAGTTTACCCTGATGTCTGCGGTGTGGTGCCAGTGAAACAGCAAAATTCCACAAGAATGTCTTTTTGGGGTTTGTTTTATGCTCTTGGCTCAAGACTCAGGCATTCCCCAACATGTTGATTCATTGTGTTCGTGAGGGAGGTGCTGCTTAGTGATGCTGCTTATGTTTGATCACTTTTCTTGGCCTTATTTGTCATACATAGACAGAGGGTCACATAAAGGTTGCACAGGCAGTCTGGACTTCGCTGTTTCCTCATTTTTTGGTATATGAGTGTTATCTGTAATCAGGTTTTTGTGTGTAACGCCACTGTCTGTCAGTTGTCCCTGCTCTGCAGCTAATTCCTGCTGGAACACAGCTGCCAGGTCCTTCTCCACCAGAGAAATTCAGAACAGTATGTGCTTCTACCCATGAGAATGAGAAGCATCTCCTTTGACATTTTATCTTTTTTTTCCCCTGACTCTTCATCTCCAGGTGTCGGAGGATGGTGGTTGTCATTTCAGATGATTACCTGGAAAGCGATGAATGTGATTTCCAGACCAAATTTGCTCTTAGTCTTTCCCCAGGTAAGATCTCGCAAATACTCCCATCTACAATTGCACGTTATTATTTTTCAGTGCAGTGACATCTGAAGCATCTGAGGTCAGTGGGCTCTGTACCACTGGAACTAACTGGCTCCCTAATTTGATTGTGCAGGCAGGGACCTGGCCTCGGTCCCTTGCCCTGCTGCTGACCTTCCACGCGACTGCGAGCGAGGAGCTGCCTGTGCTGCAGTGCTCCAGCTGTCAGTGGGATAATGCTGCCTGCTCTGGAGATGTCAGAACTGCATGTCAGGCTTGTGAAGGGGCTTTGAGATCCATACAGGAAAATTTGCTGCTAAAGAGAAAAGTATTACAGTAAAATTAGGGTGTGAGTAAATGCTGGAAGTAGGGTGTCAGGCAATGGATATGCAGATTTCAAGGCCAGGCTGGATGGGGCTCTGAGCAACCTAGTCTAGTGGGAGGTGTCCCTGCCCATGGCAGGGGGGGTGGAACTAGATGATCTTTAAGCTCCCTTCCAACGAAGACCATTCCATGATTCTGTGATTTTTGTAGAGATCTTTGAGTATTGTGGATAGATTAAATAAAATACGGAATGAATGTTCAGTTTAGGTTTGAAAAATTTGTATATATTTTGTTCTAAATTGAAAAGTCACCAATTTACTTCTGTCAGGTTTGTTCTGATTGCCCTTCTCTAACCACTAGGTGTTCTATGCTTGTTTATGTTGCTGGGGAGTAAGTGCAGCCCAGCCTAATAGTATGGAGGATATCTAATATCAGGAGGAGTGTCTGCACCAAAAGTCTCTTTTCTAGATAAGGCATCTGACATGGTATTATAAATTACATGCCAGGGGTTAGACTGGAAGCCAGTGGCAGAGCTGGGAATTGGCACAACAATTTCATGTGATGGCATTCAATCCACTGAACACCCCCAGCATGCTGCATCAGCCCCCAGTCATCAAGATTTGTAGCAAAGTCCTTTTACTTCTTCACCAGTCTCTTGTGGGCATCACACCTACCATTAGAACAGGAGAAGTTCCATCTGTATGGAATGACTGTGCCAGTGAAAATGTGTGTAAATACAGGCATAGGGAACTCACAGATTCACCTGTTTGGGCGGGGGGAGGCGGGTAACTAATGCACAGAAGGGTTTGGTGGCAGGCTCTGGGAGCTCCATGGATTTCTCCAGCATCTGCTGCAGTTATAAAATCTTAGTTATTTGCCTCATCCAGGTCTCAGTGACATCAGTTGCACTGAGCAGCACAGTGCAGGTGGTGGCAGGAGTCCCTGTGGAGAACTACAAGGGGAGGAGTTCCTCTGCACAAGAGCTGCTCCTTTTAAGCAGCAGCAGGCACAGGGAGAGGTTCTCACCTCATGGTGCCTCCAAACCAGCAGTTCATATTACCAGGGGGGTTCCTCGCAGCCCCTTGACTGGGGAACATCTGCAACCTGAGCAAATCAGGATTTGAAACTTGCTGTCCAGGGTGAGAGCTGGTTGCAGTATAAGGAGAGCAAATCAAGCAAACCTGGATCTGGTGATGTGTGTGGGGAGGAAATGGATTTGGGTCCAGCTGTGGCTCTGTGTAACCTCTGCCTGTGTGACCTGTCTTCCAGGTGCTCGTAGCAAACGGCTGATCCCAGTCAAGTACAAATCCATGAAGAACGAGTTTCCCAGTATCTTACGGTTCATCACGATCTGTGATTACACCAACCCTTGCACCAAAAAATGGTTCTGGACGAGACTGGCAAAATCCCTCATGTTGCCATAACGCAAAGTCCCGAGAGCTGGGTGCTCTTGTAACCCGCCCTGGAAGTGCCTTTGGACTGGGCGGTCGTTCACACAGGGTCTTCCACCACTTCAGAACCTGGATACTTGCAGTCCGTGCTTGGGAACAAAGAAGTGGGAACAAAGAACTTTCTCTAGCACTTCTTCGTAACTCTGAGGGGAAATAAAGCAACTGTGTGGGTGTTCTGGGTCAAGTCAGTGAGCAGCAGCATCCAGCGTTTGTGCAGTCAGCACTTTCACTGAAAATACTGGAAATACACATTTAAAGACCAAGTGTCCGATGCAGGAAGGCTCTGTTGTAAGCATTAGCAAGACCTCAGTGCCTCAAACTGCAGGCTTTGTCAAACAAGCATTTCCTACTGTTTTAAAAACTAGAGTAACATCTGGGGTTGGTGGGATTGTACCCTGTTGGTCATGTCTGTCTCTTTTCAGGTCAAATTTAATTCGGGGATCTTATACCAGCATTTAATATTCCTAGGTATTATTAAAAGTTTACAATAGAGCCTTCAGTCTTAAAGTACATATTTTCAGTGACAGTCCTTACTACACAAAGTAGGGGCTGCTGTTGCTCATTGACTTGACCAGGAACCAAGCTGTGCACCTCTGTGGGTCCAGATCTTAAATTCTTTCACCTTTAAAAGCCTTTCAAAACCCAGAAGCTTTTGGGATGCCTCAAAGGCACAGGGATAAATATTGAATAGCGTATTAAATTGAAAATTGGGCTGTTTAAAATATAAAGGCAAATGTTACATTAATAGGAAAGAGCCTATTTTAATTAACTGCCACAATAATTACTGTATTTCTGTGACTAAGGCTTGGAGCAATGTTGAGACTGCTCTTCTTGTTAGACTTGGCCTTGAATCCTGCACAATGACTAGCAGATCTCATCAGTGCTCCGAGGTGGGGGTCAGGAGTTCTGCCCAAAGGAGTGTTTTAAAGCCACGGTGTATTAAACAGATTTACAGTAAATATTTACTTTTTAAATTGGGGAAGAGAGGAATTTTGCTTATGTATCTGCAGTTGCTTGAACTCTGCCCCTTTGTTCATTACTTCAGCCACTGACTCATGTTGATTTTACAGCTTAATGTTTTACTAGTTTACATTTTTATGGTTACATCTGAATGTATTTTTTGTTTGTTTGTTTGTTTTTTTTTTAATTTTAGATTTGCTTTAAAGCATTACCGGGGCTGAGGCACAGACAGAAATGTGCCCCTGCCTCTCCCTCACCCAAACCCTGTCCAGTGAATGACCCTTTAACCAGGGATGCTGCTGCTGGTTCCTCCTGGCTGACAGCAGCAGCCCTTGCCCTGAGCACGGGGAAGCTCCTTCACGCACATCACGTTGGCATCAGGAGCCATTTTTAGATAAACCTGCGAGCTGGATGTTTTTTCCTCCAAAAACAACCGCTGCCGTCGTGCCAAGGTGACATTTGCACCTTTCTGCCTTGCTAGAACAAATGAGAAGTCTGCGGGCACCGGAGGAGGAAAGTTAAGCTCATGTGGGAGTCTAAATAGTTTGTCTTCATGTCCTGTTGCCCTCAGGCCTCTCCCGCAGAAGTGGAGACAGCTGCTTGCCTCGGGCTTTCTGCATAATCGTTAAATGTTAATTGTAGGAGAGTTTTGGGAGGCTGCTTGATCCCGGTGAATTCTCCTACTCTGGAGTGCCTATAAACATCAATTATGGGTCATTCCTCGCAGGACCAAACCAGATCCCGCTTGCCCGGAGAGCTGGAAGGGCTCTGGTGGCTGGTTTGGGGAGCAGGTGAGGCAGAGGAGCTGTGGACGCTAGAGGGAGGCCATGGCCCGTGCTGGCTCCCTGAGAGGGATCTGCGGCGTGGGACTGGGGAGAGACGGCCGGGATGGGCCAGCTGGGCACTGACCCCTTGTCCAAAAAGGAGAAAACAGCAGTGGGTTCTCTTCCTCTGCCCCTTGCACCCTCTTCTGGGGAGGCTGTACCAAAACCAGCGAGAATTTTGGCGGCTTGAACCTCGTGCGGTGTCTCCTGCCCGAGTCCTGGTGGGTGGTTTGGGGCTTGGGACTGTTGCGAATGAGTGAAAAATAACAGCAAGAAAAATAATGATGTTTGTAATGGATGATTTGGTGATCGCCCAAAAGGGGAAATGCTGGTTCTGGATGATAAAAGCAGAAATAGGAGCTGAATTTCTAAACCTTCTGAATTCCAGTAGGTAAATGCCATATTCCAGTTAATGGTGAAAGATGTTGGGATGTTGTTTCCACCCTACTCGTGCCCTGGCCCTTTTTTCAGCTTGGCTCAGACACCAGAGAAGTCTAATTGCTGTGGGACTATTGCTTTATTTCAAGCAGTTAAAATTTGTCTTATAGGCTAAAATAATAATTTTGGAGTAAAGTGAGGTAACAGCCCTAAAACATAAAATATGCTTTAAATATGTATCCTCTTCTATGTAAACCCCAGAGTTTATGCACTTCTGACACTTTCATATCAGCCTTGTGATGATAACTTCAAGTGTGGCATGAATGATACAAAGTGTAGATATTGTGGCACTTGGGGTTCTCCTTCCCTCTTTCACGCTCAGTGGAAGGTCAAAATTTTTGAACTCCTTTAAGAAAGGGATTTATAAAATTGTGATGTTACTTTTTTTTCTACTTTGTCTCTCTATCCCCCACTGAAATTGTCCTACTTGGATCTGTTAGTACCAAATCATTTATTTTTATATACAGACATATATTTATATTACTTTCTATTCTGAGACAAATCTGTGGCAAAGCATCCATGTTTATAGCCATTCTGAAAGCAGTCAATGATTCTGTGGGTTTTCTCCTCAAAGGAACAAACTTTTGCTGCTTGTGAAAACATCTTAAAATAAAGAATGAAAACCCAGTAGGCTGAATCTCCTTCTTGGGCATCAGAGAATAAAACTGGGTCTCAAAATGAAGTGTAAGTGAGGAATGATACAGGATAGTTCTGTGGTTTTTTTCATGTTTTGGCTAAATAACTCCCTTCATAACAGGGAGGTTTTGGCTGTGCTGGGACAGGGAGAGGTAGAGTTGTGTCATGCCATGAGGAAAATTATCAAGGAATTGTACTTTGTTCACGTGTGGTTCCTCTCCAGGCTGCTTTTTTGGCTTTGTAGTCTGTGTCTGTCACCATCCTGGATTTGCTTCAGTTCTGGTACCCAGGAAGCTGGAGGGGATGGAGCCAGGATTCCCCTGGGATGTTGGGCCATTATTAACTCCTGCTCTGCACCCTTTCTGGAGGCCCTGGCAGAGACATATTGCAGTGCAGGGATCTGGGGGATCCTGCCAGCTTTATTTCCTCTCGCTCAGAGTCAGTCCAAGCCACGGAAGTAACTTACAAACCCAGCAGCTGTCAGGCCAAGGCCCTGCCACTGGAAAAGACCAAGGATCACTGAATCACAGAAGTGTTGGTTGGAAGGAATTCCCAGAGGTCAGGGACGAGCTACTCTTCCCAACAAGAGGGGCCACATGCTAGGACCACGTTCCCTATAAAGCATATGAAGTCGTGTCTCTGCTATGGCTACTATGAGGGAGCATATGGACAGCGATATGGAAACCATCCCTGGATATATTCTAGATAGAAACTGCTGGCAAGAGCAGCCTGCCAGGAGAATCCCACAGCCTGCCAGAAGCATCCCGTCGCTTCCAGTGTGGCTTTACACCACTGCCTTGTTCTCTTTGGAGCAGTGAATGATTCTTGCCCGTATTTGAGCACGAGCGCAGCTCTGAGTCAGGTGGGGTCAGGGGCTCCTGCTGCAGCAGCTCTTTTCCAGCCGTCATTCCTCTTGAGCCAAAATATTCCCAGTCCTCTGTTTCACTTTGGTGCAGGAATGTTGGTGCCATTTCCTCATTTACTGGAGGACAATGTTCACCTGGTGAAACCCAGTAACCACTGCAGAGTCTTCTCAGGCCCAGAGATGGAGGATGATCCCAAAGGATCAAATTCCATCCTTCATTAACACTGATAGGAAAACAGTTGTGTTACCATCATGGAGGCACTGCTTGGTCCAGAGGGTACATTTACAGGAATAAAATTAGCATAGGGAAGAAAGTGTAATTATGCACAAAAAATGACTGAGAAAATGTTGTTTGAGCATCCTGGAAACATATTTTAATAAGGCAATAAAAAACAAACCCCTCAAGGTTCACACTTCAGAGAAACACACAGAGCTTATTAAAGAGCGTCTCTCAGACCATTTGGGGCTTTACGACACGTCCTGTGTACAAATATTTTACTGAAGTTAATTTTCTCTAGGTGTTACAACCATTTTTGAATCCCCACTATAATTTTGAGATGAATTTGAACCCAACCCAACTTCTTGATCAGCACTATCAAGCCCAGCCCTGGAAAATTTGTTTATTTTCTAGCAAAATCTGCAGTCATGGGACTGAATATTGTTGTATTTGCTCTGGGGCTGTGCTGCTCTGCGAAAAGGTTAATTAACTGAAGGTGTGTTTAAGTCTTAAGCTGTTCCAAAGTCTGATTTACAAACAATGCATTTTCTGTTCCACAGCAGAGCCTGGCTTAGCAGTGCCTTTCCCTCCTCCCATTCCTGCTGATAAAGCCACTCATGCCATGGCAGAGGTTGGGGCTGTCCATGCCCACTAGGCAGTGGTCTCTTCTATCTCAGCTGGATAAGATGGTTTCCACAAAAGGATGGGATGTATCCCTGCAGTTCAAAGCATGGAGGATTCGGCAGCTGCAGCCAGTGGAGGGGTTTTGATTCCCATTTCCCCAGTTCCTGGTCTTGCCTAGATTGGGTTTCTGTGGGGCTGGACTGGAAGGAGGGAACGAACATTTCTGCATTGGCCATGACACACTTAACTAAGTCTCTCTACAAAAGGCTGCTTGGAAATTTTTCCTCCTCCTGTTTCTACATGGCCTTCCCACCACCCTCCAGAATGTGACAGTGCACAGTGTCCGGGGCTGAGCCCAAGGACAGCACAGCTGTTCCATCCTGTGCTTTCAAGCCTCCCCTTCCCAACAAATGCAGAGAACTTCCAATGAGGAGGCAGATGGCAGAGGGCTGGTGGCACGGACACGCTGGGAGGAACATGCCAGGATTTCCTCAACAGCCAAGCATTCAAATTCTCCCTGGACTGGACAGATTTTGTAGAGCTCTCAGCCCTTCTGTGCATTCCCGCAGGTAAAGAGCAAAGCAGTGTGCCTGATGGGAACCAGACTCAGGGAAAGGTGCAGTGGCTCCCAAGAGAATGGCTGCTTCTTCACCTGCGTCGAGGGAGCAGGAGGGTTCTGGGGAAGAGGCAGCAGGTGACATGGTGCAGGACCAGGAGGAGGAGAACCCTTGCTCCGAGCCCAGGGAGAACACGTTGTCTCAACACTACCAATCTTCCCTGGTTTGTCAATGAAATCAAAGTCATGAGGTGACAAAATGGGTCTTCATCCACTGCTTAGGATGCCACAGTTAGGAACTCATGGGCAGTATGTTCAGGCAAATGTGGGGTTAGGATGAAGTGAACTTCCACAAAGTTTTTGCAGCATTTTGCTGGCTCTAATCTTCAGCTGTGTTCGCCTTCTGTCTGTGTCAGCAGAACGAGATGTACGAGCTGCGAGTCCTGAGGTGCTTAACTGCTCATGTGCCAGTCCATGGGCTGTTCCCTCAGAAAACAAATACCACTCAAGAGGGGAAAAACTGGGAAAGGGAACCTGGAGGTCCACGTGCCATTCCCTGTCCCATTAGATCCATGGCAGAGCCTTTACAGCGACATTTTCAAAAGTGTTCAGAAATCTGGGTGACTGCTTCAAAACTACTGAATCATGAAAGATTTAGTGTTTGATTTTTGGCAGCACTTGGCAGAAACTCTCCCCCCCAGTGAAATATTCAGGGAAATGAGATTTAAAGTGTTTCGAGGTGAGGAATAAAACGGACATTGGCCTTAAATTGTCAGTGTCTCAGCACCTCTAAAACCTTGCACAGGCCCGTAAAGATCAATTTGTAAATTAAAGGGCTTTTGAGATATTTAGAAAGGCAGAGAAGAGGAGCATCACATTTTTTACTTCAAAGCTGCTTAGTCTTAAAATTAATATTCCCTGGTTTTCCGAACAGTTATTCTTTAGCCTCCTTGGCGCCTTCACCTCTCCTGGCACTGCACCTGGCATCTGCTCAGCTGTGTTACCGAGCAGCAGGAGAAGCCCGTCAGGTTTTCTCTGGGAATCTCGGCTCATCAGCATGCAGCTCCCGGCAGACGGGATTGTCTTCAGCTCCAAGACATGCATATTGATCAGTCATTCCCTTTTGTTACCTTGCATCCTGCCATCGATTTTAATTGTTCCCTACCGAAGAAGAGGAAGCATTCAGTACACGCACAATTGCCAGCGCTGGAATTTTGCTCTCTGCACCTTTTGCCAGAGGGTGCCCGCTCTAAGCCCTTTGGAGCTGTGGGTCTCCTCTCTCTCTCTCTCTCTCTCTCTCTCTCTCTCTCTCTCTCAGCCAGCAGCAATCTGCACAAATTATGCAGCAGTCAATTTTTGTCTATTAAATCAATTTCTGATTCTCTGTGACAGCTTTCCCTGCTGCATGATTTCACACATCAGTTTGTGAGGTGCCATGTGGGGGGTTTTTTTCTCCTTTTTCGAAGCGGTGGTGGTGATAATCCATTTGCAGATACCTTGCTCATGTAAGTTCCCCTTTCCTGCTGCTGTCCTTAAGGGACTTTACAATTTCAAGTGACTCCTTGGAAGTCTCCTCTCCGGGCTCCTCATCAGCCCACAGGAGGTCCTGGGCTGTTCCCTGGAGCTTCCTCTGCTGTAGCTGAAGTGGAACAGCTTCTCCAAGACAAAGCTGTAGCTTGGTCCTGTACCTAACAAAGAGATGAATATTCCCATCCCCATGGTGCAAAACACCAAAGCTGGGAGCTGCTGTGATTCATTAATTCCTCTCCTTTTTCCTTCCAAAATATCTTCTTAGATTGTTCTCATCTTTTAAAAACATTCCTGCACTCTCAGAGGGCTTTCAGTAGAAATATTTCCTGAAGGCTCTGTATGGAAGGGCCTTGGTCCCCTCCAACTGTCTCTCTGATTCTAGGTTTTCCTTCAGATACACAAAGAAGATCCTATTTTTAGCAGCCAGCAGTCAATGGCACAGGAATTCATGAGTAGGGAGGAAAGGATGTGAACTATCCAAATAGATTTTTTTTCAAATGAGATCTCTTTACATTCCTATCACCACAGTAATAAGCCATGAGTCACTGTTACACTGAACTATTAGACTATTATTGTAAACTCATGTCATTAGAATCTGCTAATGTGAACCACAAACCTTGCCTGGCCTCTGCTTCTGTGGGTTTAAGAAGATATTGGCCATTTATAAGGACAAGAACAATATTCTCTCACAAATTTTATTCCCAGCTGACAAGAATTGAATGAAATCTTATCCAATCTTATATTTCTATTCCTAGGGTTTCTCTTCTCACTGCCTTTTAAGCGAATTCCTCTTGTTCCATTGTAATGTTACTAGAGATGTTTTATTTTATTTCTTCAAAGTTTGCCAGCTGTAAATGGGGTCCAAGTACTCCCCACTGACAGAGTATCCATACTGTGCTGCACACCTGGGAGCAGCAGTGTCTCCTCCAAAAACTGCTTTCTGTGCTTAATCCTGCCATGGCCAATTCTCAGAAGGAGACTGGAGTATCCAGGGACTTCTCTGCTTCAATGGCAAGTGGCAAGAAGGGGATACCCTCTAAGGTATCTGTGAGGGGTTATGTCCAGGTATGTCAAAATGGCTTTAAACACACAGGCAAAGCTTTAATTCATAGAGCCAACAGTCCTTGGCCACCCTTCGTCAGCTGCAGAAGAGTCGCCCAGCGGTATCCACTAGTCCATCCATGCTCTGGATGCTTTGAACAGGCTTATTTTGCACTTTCAGCAACGAGGGAAAAGGCTCTAAAATACGTTCTTAACCCCCGTCCTGCTCAGCTGCTTAGAAAGTGCTTTATAATGGAGATTGACTCTCCACAGAAGAGGCCAGTGGGAAAACCTTTCTGTCCTCAGGATCTGTGACATTCCCAAGGTGAAAAGAGGCACAAGCATGTGAAGTGTCTTTCATTGGCTTCTGTAAAGACAAGGAGGTGTGAAGAAAGCATTAGTGTAAACCAGAGCAGAGGGCTGATTATTAAGCTGTGGTTCAGGTATGTGATAATCAAGATCTTGTTCTAATTATTTCTCAAACCTAGCATCAATTTTATGTTAGATTTAAAAGAGGCAGCAAAGCTTTAATTTGTTACAGAGAGTGTGAAACGGCTTTCAATTTATATACTACAAAATCATAAACTTATGAGACAAGAGTAAGAAGAAAAACTTGTCTTGGTCAAAAATTCTTCACTTGTTTCCTGGAGCTTAAAATCCGGGTGATATTTTCAGTGGAGGAAGTAAGAGAACAGCAGAGCTCCTGCTGAGAGGCAGGGTGATGGGATGAGAAGTGTGTTTGCACAGCGAAAGCTGGTTTCAGTAAACACCCTGTGAAAACCAGAATTCACCTGTTAAAACCGGGCCTTCAGCTACTTGACTTTAAAGTGACCTCAGAGCTGAATTTAAAATGACTTAGCACACCTGGGCTCACTGAAGGGCTGGAGGTACAGAGTAGCATACGGGATCCCTCAGGAAGGTGTGGTTTAGACTGGCATTTGGCTTGTGTTTTGAAAACAACTACCATTAAAAGCTTGTTCTAGTTGGAGGGTTTTAAAGCACTGCTCCTTCCTCTGCTGCAGGGTCCTCACTTAATTTCTCTAAACCCAAAGCAAATATGCCAAGGAGAAACCCCCGGAGAACAAGTGCAGTGCCTGCCTTTGTTGACTGGAGAGGAAACTGCCTTGTACTTTGTGAAATAATCAGCTGCTGTTTGATAGAGTGAGGTCCCTTCAATAAACCTGGAAGTGTTTCCATGAAGAAAGAACAGCGGGCAGATTTTGCAGCGGAACAAGGTCAGGCATTCTGCTCGCCGACACGCGCTTGCCCGGCTCTGAGGGCAATAAAATGGGCATTGTTGGGCTCCCCTCAAACCAGGCCTGTGCCAGGCAGTTCCACAGGCACATTAACTGCCATTGTTTGCTCCAGCCGTGGGAGCCAATGCACAGGCACTCACAGACAGAGGTCTGTGATGCATTAAAGAGCCTTTAACCAACAAGTGCTGCGGCCCCGAACAGCGCTGAGCTGTGACAGCAAATGTCTCTGCATGGCTACGCTGGAAGAGCAGCTTCAACAGTAACAAGAAGAAAATGACATTATCTGAGAGGCTACACAACTAGAAAGATGAAATCTGCAGGGCCTGGATGCACAAACTGGAGTTTAAACTAGTTTTCTTCAACCCAAGTGTGAATGAAGTCAGTTTATGTTCGTCTTGTGATGATAATCATAGAATCATAAAACAGTTTGGATTGGAAGGGACCTTTAAAAGCCATCTAGTCCAACGCCCCTGCAGTGAGCAGGGATGTCTTCCACTGGACCAGGCTGCTCAGAGCCCTGTCCAGCTGGGCCCTCAATGTTTCCAGGGGTGGGGCATCCACCACATTTCTGGGAAACCTGTGCCAGTGTCTCGCCACCTTAATTATAAAGAACTTCTTTCTTATATCTATTTTAATTGACTGTCCCTCGGATTAAAGCCATTCCCCCTCATCCTATTGCAAGAGTCCCTCCTAAAAAGTTTGTCCCCATTTTTCTTATAGGCCCCCTTTAGGCACTAGAAGGGGCTCTAGGGTCTCCCTGGAGCCTTCTCTTCTCCAGCCTGAACATCCCCTGCTCTCCCAGCCCGACTCCAGAGCAGAGGGGCTCCAGCCCTTGAAGCACCTTCATGGCTTCCTCTGGACTCGCTCCAACAGGCCCACGTCCTTCCTGTCCGAGGACCCCAGAGCTGGAGGCAGCACTGCAGGTGGGGTCTGACAAGAGAGAAGTAGAGGGGCAGATTTACTTCCCTTGACCTGCTGATAAATTCCATCAACAATCAAGGACCCTTTCCAGGTACTAAAGGTAGTAATGTCTGTGTGCTGAGTATCACAATCACCAATCTGTGCATTAGACATCAGCTTTACGACAGCCAAGATTCCATGGACGGAAAAACCAGGCAAAGAGCTGCACAGTGCCAGTAAGTTTCGTTGAAACAATAAGTAATTGGCCCAGAAAGGCAGGAAACCATGTGCCTTACGAGAAGGGGAGCATTTTGTGTGAGAGCATGTGCCGTGTGCCTGGTGTGCCAAGGCCATTCACAGTGGAACACGAGCCCCAGGACATCAGTGAAATGCAGGAGTCAGGAGAAAGCCTCTACTCTGCAGCCCAGTCCACAGGAGGAGGGCACTGCCTGTTTTACTGGAAGTCAAAAAATCAGGAAATCCAGCTCTGAGCTTTTTTTTCTCAGGCTCCAGCCTTTCCACCTGAAAGACGTCTGAAGTTTTTCCACTTCTTGGTCTCCCCTAAAGCCCAGTCCAGGGAGGAGGTGGATACACCAGAAAACTACTTTTCCACTTCAGATTTCAACTAAAATTTCTTGTTATTCCAACAGAGCACTTGATTCAGCAGCACCACTTCATGGGCTCTTTTATAAATAGAGGCATTGCCTCTGCCCTGAGGAGCTCACAGCCTACACAAGGCAGGCAAAATAAAGCAAACTGGGAAAAGTAGGATGAGCAGAAATGATGAAAGAGGAGAAGGTGCTGCTTGGAGGCCTGAGATTGGCTAAGGAATAAAAGCTCTATAGAATCCAGCTCCATTTTTTCGTCAGACTCAGGTTGGAACAACCTGCTGAATGAATGATGAAACAGCAACCCCTGACTTTTGAGGGACTGAAAACGCTGAGTTCATTAAAAAAAAAAAAATACAAAATTTATGGGAGCTGGAGTCTGTGTGAATGAGAGATTTGGGTTAAAAATGCGGAAATGCATTTTTCATTGCAGAGCTGGAAAACTAAAATGCAGCACTCAACTCTCTGTGCTCATGTGGCCACTGGTGGTCTTGTGCACATTTTAAATTTTAATTCCAATCAAAGTCTGGGGTTATTCTTAAAGAACAAGGTTCATTTTGAACATAATCCTGACGCAGTGGTCTAAAGAAACAGAGTTTTAGCATTGCCTACAGGGGGAGGACTTTCAGCCCAAAATCAGAGAATCCAGAAGATGGTTCTTAATTTAAAACCACTGTGGTAAAATTAACCTTATAAGTCTCTTTTTGTTGTTGATGCCTGGCTCAGATCCATTTCTAACATGCTGTTAGCTATCAGAAATACGACACTGGCTACCCAAGTGCGTGCTCTGGGGTAAAAGCTGTTTTTAATTGCTATATAAACTCCTTTTATAACATGGTTATAAGATCACAGAGACAGTTCTGAACAGTAATTAAAGCATATTTAGCAAATACTAAAAATTGCTCAGCAGGGGAATGTTTAACGCAGACAAGCAGGAAAACAAACAGGTTTTCAGTTGGAATTGCCTTATGACAGAGTTGTGGAGTGCCTGCCTGCACAGCAGCGAGTGAGATGGGGCCGTGGGGCTTCTGTAAGACACAAAAAAAGGATATAGGAAGGAGTTGGTGTCCTGAATTAGTGCACAAGTGAAAACACTGTGGTCAGACCATGCCTTTGGCAGTGGCCCTCCACAAAGGCTGATTTACCAGAGGCATCTCAGGAATTTGTCCTAATAGGCTAAAAATACATATAACTGATGTTCTTTGACTCGCAGAAGTGCCTGACATCAAGCCACACAGGAAGAACAGTGACCAACAGAGAAGAATGAAACCTGATACTGAGATTCCCAGTCGGTTCTCTTGATGTCTCTCTTATTGTCGTGCCTGGTGATAGTAAGACACTGTTTTATCTCTTTTTATGCTGGGGAAAAAAAAATAGATCCTCAACCTGCAAACATTTTAAATGTATATATGTATACGTGCAAGTGTATATGTGTGTATATATATATATATATACTAAATGTATATAGATATGTATACACACATACACACACACCAGCCTTTGTGGGTCCTTGGTGCCACTGAGCCTCGTGTTCCTCACTCTTTTAATCCCAGTTTGTTCTCCACAGTGACCACCAGATATACTCCTGAATGCATTCAGACCACAAAGCTCCAGCTACGGAGCCATGAACCACAGGATGAGGGTGCTGGACATCCCCACGAGGGTGTAGGGACACAACAGCGATCTCTGGAATTGCAGTGTGGAGCAGGCAGAAGGATATACTGGAGAAGAGATCGGCCTCCTTCTCGGAGGCAGCGAGAAGAGCAAACCTCCTGATCCGCCACACCCCGGGGACTATATTTAAACACGGAATGTGCGCCAGGGCCGCGCTCCACACCCACCCTCGGGCTCTGGATACCCTCAGGGCAGGATCGGGCCCGGCCCCGACCCGAGGCCCCGCGGGCATAGGGACCCTGGAGACGGGCAGCACTTGATTGACAGCCGCTCTACCAATAGGAGCGGCGGATCCGGCAGCAGACAGCCAATCAACGCTCACAGTGCGCCTTAAACCGCCGGCCCCTCCCGCCCCGTGCCTGAGGGAGGGGCCTCTGCGCGCCGCCGCCATCTTGTGTGTGGCATCCCCCGCCCTTCCCTTCCTTAAGGACTCCTCCTCCGCCCTTCGCTTTCCCTACCTCCCCCTCCCCTAGCTCTCCCGTCCCCCGAGGGCGGTGGTGGCGAACCGAGCAAACCGTGGCGTAGCCGCGGTCGTGGCGGCGGGAGGGCGGGTGGAGAGTCGTTGAGCCACGCTCAAGATGGCGGCGGGCGGCGCCCTGGCCGCGGCGGG
>VXAY01006259.1:814857-953174 GCA_013399855.1 Oxyruncus cristatus
TTTCCTTTTTTTTTTTTTTTGAGCTCTCTTTATTAATGTAGAGCTGTAAAGGTCTTTCAGCACAGAACAAAGAGGCATCCTGGTGTGGAAGGAGATGAACCTTGCACTGGTGCTTTTAAAGGATTTAACTTGTTTCCTGATTAAAAAAAAAAACAAAAAAAAACCCATTACTCTTAAATTTAGAGTAAATTTTGAGATTACCAGCTCAGCTGTTTTTCCACATCAGAATTAAGGAAATCCATGTGCAGTCTAATTCCTTAATTTGTGCTGGTTTTGCCTGAAAATAGCCATATGTGGCTTTTATTGGATGTGGGTGGTTGAATACCATTTTGGTGCAGGAATTGAACGTGCAAGTTTTCTACCTGCAAAGAGAACTTCTTCTGTAAAACTGCCCTCCTGATTCCGGCTAATACTGTAAAAAAAGGGATTACTTAGCACTGGGGATGACTCATGCCATTATAAAGGTATGGATTAATATCTGTGTTGGTTATGCCTGGTTAGTGTTAATAACTGCTGAGTGGCCTCCTTAGGCTTAAATAACTTCTAGTACACTGAATCAAGGAACCTTGATCAGGTTGAGAACCTGACTTCAAGTTGAAAAAGAATAAAGTGGAGGTGGGGTAGAGGAAGCAATTTATAAAGCATTTCAGTGACATGTACCCCCAGAACAGCTGCAGTTTTGCAGGTGAATAAGGCCTCTGGAGATGCTCAGATTTTCATCTAAAAAGCAGAATGTAGTCTGTGCTGTGCTGGTGGTTGTGAAGGTGGTCAGTCTTCTGAGCATGGATTGCATATAAATCACTGCAGTCTTCTTTTTGAAGCCTGGAAAAAATTCAACCCCATGCTGCTTGTGCTGATCAGATACTCACACACGTGGGTTCCCCTGGATCTCACAATTCCTGTTGGAAATGCTGGTAGCAGTAGTGAAGTTGGTTGGAACTGGGTCATTCTCATTTTGCTACTTTTTTGGAAAGATGAGAGCTGCGCTGGCTGTGGCTGTTTGATTTAGGAGCATCCCCTCTGCTGCAAACAGCCTGTGCTAGAAGCAGGAGATAAATTAGTGGTGGGAGTGCTCCCATGCTCTGTTCCTGTGCCCTCTCTCCCCTGACAGATTCCTTCGCAGCGAGATGAGGACGGCGCAGGCTGCATGAACAGATGTGGTGGGAGTTTCTTATCCCCTCAGAAATCAAACCTAAATTGAAAATTGAAGTCCCCATTTATGGAATGATTAGGATTTTTAATGACTGCAGTTCGTGTGGCTTTGGAGTCGGGCTTTGCCTGTGAACACATTGATCTTTTGGGGTTGAATATTTAGGTTTCTAGCCACGTTCTTCCCAAGCTCTACATGCAAGCATATGTGGCCTGTGTGGAGGAAATTTTCTTTTGCAGGTACAGAGGAACTTCTTAGAATTAAAATTTCCACTTCCCCAAATTTTGTCAAAATGTCTGTGGTCACCCATCTGGTGCTTGTGTAGTTGTCTCACGCACTGAGAAGGCACTGCTATTGAAAAAGAGCAACCTGTAGGCGCTCACCAGGTACAACAGGAGACTTTTGATGTAAAAACCAGGCTGGAATGGGAGGCTCTTGTCCAGTGATAACTTTTTAGGTTTCTTTTTTTGGAGCACGGTGTTGGTTGCTACCTATGGTGCCTGTGTGCTGGCTGCACCCAGTTTCACACGCCTGACTATTTAAAGCCCATTCAAGAAAAAAACGTTACCCTGTATAAAATGTAACTGCCTGAGCTCTAAATGAGTGTTTAGGCTTCAGTCTTGGTGCCATATGTTTTGTTTTAGCATTTCCTCGCGGATTCCCACTCCTCCCCCCCAGCTTCGCTGAGCAAAATTGATTCCTACACCGTATTCCCTGTATTAAGGCTGCTTAATTCGTTTGAAGACTTGCTTTGTGTGCTCATTTTTCCACTTAAAGTTGGTAGAAAATCCTTTTTTGTTTTGTATTATGTTAAAGCTTATATAAAACTAACTTTGGGCAAAAGTAGATATGTTAAAAAAAGTGTGAATGGTCATTCATAGTACTTGATCTGCTTGGGCACTGAAGTGGGACGTGCTCAGTGCCAGTTTCTCAGCTGCTTGTATGTAGACAAATATACCTCGTGTGTTCCTGAGCGTGACAGAATATCCAGGCTGCTCCTGCATCCAGGCTACCTTTCCTGTGGATATTTGGCACATCTCATTCCTGTAAGACCTTTGATACCGTGTCCCTACTAGAACAACGTTGAAGTGAGTCACTTTTCACCTCTGGGGAGGTGGAAGCAAAAGGTGTTTAGTGGTGTGTGTGTGTGTCTTTGTTTAGTGTTTTTGTTGTTTGTGCCCTGATAGGAAGAAGGATAAAATGCACAAAGCAGTGGAGTGAGGACTTACAAAGCCAAGCACTGGTGAAGGAGAGAATTGGCTGGGGAGAATACATCCTTGTTAGCCTTGCCTACTGCTTTGAGGGGAAGAGCAGAGACAGATCCTGCTGCTTTCAGCTATTCTGGAATATTAAGGAAAAAATCAACGTGTGGGGTGCTTCATGTGGAAGTAGCTCACACTTTCCTGTGATTGGTTTCTCTGTAGCAGTTGCATCCAGTATTGTTATGTACCTGTACTGATTAATGTTTAACACTTTAATTTCTCAATAATCCCATTTAAATACTTTCAGTTTAATGCAAATCTCTTGGCTGATACCTGGACGTTTAGCTGTGCTGTGCTCCTGAGCACACCTGAGGGGTGGATGTGCTGGCTGACAAATGCATGCCTGGGAGGCTTCTTCCTTCTGCAGTTGATGAAATCTTGAGGAGAATCAGCTCTTCCCCAGAACGTTTGTCAATTTAAACTTGGCAGCATCTCTCTTCTTTCCAAGTGTTAGCAGCCTGCCCACCAAGCCAGTGTCTAGAGATGTAATCTTTTACTAAAAGTTGGAGCTCTCTAAAGTGGTGGCAATAACAGTGGGTCTTACTCCTAATTGTGTTAGTGAGTTGCGAAAAACTGCATCTTGGTCGAATTGTCTTGGAAGATTTCCCCAGAAATGCACGATATCCGTTGTAAATCTCTGCAGCAGTAAATTTAGCTGTGGACATGCTAATGGAGTGCTTGTAAATTCGGTGTTATTAAACTTTCTTAATAGGGAGAGACAGACTTGAGGGCTTTGTGGGTGTAGAAGAATAGCTGTTGGAGCAGTGGAATTTGGCATTGCAAAATCTTTGAAATATCAGGATGCCGGGACTTTCCAGATGAGTTGAGCCTATTATCCTGCGCTCCCTTTAGAATCAAACAACTGAGACGCAGATATGAAGAACTTGGCTCTCAAAGTTGCTGCAGTTTCCTGTGACTTCACCTAAGGGAGTTCAGCCTTGACATTTCTAAAAAGCACGTGAAACTCTGTCTCTCTTCCTGGCAGCCACACGGGAAAGTCTCGGAGACAGGGTTAGGTCCCTGGCTGACAGGCAGTCCTGGCTCTTTATCAGAAGGTCATCATCGCTCTTGATGTGTGAGAAGGGATTTGGTGCCTCTGGTATGCAAAATAATGCATATGCTAATAAAGGGAGCTGGGCTAAGAACAAAATCAAACTTGTCTGACTTGAGTAAGACAAGATCACTGCACCAAATGGTGTAACTACAGCTAAATGACACCAGGAGTACAGATACCTGACTGGGCCCATTCTTCAGCATCTCTCATGTTCCTCTCGTGCATGAACATAAACAAAGAGACTGACCTTAGTGTGGGATTCTGCCAGCTGTAAGTTTGATCCCTTAGGTTGTCTGAGTGTGTTGTTTGCCTTGAAACACTGCTCATGTGTGGGGTTCTTGTGATGATCATCACAGCCTGCATATTCCTTGTTTTTAACCGTGTTATGTGACCCTGTCACACAGTGCAAGAGGTAGGGATTTCTGGTGCTACAGGTGCAAAAAAGAAAAATGCAGTATTTCTTTTCACCACTACTCAACAGCAATGTTTTTTTTTTTTTTTTTTTTTTTTTTTTCCCCAAGTCCTTTCACCGCTTCCCAAGGTTCTTAAAGATTGTTGTTTCCTGATATGCATCACTGCACACAGACTTTTTGCTTAACACAGATTTTCTTGTCATAACGAGAAGTTCCATTCTGGAAAAAGTACTTGGTTATGTATCAACCTCTACCAAATGAGAGTCTAACGTGCCTTGCAAGGATTTCTGAGACCTCTTTGGTTCCGCACACTGTGAAGTCTGCAGGGGACAACTGTCTTCAAGTCTTAAAGGCTTCACAGATCCCACCTATGAATGAAGCACAGAGTAAATACACTTTCTCACAAAATTACCATTTTAGCCAAATCTTCATTCCACCTCCCATCCATTACAGTTTTATATAGCTTGTGCTGTGTGCTTGTGAAACAACACCTTCAAACTCGTATAACTCAGCCGAATTAAAATGCATTTTTGAGGGGAATACAGAAGAGCTTTTATGAATGAGGTTTTAATTTTCTGCCAGATTTCAATTTTCTGCTCCATTCTCTTTGTCTTGAGAGTTTGGGGTGGGGGAGAGAAAAAATTCTTGTTTTGTTTCATTTCACTGTTTCATGCTAAACTGACTTTATAGCATTCTCCCCAATGGGTAGGCAGGAAATGAGCCTATGTAAATTCATTCTAGAAAGAAAAGGCACAAGCAGCTGTTAAAAAATAGTGTGAGTTGAAATACTTCAGTGATCATTTCTTACTGTAGTAAATTCTCCTTGGGTGTTGCCAAAATTTTACTGGTTTATGGTCATGAATGGTAATTTAAGCACAAACTTTACTCTTTTTCGTGCTAGCACCTTGCTGTTAATAAACCTGTGTGGGAGGATGGTGTTCCCTTTTCATCCATTCACAGAATTAAGTTAAAACTGTGGAGTGAAAATTTGACCTTGAGTACCCACCTTACTTCTGGTGAGATCTGACTGAGCATGTGGCTTGTCCTCTGCTGGCTTGTTGTGTGGAAGAATTGACGTTGATTTTCTTCTTGGAAAAAAGTGAATTGACAAAATTTTGCATCTCGTTAGAGGGGAGAGTGTTGTCAGGTAGGAAAATGTCTAAAAAACCTTGTTGTGAATGTGTAATTGTATTGAGGTGCTTGTGGTCAGAGTGTGAGATTATTGCATCTTGTGGCAATTTGCCGTATGTTTTGTAAAACTGATGTTTTCCTAAACATTGTATGAAAGCTCCATAGTTACTGTTGGACAGGTTGTGCATTTTCAATTTCAATTGGGTCTAAGTTAGTCTCTTGCTCATTTTCAGTCTTCAGGGTGATTTCCTTAGGTTCCAGGGTTTATTCCAGGTCTTCCGAAAAGGAAGCTTTGAAAACGGTGCAGGGAGTAGTGGAAAATGATGGTATTTGAAAAGTGAGAGAGTGAGTTAATGGCTGTGGGATGAGAGCGCTTAGAGAATATTTTTCCTAAGAAAATTAATTGGTTGTGCTCTGAGCTGATACCTGTTGAGGGAAGTGGGGCAGCTGAAAAGTGCAGTTGGGAATTTCAGGCCATGTCCAGCTTCAGGCAGGCAACACAATATTGGCTTATCTCGATGGCTTGAAGACTCATAAATTCAAGACAACGCTTCTTGTCATGGAGTAAACACCTTTTCTGCAAAATCCACAGGGAGGGATTTCATGATGTCCATTTTCAGAACAAAATCAGAAAGCTACTGTCACTTACTGTGTTGAGACACTGCTAGAAAGGACTCCCGGGGTCATGGAGCTCAGTTCCGTGCTCTAGCTGATGCCAAATTGTATAATCCCTATACCGAATTAATGAACGCTTGTGCTGGAAGGGGCACATGGGGGAATTACCGGCACACGTTCTATTAAACACTGGAACCTCCCTGTGACCCTGTCATCGCTCTGTGAAACAGCTGCTTAATGGATTCCCTACAACAGTGGGAACTAACAATGCCTTGTCTTCTCTAGCACGTGTCTGTGGCTCCGGGGTTTTCTTACACTGCTCACTGTACGTTCAGGCTGTATCTGCAAGGACGCTTGCCTGTGAAGGCACAGGAGAGCTGCAGCAGCTTGGTTCCTGCTGTCTCCAAACCTTAAAGGTGTTGACTACAAATGTCTCCAATCTGTGATTCCTTAAGATCTGTCAGTGGAAATGGAGTCCTTTGGAAACCTGATGTGTCATATGTCTTCACATCCTAGGCCACTTCTCTGTGAACCTTTCTGTCTCTCACCATACGACGTAGTCATAAAAATTGTAGAATCATAGGATCATGAATATTGGAACAGATTTTTAAGATCATCAGGTCCAACCCTTACCCCAGCACTCCCATGTTCACCACTAAACCTTGTCGCCAAGTCCCACATCCACATGTTTTTTGAACGCTTTCCAGGATGGTGACTCTACCACTTCTGTGGACAGCCTGTTCCACTCCTTGACCACCCTATCAGTGAAGAAATTCTTCCTGATAATTAACCTGAACCTCTCCTGATGCAACTTGAGGCCGTTTCCTTTCATCCTGTCACTTGTTACTTGGGAGAAGAGGCGGACCCCCACTGGGCTGCCACCTCCTTCCAGGGAGTTGTAGAGAGTGAGGAGGTCCCCCCAGGAGCACCAGGAAAGTTGAAAGGTGAAGCCCTAAGTTCCATCCCTTCACTGAAGTAAAACTTGTCATTGTGGATGCCATGTGCTGTCTAATAAATAACTTGGTATTAACAGCTAACAAATACCTTGGTATTGACTTCCAGCAAACTGTACTTTGCTGGAAAAAGTATCTTGAGCGTGAAGTATCTTTTTCCTGTTAAGCGACTCACCAATGCAAATCTTATTTGAACAGCTGAGGGGCTGATGGACTGGCAGCCTAAGCACAATTATTTGTGCAGATCCTAAGGCTCAGGATGGTTCTCATTACTCTTGGTTAAAGAATGTAATTTTGAACCAGTGGGCTAATCTTGTGTGCTGAACAGAATAATAGATGTGGAAAATATTTAGTAGATCAAGATATTCCCTGAAAAGAAAGGATAATAGCCTTCGAGAGAGGACGTATCTGATACTTAAAAGCTTATTTACCTAAAATAACCACGGTACTATCAAACATCTGCACTGTATGCAGACAGATTGTTCTGTTAAGTGGAATCCTGGCCAAATAAAATATCCTCTATAGTTGACAATTACATTTGAGACAGAGTTCAGAGATAAAGGTTGGGAGGGAAGAAGGGAGATTGCTGGCTTGGCTACTGTACCAGCACTGTGTTTTGAACCTTGGTAATACCTGATGACAGACAGCATGATATTTACATTGCTGCATATACCATAAAGGCAACTGACAGTGATTAAAAGGGAAGGATGAACCTTCTCCACTAAAATTGCTGTGTTTGGAAATGAGATGTTTGAGCCTGCTTTCCATCATATAGAATTAACACTGCATAGCTGCAGTGCCCTTTAAATTAGGCAGGGATGTTGGCACGAAATCAAATAAATATAATTGGTTTCAAACTGAAAATCTAATTTAGGCATGCTAATAGCATCTTAAGTAAATGTGGCAGGTCACGCAGGACTTGTGTAACTGGCCCTTGGAGCTTACTGTAGTTACTGCTGTGGGGAAAATGGTCTCAGAGGTGTTCCCCAAATCACCTGGACACCTTAGGCAATTGGAGGGTGTGTCCTTAAGGGCACATTTTAGGTGTGTACTAGCCTGGACTAACTTGGGGTATCCTGGGGGCTGCAGGAGGTTGGGCATACAGCCAACAGCAGCACTCTTGCATCCATGCTTTGGTGTTCGCAGTGGAAATGTTGGGGGAGTATCAGATGGGCTGATACTTGTCCCTGGTAATCCTTCTTTTAGCTGATGCCTTCTGTGGCCAGTGGCTTTTCCTTCTGTCTTTTTTTTCCCCTTGCATCTCTTGTTCTGATGTGGAGTGTGATGCTGGGGGGCTGCAGCTCTTTGTTGTAGGGAGGCAGTGGAAAGCCTGGCTCAGCTGGATGTGCTGAAAGCTGGTGACTGCTGGTGAAATCACACAGCAGAGTGACCCAGTGACAGCTTGGTCAGATATCTTGCTGACATGCTCTGCATGGCCAACCCTATTCCTCACCCTCTGTTCCAATCCTGGCCTGTGTTATATTGACAGGCTGATCATTTGCTCTCTAAACCTGTCACTTCCTTGCTTAGTCTGTGAGGATTCTTGACCGGAACGTTTGCCAAAGGTGGAAAGCAGATGATGTTTTTCTGTGTTCAGGGCCTAAGAGATATCGAAAGAGTTTTGAGAGAACAATGTGGTGTGGGGTGGGGTGAAAATTTCCATAAAGCTCCCCTTCCTTTCTGCAGAAACCTTGGCATTGAGTCATTTAGATTACAGTAGCTAGATCTCCCTCCAGCTTAGAAATCAGTGTCATTTATTTATTTATAGTGTAGGGTTCAGTGGGGCCGTGGGGAGATGTATCCAGCTCTGAGTGTTGCCCATCAGTTGCTGATGGCTCTGCAAATACTGTTGGACTTCTTACAAGTGACTGGATGTGGATTTGTGTTCTTCCTTCTGAGTCTAAGATGCAAGTTAAAGACCTGGGCAATAAGTCTGCAGCGTCAACTGTTTCTGTATTGATGGACCACTTGTTGGGAAGACTGTTTAAACAAGTGCTGGCAGCACTATGTGATCTCTGCAGGCTTATCATCCCTCTCCACTGTACACAGAGCATTGGGAATCTTGAGAAATGCATTGTCTTACATGGGCAGAAACCTCTGAACTCTGGACACAATGTGTGGTGTTCAGTGGTATTGTCAACAGCGAGAGCTCTGTCAAGATGGTGAATTACTCACTGTCAGGAAGTTTACGTGCAGTTCAAATACTTGGCTCTATTTCTAATCGGATGGTGGAGTTTCAGAAATATGCTTCTCCTTATTTTCTGAAATTCTTTGAACATGCTGGGCTAACTCTGGAATATCAGTTGTCTGTTGGACACGGAGGTGCTGACATGAATTGAGCCAAGACCCAGGCTTTGGGGAAGACACATGATGGAGACTTACCAGCAGAAATCCCTCATGTGTGAGCACTGTTTGAAATCATTTTCCACGCAAGTTGCACAGAATCACAAACTACCTGAGCTCTGGCTGTATTGGAATAAATGATCAGAGGTCATTGCAAAGATACACCTGCTATTTAAACGAAATAAACAGGAATTCACAAGTGAAAACTGTGCTTTTCCCCTTTCCTATTTCCAATTCTTTCAGCAAAAGGCCTAGGCTGTTGTCATCACATGTGCTGGTGCAAAATAGAAGTAATTTGTATTTAAGTCTTAATTCTGTGCTTGAACATGTTATCTCCCAATTCTTGCCCTTTCTCAGTGTGTTGTCCAGCACATGCCCTGTGTCTCAATGTACCTGCAGCCGCCTTTGGCTTGAGCCCAGCTGAATGTTCGCAGCACTCAGTCGTGCTCAAGGTGAGCCTGAACAAGGCATGAACGTGCTGCATTCAGTGGTGTGAGTAAGCTGTGCTCAGGGGTGGGGTGGTATTTTGACATTGACCACACGGAAGTGGGAAGTTTTGAAGGAGTTTATTTAAAATAGGGTTGAGTTGTTCTCCTTAAAGCTTTTTCCTTGGAAATACAAGCATGGCCGCTCTCTTGTAAATGTGGGAGTTCAGCTGTTACACTTGTCTACAGCACTGCTGCACACACGTAGTGCAGGTGTCTTCATGTATAGTGTGTACTTATGCTGTGACATGTAGTCAGTGGGGATTGCTGGTTTTCCTCCTCCCCCGCCCCCCCATATAGGCTTTAAAATTGGCCCCTTCACAACTTTTCAGTGAAATCTGCTTTTGCTTTCTGGCTTTGCTTATGCTTCTCTGATTTATTTCTTCCCTGCACTGTCCTAGCAGGTATTGCTTTCTCTCTTCTTTACACAGTATCTTCCTGTCTCTGCTGTGGATCAAACGCTGCATGGCTGGAGTTGAGAGAAGGTGCACAAAGTTAAACCTGGCCTCTTACTACCTCTACCAGTGTTTTAAATGGGGTATTACTATCTTGTGCTGTGGATGTGTCATCCTTCAGCTTGTAAAGAAATAAATGTAAAACCCTGGTTCTTCTCTCCGTGGGACATACTATTCATAGTAAATCCGTATTGGGAATGAGTGGTGGAAAGGTGTCTGGGAGTAAGTGTGGCTGTGTTGGCACAGCTCTGGGAGTCTCCTGGGAGTAGGTGCACATCTGCACTCCCTGTGTTGCTGTGGGAGTGCAGCTCTACTCACTCCTGTGCTTTTGTAGCCTTTTTGTGTCTTGGCCATGGGTTCTCTGCTGCTGCTCTAGTTTCCTGCAGGTTTTCCAACCAGGCACAGAGCAAAACCAACTGAATTCTGCCCTACTGGTATCGCTGCTGCTCGCAGTGTCTCTTACAGCATTCAGAGCCACCTTCCTCTTTGGGTTTGCTCTGGGCAGCGCTCGAGGCACCCGAGTGACCCTCCTGATTTGGGGCTGTAACTTCACTTCTGGCATTGTTAATACTCTTCCTGCAGTACCAGGACGAGTAGATGACACTTTGCTGTGAAAACCTTTTCCTCTCCACAGCTGAGCAGATGTTTTTGTCCCCTCTGTGGCAGTACTAGGAGTACATCCGAGTCCTATTATGAATTCCCGTTGGTTTTATTGATGCTATTTGTAATTGTTAGTGTGAATTGTGTCTTCCATTTTCTAGTACGAATGTGACACGTAGTGGGGAGATGGCTTGAAGAACTACGACTGTATTCAAGGACCATTAACATTTAATTACTTCACTCTTCCTGAATCGTGGGGCTTCTGCCAGCAAGACTTTGACATCCAGTGGACTCTTGTAACCAAGACCTCCTTGGGGAGTGCACTATTCCCACCCCATACTGAGTTGGCTAGAAATTTGAGAGTAGGCTTTTTTTTTTTTTTGCTGGCTTGCTTTTAGAAGAGGCTCATTGTTTGCAAGAGGACTCTTCTCACCAGAAGCCTCAAATGAGGTGCAGAAAATAGAGGCATCACTTTGCCTTCATAGCAAATGACCAAACAATGCAAGATCAGTCAGAGTTTGCAATATGGTATTTAATTTCTAGTTTAAATAGATCTGTATCTGCGCTGTGCTCTGTAAGAACAGTTAAGAAATTCTATGCCCAGTCTTGTAGCTTCTAGTTTTATTACTATATTGTCCTTGGAATGAGTAACCACAGAGCAGGGCTCCCACAGCTCTCTGGCATGAGGCTGTTAAAGAGTCGAGGCATCCAGAGATGGAGGATTCCATCCCCATGCCTGCTCTGCAGGCAGGAACACAGAGTCTGTGTTGTGAAACATTAAAGTCTCCTGGGCTTTGGGGTACCTGGAACCTGACAGCCGTTGCTTGGTCCAGAGCAGCCTTGCAGGGAAGTGTTTTGTGTGCATTGTTCATAAGAGGAAAACCCGGGGGCACAATTATAAACAGAGCCTGCGTCACGAGCGGCTTTCTGGCACCGCGCTCCAGATAGGGGAGGATGGATTCCAGATCTCGCTTAAAAATAGAGAGGTCGTGTGTGTGCTGGGGAACGGTGGAAAGCAGAGGGCAGGGTTGTGCAGAGGTCTTTGGCTGGGCATGGTCTAATGCTGAAGGAGACTTGGGAATATGACTTGTGGGGAGAGCTGGATTTCTCCAGCCTTAGAAGAGTTGTTGCTGTCCTCAGCTATCCAGGGGGTAAAAAGCTTTACTGTGTGGGTGGTCAAGCACAGAAACATCCAAAAAGGTTGCAGAAATATCTCTTGTTAAAGAAAATACAAACTAGGTTGAGTTTGATGCTGGGGCACCTTACCGAAATTGGGATTTGACCCTGCTTTCATCAGGAGAGCGGACTAGAGGCCACTGGAGGCTCTTTCAAACCTAAGTGGTTTGTAACATTCATTGGACCGTGGGAGAGCATGTTTCCTCTACAGAGGGGATTTGATACGGCATTAGGATAAGGACTGATGCTCCAAGACTGTTATGGAGCATGTCCCCTGCTGATTTTAACAGCTTTGTGAAAAACTGAGTTACCACGAAGGGAAAGCTTCACATCTCCCAGGGTACCTGAAGTAGATTTAGAGCTTGGGAAACACTGTTTTGTGAGTCCTCTTTCCATGTAACTACTTCAAATTGCCATTGCACATGGTAGGAGAATTCTGTTCTAGAGCCAGGATTTGGTGTTTGTCTTGTGACCATTTGGCAGGACTTTTCCCATTGCTTAAGCAGATCCCTCTGCCAAGAGGATCTCTGGCTTCGGTTCCATTCTCCTGGGAGGAGGCATCGGTGCAATTCATCCCACTCTTGCTGTCCTTATGTGGCTGCAGAGACTGAGTTATCTTTGGAGACAAAGCATGTAGGAACATGCTGTGTCCTCTGGTCAGTCCCCTGTCTTTCTGCTCTTCCAATTAGCCTTGAAATAATTGGTTTCCATTAACTCTAACAAGAGATTTCCTTGGGCTTGTCTTTATTTTCAAAAATGGAAGCTTCATGTAAGTTATGCAACCGCAGAAGAGATGGTGTCCAGCCTCCCTTGAAGGGCTGATGCTGGGCTTTCATGGGGGGTTTGTCTCAGCTTAAGGAGAAGTTCAGGCTGGAGCTGTGGATGCTAAAGGTACAGGGAGCGTGGATCCAGGGGAGCAGAGGAGATAACCTGGAAAAATCAGGCTTCAGTAATTGAGTGCTTGGGGAGTTTTTGGTTTGGGTTGTTTTAATCCTTTCAGAGCTTGGTTTTATTTCAGAAAGAGCCATTTAATTGTAGAAACATGAAAGAAGCAGGGGTTAGAAAGGGTATGTTTTCCTCCTAAGGCGGTGTTTTCTAAAGTAGGTCGTGACCCTCTTATGCAGGAATTTTGCAGCTGCTATCCTAAGGGTTGGAACTATATATGAGAGCCTACAGAGGCAAAAGCATGAGGTATTAAGCAGATCCTAATACCCATTTGGGGTCTCTTTCCTCTTCCCCCCCACCCTTCAACAAAACGATCTCCTGCTTTTCAGGAATAAAGCAGCAAGCATTTGGCTGTGCCCAGTTTTCATTGTTTTGCTAAGCCGTTATGCTGGAAGAGATTAACTTGGGAGCAAATTTTCTCCGAAAGCTGATCTTGAGAGAGGCGGAGGGAAGAGCCCCAGCACTGACCTTGATGAGAGTGTCGTGAGTTGGGGAGTGAGCGTGAACCGGGCACGGGAACATTAACCCAGTGCTGCCCGCGCCCTCGGGACTGCATTTGGCTCCGACCACGGCAGGTCTGGGGCTGCTGAGAGAGTTGGTGTGACCATCAGTGCTGCCCTGGCACAAACTGCCCTTGGGGTTTTTTCCTCATTGAAAGTGGTTCATAGCGGCCCAGGAAATCTCTCTTCCCACCATTTCCCGTATATTTGTTACCTGCTCTTAAACTGTACAAAAATTCCTTGATGGGCCTTTTCTTTTTCCACCCGTTGGTGTCATCTACTCTCTCTGCCGGTTTTCACTTAGCAATGTGTTCAGCATCCTTGCTGCAGCTTCTCTCCTTTCCTTTTCTTGCCATCCTGGCATTCAACAAACAAACTGTGTGGCTGCAAAGCCTGAAGTGCCCGTGTTGCCATGTTTTCTGTACTCTTCCAAGAAGCATGGAAACCCGCCTTTGTTTGGTCCCAGGAGCACGGCACACTGCCGCTGCCACCAAAGAGCAGCTTGCTTGTGGCACATCATGCTGCAGCTTGGCTTAATCCTTGCCTGATACGCTTTTGAGATTTCATTGTTTCTCTATAATTAGTGCTACAGAGGAGCTGAAAGAAATGACGAATTAGTGGGAGAGGGGGGAGTGGGGAGAGCAGGTGGTGATCGAACTAAACGAGCTGCCAGAAAAGTAGGAGCAGCAGGGAATTAAATGGGAGGAGTCTCGAGTTCAGTTGATTCCCTGCCATGTGCGCAGAAGGATTTAGTTTGGGATTTCATTACTGTTAAAATAATGCCCCACACTCCTAACAGATCGGGTCCCTGCAGGCTGGGGCATTGTCCGAACACTTAGTGAAAAGCGGTTTTTGCCCTCGAGTCCTAGTGAGCATTGATCCCGCAGACTCAGGGAGTGGGAAGGAGCTGTAGCATGAGTGGTCCTGCTTTTAATTAGTCTGTATCTATTGTTTCTGGTAGTAACATCTTAAAAGAATAAAACACAAAGCTATTCCTTGTGTAGTCACTTCTATAACCCCCTGGACTTCATCTCGTGAAAGATTTGGTCTACAGGAATGAGTGGTATTGCATCTGGATCATAAGAAGCAGCTCTGCCAGTCCTGCTTACACCGGCTGGGTTTAACCGGCACAGAGATCCCAGGATGTCATGCTGTGACGAGAAGCAGGAGTGTGCTGACACTACTGAGCATCTGAGATAGTCTTTGAGCACAGATACTCTTGTGTCAATGAGGGCTGTGCAGGCAGCTTTAGAGATGAAAATACACACTGAAAAACTAACTGAGGAGTGGAAGGGGTTGTGTGACAAGACAATCCTCTGAGGTGCACAGTTGTATATTCTTAACAGCGTCTGGCTTGTGTTTTCAGCCTCTATTACTATGCACCAGGACATCCAAAGAAAGAAATAATACTGGTGCTTTGAATGTGTCAGCAGCAACATTTCTTCTGGGATCTAAGACTTTCCGAAGAAATGATACCGTGTTTGTTTTTTATTCTGACTTCCAAAAGGCGATTGCAGTAGGGAGACCAGCAGTGCTAGGGAGTGCAAAATCACTTCTGCCTTTTGCCAGCACTTTTGTGTGCTCTGCTCTCTTTGTCTTTTTATGTGTTTTTACTGTTTTTCCCCACCAGAGAAGCTGCAGAAAAAAAATTAGGAAAGCAGGTACTGGTTGGAGAGGAGCAGGTCAGTGCCACCCAGGATTCCCAGTGAACGGGAATACGTCTGTGCTGGGACTGCTGCTTTGCTGCTGGATTCCTGCACCTGCTACTTGCCAGGCAAAGTGACCACAGGGAGTGTATGTGGAGGTTTGCTTTTGGGATGTTTGTCCCCTGCTTAATGTTGTGTATCTCAGCCCTGCTCCTGGCAGTGTAGCCAAACTCTGCTGTCAAAATCTCCCCACTTTGCTGTTTCTGAGTGCTTTGTGTTAAATACCTGCCCAGACTGCTACATCATCTCCCGCCTTTGCTCAAGACCCTGCTTATAGCACTCAAACTTCATTTTCAAAGTCCCTTGTAGATATTTTTGCTACTATTGCTGTTCTTTTCTTCCATCTAAGCTTTGCTTTACCCTGTACTCTGAAAAATGTGTGCAAGTAATAAATGGCCTCAGTCTTGAACTTCTTAAAAACACATTTGCTTTGCAAAGTAGTTCGGCTTTAGCAACCTTAGCATTTTGTGTTCTGCACATTGTTGCCTTCAGGGATTAAAATGTAAACTCCCGAGTGCAGGGAATCCCTGGCAAGCTGATGCTGTTGTCCAGGGTGCACTGGCAATGCCATATAAAGTGAAGTCAAAGTCCTGTTGCTCCACTGTAGCAGGTTCTGGTTGAAGATTAGAAGAGCAGTGTCCCACAGTTCAGGACTTTTCAATTTATTTCAGTGTGACTTTGAAAGGAGAAGTTTTCCTGCATCTTTCAAGGCTGGATTTCAAGCTCTTTCCCCCACCTGGAACTTTATTTGACTTTGTCTTGGTGCAACTTGATGTGAGAAGAATATTGATGGTGGTTGTAGGGAGCTTCAGTAGCCTATGTTCGAAGATGGGATTGAAAACTTTTGCCCCCAGTTTATGTGAACGGACTAGACAAAAATCACAAAGCTTGCAAAAATGTACTTTACCTGAATTTCAGAATCTGGAAGTAGTTTTTATAGTGTTAAGGACAGGAGAATCTGGAAAAATCGGTGTGTTACTGCAAAATGCAGAATAGTTGTTCTTGTCTCTCTTCTCAACCCAAATGGGCTCATGAGTTATGCCTGGGATAATAAACAAAATAGCTGTGGGTTTATTTTTATTAGCATTTTTTAGGTATTGGCAATAGGAAGCTCTTGAACTATTTTCTATCTATCCTACCCGCTTTTTTATTAGCTTGAGTTTACTCCTTTCCAGTGAAGTGTGTAAATGTGGGGAACCAAGATGAAGGTAGAAAGTAAAGTAGCAAGGTGTCCTATTGATGAGACATGAATGTTGTAACAATTTTTGGAGGCCAGCAAAAATAGACTTAATATCACCTAGATCTTAAGTCTCACTGTTGCAGTCTCCTTTTGATATCAAAGGGTATGATATTGCTGAGCAGTTTAAATCCAGAACTCTTATCCCTGGTTGTAGAAGTTTGAACAACTGTATATTAAAATGCAGTATTTTTTCCCTGTTGGAATTTAAATGTTCTCTGGCTGCGGTTCTCAACCCAGACAGCGAGGCGGTGTGAGAACTGGAGCTGAACCTGCTTGAATGAAACCTACCTCGTGCCTTTGCATGAAATGAGGAGAGATGAGAACAGCAATTAGTACCTAAAAATATTTGAAAAATCTCATTAGTTTTGGTAGCAAAGACTGTGGCTTGTTTTGACGCTTTGGGTGAACACATCAGGTTAAAAGTCTGTGTGACCTCAGTGGCATTACTTTTAAAAGTACACGAGTAGAATCACTCCTCTGTTATAAGGAAGGTGGAGTCTGGAGGGGTTTTTTTTGTCTGCAGAGCTGTAACGATCCTTGGAAGGGATCATAAAGATCCACTTGTTTTCCTTCAGTTTGCCCAGCACTTGGCTGTGTCAGCTGAGCTGACCTATGGAGCTGCACAGACCTGAGTGGGGAGTGCCTGGAGGGCCTTCACTGGGTTTTCACCTGGCTCTGCTGTCTTTACTCTCTGACACTCTTAATTCTGTTGTCTGGCCTCTCTCCCTGCCCTCTGAAGTCTGTAAGATGTTGCTGACTCTCTCTTTTTCACCCACAGGGAGTGGAGCGACTGCGGTGGTGCAGGCGGCCTTCTGCACTCCGAAGAAGGAGAAGGTGGCAATTAAACGGATCAATCTTGAGAAGTGTCAGACGAGCATGGATGAACTCCTGGTATGCAACCAAAATTGTCTGGGGAGTTGTATTTCAGTTTTCTCTGAAATGTCTCTTTGCCGAGTACCTTAAACAGCCTTTCTTGAGGTGGGATGAAGGTGAGGGGGCTCGACTGACTCCACGAGAGGCAGCTCAGTTGTCCTGGCTGTGGGACACAGTACTTCAAATGTTAAAAAGATCAACTGTTGCAGAACTTCAGACAGTTTGTTTAGAGCTAAGCACTTTGTATAATCCCTTTGTTTTGAACAGAGTTAATGTGCAAGTGTGAAGCTCAACTATACCCACCAGAGCTCTGTGGTTTGAGGGGGATGCAGAGCTACGTGCTTCCAGAACCTTTACAATTTAAGGGAATGGCTTTGCTTTCTTTTCCCTTCCTACAGTTACATTTTTTTCCCCTTCACCTGCAAAGAGAAAAACGAAATGAATTAGCTGTTGTTCCTAATCTCTCCCTGGTACTGATGCCAGCTAAAGGGATCACTGACATATTGCAGGCTGCCATATGGAAACCCCTGCAATTCCGAGTTCAGGACAGGAGAGAGTCCTTTTGAGCTGTAGCTCCGTAATTTCCTTCTGCTGTGTGTCTCTTCTCAAGGTTACCTCAGTGAAAAACAGATTCTTGCAGAGGTAGCTGCCCTTTTGTCATCTGGCTCAGATGTTGCTGGGCTTGGTTTTCTCCTGTCCCTGTGTGTGTGACCTGGTGCTTTGGCAGTGCTACGGTTGTCACCTCACACGTGGAAGACCCCTGGATTTAAGCCAGGCAGAAATGGACATTCCTGTGAACACTGAGGTGTCTCCACTAAAATGACAAAGCTCTCTGGGGTCAAACTTTCCATAGTAAATATTGGCATAGTAAAAACTGAGGAGATGAGGCCTTGTACCATCTTTTCTTCTAAAGCAGCTCTCTAGGATTTTTATAATGCTGCCTGTCTGTCCACTTGCAACAACTTCCGTAGTGTTACCTCAGGCACTTGTTTTTGTGATTGCAGTTAGAAAGTAAAACAGGGGCAGAATTTGGGAGTCCTGGTGAACTCTGCACCTGTATGATCATCAGCAAATTACCAGAACCATGGTTCCAGCTTCAGTTTAGTGATTAACGTTATTTTTATCATTATAGGTATCTGCAAATCTGCCCTTGTAAGGAGGAAAGGCTCCATCCAAGCTGTCACATTTTTGTACTTCTGTGAAGGGTTGCGTGTAGGACTCTTAAGGTGGCCTGTGTGCAAACCCTCTTATGGCTCATGCTGATGTAGAAGTTCAAGATCTCTTCCCTTTTCACAGTTGGTCTTTTTGTCCTGATACCAACCCTCGGTACCCTTTTCAAGCCTTTTATGTGGCTTGTCCATACTACTCGCAGCTGTATTCCTGACTGCATCGTCATGATGTAGTAATTGAGATTGTCAGTCTTAGAGTAATTGCCAATTGTGGCTAAAAGGGTCGGGTTCAGAAAGAGATGCTGTGCAGACTTGGCATGTAATTTTATATAAGTACTTCTAATGGCACAATTTAAATCCCTGGCTGACCTGGTCCTCACAAGGATTTTTCCTGTTATGGGTAGGATTGCGATGTCTTGCTGTGGTCAGCTCTCTGGAGCTTCCAGTTTTGTGAGTCCTTCTCTAGGCTTGGGTATGCAGATATTCTTGAACTTACAGTCATGGTGGAGGGGAGAGGATGGTTCTGAGCTGTAGCAGCTTCCTGGGATACTGGCTGCTGAGGTAGAGATGTTGTGTAAAAAGTGTTTTCCCTGGGTTTGTTTTGAACTTGTCAGTTCATTGGATGTTCATTCCCAGTGCAAGAGCCAAAAGGATAGAAGTTCCTGATTTCCCTGCTCTGTGCTCTTACCTTCACTTCTTTTTATCTTGTTTCCGTATTTGCTTCTTCCCTAAAGTAAATATTCTCAAGTTTTACAGTCTTGTCTGCCTTCATGGCAGTTTCCCAAATTAGTTTAATTAACTTCTTTGAGCAACTGCTTCTTACTGAAGGATTGTGTGGTTTTTGGGTTTTTCCCCCAAGGAAGGTAACTGTAAATCCTTGCAGATTACAGTTGTTTAAAGAAGCAAATGTCAAGAGAAAGATGATGAGTTCATGCTGGGGTGTGTTATGCCCCCTTCTTGCTTTCTCCTCTCCCCCTGAGCAGTAAAAAACAGTAAAAAAGCTGGCCTTTCATTAGCTCTATTTGCTCTGAAGGCATCTGAGCACAATAGTCAGCTCACAGTGAACTTTGCTGGATTGCCTGGGGTCAGGACAGTGCTCTGGTGTTACAGCACTGCCCACTCATTGGGCAGCGTGGTAGCAAAGGGAAGATTGTGCTTAAATGATTTTATAATTAATTTTCTACACTGCTTCAGACCTGTAGACTTCTCTTTTTCCCAGCAAGAGGATAGAACAGTTGCTTGGGAGAGCGCAGGGAGAGCAGCAAACAATTCTGCCATCCTGATAAGGATAATTTGGTTCTTCTCCATCTCTTTCAATGTCTGTGCTGCTTAGTGGTTGGCACTTCGACTGCTTGGGATGGAGGAGAAGAGGAAGGTTAATTTGGAGTGGGATTAGGAAACACAGAGTAAGTGGCTCTATCACCAGCTGAATGGATGAGTGGCCTTGAGCTTCCTTGAGCCTAGCATGTTCCCAGAAGCCAGGAAATTCAGGACCACCCTCTGGATTGTGGAGATGCCATGCTTAGAGTGATTTAAGCGGTATGACTTGGCTTGTTAAAGGTATTGATCTTTATCCTTGTATTTCTACACACACTTGAACTATGTGGGTGGTCAGGGATAACCTGCACACTTTGCATGCCCCGTATGACATTCTGGGTTAATGCAATGGATTAGTTTATTGTTGCTACAGGGTATGGAAAATGCAGGAAGGACCAATTTTTGGAGTTACGAGCGAGCCAAGTCAAGGGCATTCAGCTCTTCTGCTGAAGTGCTAATTGCTGTAAAGAATGTAGACAGCAGGAGTAGTGCCATGCAGAGATGTGCTTTTTTCTAGCCCAGCTAGTGAATTAGGTGATGTTAGTCAGGAATTTATTTCAGTGCTTGATTTTTATCTTTTTCCCCTGTACATTTTTGAACGCTCCCGGGTCTTTCCTGCATGTGGGATTCAACTGACAGTGAAGTACAATTTAGCTTGTAATGAACTGTTGTTCAAGGGTGTGACTGGGAGTGGAGTGTAAGGAGAGGTGGTCAAATACAGTGTGGCCTACAATTCATCTTGGCCTTTTTGATTTATTACTGAAGTTCCACTTCTTATTTGTCTTGCAGCCCAGGGTAGTTAACAAGCACACAGCATTTGGGGTGTGTTTGAAAGCAGTCTACCCATGTGTTGTGTTTCACAGCTGCACACTGTTTCAGTGCTGTGTGTTGCTCTTACTCTTTTCCATTGTGGGATGCTGGTTGCTTTGCTGCTGTTGCCAATCCTTGAAACACAGTGGTGTAACATCTGCCTCAAAATAACCCTGCCTCCAGCTCATTTCTTGTATAAATGTTTCCTTGTTTTAAAGAATTACTGATCTAAAAGGCCTTAAATCTCCCCTCTGTCCCCCAAACTCCACTTCATTTTCATGCAATTAAAGCTGAGGTTTCTTTCATCCAGATGCTTGGGTTTTTTTCCTTCATGAGTAGTAGATGATGTGGATTGTCACCTTAGCAGTTACCAGGAATGCTGAAGAGCAGAGAGGCAAACATAAGCTATGGGATATTTTACACTGTGCTAGTGTGAGTCAACAGGAGACAGGTGCAGGAAAGAGCATGGGAGATGTGGTGTTGCTGCTCCTAGGAAGAGATTCCAGATTCTAATAGGACTGGGCCTGACAGGTCTACGCACAAGAAGAGTGAAGTGAAAGTACTGCTCTCCCACTGCTGTGGTCAGAGGGCAGCTGGGGAAGCTGAGGGAACAAGCTGATGAACTTCAGTAAATCAGAAATGTCCTTTAGAATTTCATGGAATTAACCTGGGGAACTTCTGCCAGAAATACGGAGATCAAACATTGCGTGAGATTAAATAAATCAACCTATAGTTGAGAAGGTTAAATTAGATAGGATTTAAAAAAAGGATTATGAACTCCCCTGGTTTAAAGCATAAGCCAACTGTTAACTGCCCAGGCTTAGTCAGAAGCCTCCCCTCTGGGCAGATAACTGTGTAACTGCTTTTTATAGGGCTTTTACACCTTCTTTTGAAGACTTGGACAGGATATTGAGCTGCCTTTGATCTGACAGAGCAGTTCCTACAAGTGGATTAACCAGACTGTAAGGTTGTTGGGAACAAAGCAGCAGGCTGGTGTAATAGTAGTACAGACCTTTCATCCGTGTCTGTCATCTGATAGGAATTGCCATTATAATTCCATTTTCAGGCCTGAGGACCTTTACACTTGCTCCAGGGGAAAAAGACCCCAAGTGTCAGTGCCACGGAATCTGATGTGTAATATGTCGCTTCTGCATGGTCATTTGATATGCCATGTTATGTGTTTCTTGCATGATGGGATTGCAGCTTTACAGAAGACTTAAACCTACACTGGGTACAGCTTGGTTGTATTGTTTTGTTTGAAATAGTAATTGCTGGGCTGGTTGAAGTGTGGGGTTTTGTTTGTTTGCTGTTTGTTTTGTTTTTTGTTTTGTTTTATTTTAGTAAAGTTTGGTAGGAACATCAGGATTAATGGTATGTGAAATCCTGAATGTAGAATGTCTCCCTTCACTTGTACTGGATAAGCATGAGATGGTGGATGCAAAGAACTTTAGTGAGTTTGCAATTGTCTGTGGGGACTAATCACACATTTAAAGCTTTGTTGAGCTGTAAGCACTGGTTATTGATCTGAACAACTAAGGGTCAGTGGTAGGTTAGTTGGTGATGAGGGTAAAGCTGTATCTGAGTCAGTCACTTGCCCATCTGCTTTGTGGCTTAAACCAATAAAAAATGGCTGTGGATGAGTTGCTACACCACAACAGTCCTAAACGTTTGCTTCCTTCAGTAAGTTGTCACTAATACCGCATGAATTAATGATCCACTGAATGATGCTGAAGAGTAGCTATTGAAATGGGCAACTGCTGAAGGACTTGGCATGGAGGTGTTTTGTTCCCATCACCTAAGATGAATTAATGATGAAGTCTCTTTATCCCTTTCAGAATTGTTTCTTTTCCACTGTTGTTCTAGGGCTCATCTAACCCCTCTTTACTTATGCCACTCTAGCTCTTGTAGCCACATCCTGAGGTAAGGAGTTGAATAATCCAAGGAGTGGAAGTTGAATCAGAATCTCTGATTTTAAGCTTTTTGCTTTTTTCCCACCTCCTTATAAAAATGCGTCTCAAACTGATTGTGATAGAAGAACATGTTTGGGGTTTATTTTTCTTTGTTGTTATACTTATGTTTTGAAAGAGGATTGAATTAATATTCTCAATTTTCCCACCTTTTAGCTAAACCATTTGAATTTCAAGTGGAGCAAAATGTGAACAGTTATGGCTGTCTGTAGGACTGGAGCTATAAATCCTGCTTTAAAAGGATGAAGAACAGCTTTAATGCCTTATCTCTCAGCTGAAATCTCATGGTTTATGATCTTTGCCAGCCATAGTTGAAGCACTGGTGTTTTCAAGGGGTGATCACATCTGACCTCCTTTGATTTCTCCCTGGGCTGTGCTTTTCCCTCCCCAATTCTCTTATGGTCGTGATTGCCTTCAAACAAGGCAGCCAAGCTGGCAGCTTTCTGGATTCCTCTGAAGTTGCAGGTAGCCACATGAAAGCATTCTGCTGCTGTGCTCCATCTCTTGAGTTCACGTCAACATGTAGGAAGTAAAACTAAATAAAGCACAATTTTTATCCTTGCATTTGAGAGCCAAGTGCCTTTGAAGCAAACCTCAGGGGCAGATAAACACAGAGAGTAGAAGGTGATGGTGTGAACAGAAAACACCATTAAGAAAGCTGAGCTGGTAGCTAAAACAGCCTTGGCTGCTCCCATTAACTGAAACTTCGCATTTAAGTCGGTGGGCAAATAAACCCTCTTCCAAAACAGCAGATCTCCAGAAGTATGTCTGACTTACAGGAGACTAATAGGTTTCTTATGATTCTAAATTATACTTCACAGCAGTTTTATTACTGTTTTGCAAGCCTTGAAATGTTTCTTTTCTTGCCTGTAGCAGTACTGAAAACATTTGTCAGAAGCCTTAGTGGAAGCCATGGAGGCATTTAGAGCTAATCCCACTCTATTTGCTTTTGGTGTTTGACAATGGAGATATTTTTAATATCTTGCCCAGGGTGAGCATGTAACCGTTTCCGAACCATTGCCTGTGTCTAGACATGTTGTTGTCAGTAATTCATTCTCCATAGCTGAGCAGAAAGCAGAGCACTTTATGGGAATTGGCAGGAAGACTGTCTCTCATCACTGGAGCCATGGAGTGTGAGGGGTGTTGGGTGGAAGAGCTGCCTGTCACCCACTGGATCTGCACATGGCTTGGGGGGGTCTGTGTCAAGTGACCCGTGACTGTTGGCACAGAGGGAATAAAGCAACATTTCCAGCTTAAAATTTGTGTAGAGCAGCCCAGATAAATGCTGATGTTTAGCTCTCGTGTAATTACAGAGGTGTGGAAGCCGCTGAGATTTTTATTAGGAGTCTTCCAATAGAGTTTTGATGCTGGGGAAAATGAGGGAAGCAGAGTTGTAGCTCAGTTATCTGGGGGTAGTAGTCTTGTTAAGGGGGTAGGGAGAGGAAACCTTTGCCTGCTTTGACTTTGTTGTGTTTGAAGAACAGCAAACTCTCAGAAAAACTTCGGAAGTAGTATTAAAGCTGTGCTTACTACCCACAGAAGGGCTGTGGCTGCATTTTATCCTCTCCTGCTCCCTCTTTCTGTAAGTATGCATTTGAGCAGAGCTGCCCAGTGGTCCTTGACTGGGATTCCTGCTTTAGCAGCAGCCCTTCAACCCTTGCAGATGTGCTGCTGGAGCACAGGCTGTGCATGCACGGCAGAATTGGCTGCGTTTCAATTATGCCAGGAAGCATTTTAACACAAATCCTGCTGTGATTTGCCACCACTTAAAACAACTGAGCCTTCAGGATGTTGGTACCCTCTTTGGGGTGAAGAGGAACGAAGCTTTGATGTAGGTGTGAGATTAGCCTAGAAAGCTGCTGAAAATGAAGGAGGGGGTCTGTGGGTGGGAGGAAAAGTCTGCCTGGCTGCTGCTCCTTCTGATTGGTATTAGTGTAAAAACATCAAAAATCGTGGGCTGTGATGCAGTTAATTATTCAGAGCTTTGCTACACTGTGTGAGAAATGGATTAATCTGCCTGTGTTACACATCCTCTGGCTGACAGAGGTGTTTAATTGCATAGATCAGGTTTGTGATTATTTATTTTCCTTCTTTGTGCACCAAAGCATATGACAGACTTCAGCTAATTTTTTTTTAAATTTACTTATTTTGCTAACTGTGCTTCCCAGCCTGGGGAGCAGATTATGGTAGTGAATGAGAGAGGAAGTTCTTGAAAAATAATAAAATAGTAACTAAGTGTCACAGAGTGCCTGAAAAAGGCCATTGTACAGGGTTGTGCAAACGGCAAAGATCTGATCCAGGTCTAGGTTCTGAAGTAAACTTGGTCCAGACTTTGTCTCATCGCCTCCTGAATTTCAGTGAGATAAACTCATATATATAAAATATGCAATGTTTGTGTATATTTCTTGTATTACTCTCTGGATCTGCCAGGGAGCTGCTTCAAAATATTTTGAACCATCTAGCTAAAAAAAAGGTAAAAACTGATCCTGTAGATCATTTCTGAGTGGTGGGTTCGGGGAAGGTCTGGCTGATGGGATGGATCACCAGTCCTGCTTGCTGCTTTCTGCCTCAGTTTCCTCTGCTGCCACTTGTGCACATGTGATATTTTCTAGTTGTCAGAGAGAGAACTGTAGAAAGCCACAGAAAACCCCAAAGCTGCTGATTTATTTCCTTTTTGAAAAATGGCTTGATACGAGTGAATGTTTGCAAGGAAGGGAGCTGGAGCTGTCAGAGTAAGCAGAGGATATTGTTTTAGGCTGTATTTGTTTTCACAGAGTGGTTTTTAGTCAAAGAGTATCTACATGGAGATGAATAGCCTATTCCCCACTCTTGAAATATCCTTTCCTGTTTAGAAGGATTCTTCTTTAATCTTCTTGTTGAAGTTTCCTGGAAAGTTGGTGCCTCTTCTGGGGAAGCAGAAAGAGGAACCGATTGCTTTGGATTCCTCAAATGCACCTACTCCCTGAAAAGCAGTATTAAGTGGATAAATCAACATGAGCCTGTTCCTTTGGAGCTGTGATTGCCAGCTAAAGCCTTGCCAAGGGGAAGCAGTTTGCCTTTGCGCTGTACTTGGTCACAAGCAGAGCTTTGCACATGAGCAGGAGAATGTGCTGCGTTTGTGGGGTGTCCCATACACGAGTGAATTCTTCTCAGAGCTCTCTCTTGTACTTCATGCCAGAGAGGTCTTGTGCTTAGAGGGAGGAAAGGATCAGGGTGTGAGGGACCCTTGCTCTCCTCCATCCCCATGAGTTTGGGATTATGAGGTCAGCTAAATCTGTGTCATGGGGAAGAGGGTGACAGTGAGCAGCCTTTGAAAAGTGAGTGGCATTCACGTGTTCAGTGAAGGAAGGTCTTAGTTGAGAGCTGAAGTTTGGGGTATGAGGGTCTGCTGTGGGTGATGCTGGAGGGAACAGCTTGACAGGTTGGGGAACTTGGCTAAAGGTACAACTTGGCTAAAGCACAATGGCTCAGCTGGGTGCAGTGCAGGGTGCCAGGCTTGGCTTAAGGGATGGCTTTTGTCTATGGACAGCCAAGAAACTGTGAGGCTTTCTGTCCAAACTGGTGATTTGTGCTTGCATTAATGAAATCAGTCGATGCTTTCTGTGGTGGTGTTCCTGCCCAAAACCTGGAAAACCTCGACCCTTAACCCATAACCAAATCTAAGACTAAGCGTGGTCAAAACTCAAAACAGTTTAATATCTGAACATATTTCATATTGTTCTCCATCTGTAGTAGTTAATGACTTTCTAATCTCAGTGATTTCCCTCTTCTTCCAGTGTGACAAAGGATACAGCTGTCCTTTGTGCCTTCAACCTGATTGAGCTAAGCCATCTGCTTTCCTGCCGGGAAGAAACATTAGGAATAAGAGGCCTTTTTTTTCCCAGAGGCAGATATTTCCCTTTCTCATCCAAATGATAGTCTTCAACAGATTAAGCATCTGTTGTGTAATGTCTTAATGAAAGGAGAAGTCAACAGGAACTTCTTAGGTCAGAGATGTGTGAATTCTTGGGAATATTCTGTTGTGGCTGCATGCAGGTGTTTTGGTTGCCACCACTCTGTTGTCCTTGACAAGAGCTTCTTGGTCAGTTTTTTCCTTCCTTCTGGACAGGCAGGCAGAGCACCCTAAAATACCTTTGATGCAGTCTGAGTGTTTAGAGTATTTCTGGATTTCCTTTGTTTGGCTTCTAGGTATCCTTTTCCTTTGCACCCTCTTTGTGTCTTAGGAAGATGAAGATAATTTCTGTGCCTGAGGGGTAATAATCACTGGGTCCAACTGCTAATGCTTTATTTTTCTCTACAGAAAGAAATTCAAGCCATGAGTCAGTGCCATCACCCCAACATTGTATCTTACTACACATCGTTCGTGGTGAAAGATGAGCTTTGGCTGGTGATGAAGTTACTTAGTGGAGGTGAGTGGTGCAATTTCTTTACCCTAAAAGGCAGCGTAAAAACCTGTCTTCCTGTAGGACCCTTTCCCTTATTTAGCTCCTAAGCTTCCCACTTGTGAATTAAGACATTTCGTAGACTCGTAGAGTTTAGGTTAGAAAAGAACTCTAAGATCATCAAGTCCAACCATTAACCCAACACTCCCAAGGCCACCACTAAACCTTATCCATAAGTGCCACATCTACATGTCTTTTAAATACCTTCAGGGATAGGGACTCCTGCAAACTGCCTGGGCAGCCTGTTCCAATGTTTAACAACACTTTCCATGAAGAAATTCTTCCTAATATCCAATCTAAACCTCCACTGTGCAACTTGAGGCCATTTCCTCTTGTCCTATCTCTTGTTACGTGGGAGAAGAGCCTGACCCCCGCCTGGCTACAGCCTCCTGTCAGGGAGTTGTAGAGAGTGAGAAGGTCTCTCCTGAGCCTCTTCTTCTCCAGGCTAAACACCCCCAGCTCCCTCAGCTGCTCCTCATCAGACTTGTGCTCCAGACCTTTTCCAGCTCCACTACCCTTCTCTGGACCTGCTCCAGCACCTCAATGTCTTTCTTCTTGAGAGGGGCCCAGAACTGCACACGGGACTGGAGGTGCCTCACCAGTGCCGAGTACAGGGGAAGAATCACTTCCCTGGTCTTGCTGGCCACACTATCCCTGATACAGACCAGGATACCATTGGCTGTCTCGCCCACCTGGGCACACTGCTGGTTCACGTTCAGTTACTGTCAACCAGCACACCCAGGTCCTTTCCCACTGGGCAGCTTCCCAGCCACTCTTTCCCAGCCTGTAGCCCTGCCTGGGTTTGTTGTCACCCAAGTGAGGGATCCAACACTTGGCTTTGTTGAATCTCATACCATTGGCTTCAATCCATCTTTCCAGCCTGTCCAGATCCCTCTGTAGAGTCTTCCTACTTTCCAGCAGATCAGTGCTCCCACCCAACTTGGTGTCNGCACCCCCAGGTCCTTCCCCACTGGGCGGCTCCCCAGCCACTCTTTCCCAGCCTGTAGCCCTGCCTGGGTTTGTTGTCACCCAAGTGAGGGATCCAACACTTGGCTTTGTTGAATCTCATACCATTGGCTTCAATCCATCTTTCCAGCCTGTCCAGATCCCTCTGTAGAGTCTTCCTACTTTCCAGCAGATCAGTGCTCCCACCCAACTTGGTGTCATCTGCAAACTGACTGAGGATGCGCTTGATCCCCTTGTCCAGATCATCAGTGAAGGTGTTAAATAGGGTGAGCCCTTGGGGACACCACTGGTGACAGGCTGCCAACTGGATGTAGCACCATTCCCCACCATTCCCCACCACTCTTTGACCTTATCCAGCCTTTTTTTACCCAACCACTTTCTCTGGCAGAATGCTGTGGGAAATGGTGTCAAGCGCTTGACTAAAGTCTAGAAGACAATGTCCAGAGCCTTTCCTTCATCCACAGACCGGGTCATCTTGTCACAGAAGGAGGTCAGGTTGGCCAAGCAGGACCTGCCCTGCACAAACTCACACTGGCTGGTCCTGATCACCTGGTTGTCCTGTGTGTGTTGTGTGATGGCATTCAAGATGATCTGCTCCATGATCTTCCCTGGCACTGAGGTCAGACTGACAGGCCTGTAGTTTCCTGGATCCTCCCAGCCCTTCTTGCAGATGGGTGTCATATTTGCTACCCTCCAGTCAACTGGGACCTCCCTCAGGAGCCGGGAATGCTGGTAAATGGTGGGAAGTGGCTCGGTGAGCACTTCCACCAGCTCCCTCAGTACTGTTGGGTGAATCCCATCCACACATAGTCTTGTGTGTGTCTAAGTGGTGTTGCAGGTTGCTAACCTTGGTTTTCCCCTTGGATTATGGGGGCTGCTTTCTGCTTCTCCATTCCTGTCTTCCAGCTCAGGGGGATGGGTAAATATTTAAAATATTTATTTCTTTTATTAATACATGAATAACAATATTTAACTTGAACCCATTCAGCTCAGAAGTAGCTTCTTGTGTTATGTGCATCACTAGTAACACTGAAATATGTGACAGTGTACCTTTTTAAAATCACTGTGCAGTTTACACAGAGCCAGGGAAATTTCTTCTTTCTTGGTTTATTCTCTCACACACCAGAGAAACAGCTTTTTTTGATAGAGAGAGTTTGAAAAGTTCTTATCAGTAATGTTTTATTTGATGTCATAATATTTTCCAGAATCCCTGTTTAAATTACAGTTGAGACAAGAAATGGAGTCAAGTTCTGGATAATAACACAAAGGACTGTTGCTAAATCTTAGGCCTGTGTTTAGGAAGACTTCATTTTCCTGGCATCCTAGTAAAAAGGAATTGAAAACTGAAAAAAAAAATCCTTGTTTTCTTGCTTTCAAACAAAAACTTCTTGGCTTCTCTACTCTTGGCTTAATTCTGAAAGCTGTAAAATGCCAGAAGATGATGTGGAAAAATTTGGCTAAACCTGTTGGCTTTTTCCACAAGATCTCAACAGTGCCCATAAAACATGTGTCTTTGAAGATGTTCTTTAGAGGATTTTAGCAGTTCTCTTGAGGGAAGTCTCATTTCATACCAACTTAAGTTGGCCTTAAAGGGTTTTTAATGTCTCCTGTATTCATGTGTCATTAAGCAATACCCTCTCTTTTCTTGGAGGGACATGTAACAGGTCGTTAAAGATAGGATGGCTGGTTGTGTGTGGAAAAGAGTCCCCTGCCGATTTACAGCAAGCTTTGGTGTGTTTATAAAAAGTGTATCTATGGGAAAGTTTCCACAACATGAGGAAATGGCATTTCAGGGGTGCTGGAGAGGCAGCAGCAATGGGCTTGGCCTTTTCCAGGAGAGTACACAACTCTTTGAAGAGAATGCACAGCTGCCTCGGTCATTTCACAGCAGTTTTCTCTCAGAATCAAGTCACGAAGAGGCTCATCCTTGACCTTCCAAATGCTGTTTCTGTTTGTTCTCAATTTTGTGTGGAGGTGGTTGGTTTGTTTTTTTTTTGTGTAAAGCTGGGAGAAAGTCAGACTCTTTATGGAGCGTCATTTCATTATCGAGGCACCACAGATGTAAAGACTACGCTGGAAAATTTCTGGAAAAATAATCATTGCTTCAGAACCAGCCTCTTGGAGGTGTGAATGAAGACCTGCTTCTCATTTAATATTCCCTTTCAATGGGCTTTTATGTTATACAGCCTGATAACTGACCCTTGTTCAGCTCTGGCATTCAGTGGGGGACTTCCAGTAAAGCAGTGCTAGGAAACCTCACTGCTTCTTACTCTCTTGCATATGTTGGAGACCAGGGTCAGTCAATAAAAGACAGACTAGTAACAGTGTAATTCTTCCTTCTCCCCAACATATCTGGGAGTCTATTAAATTTTCTCACTTTAAATCAATTATTTGAGGGCTGGAGGAATTGGTAAGTAAATGGAAGGAGTTTGAGAATGACCTGGCAGTTTCTAAGCAAGAGGGTACCTTGAGAGGTATTTTTTCAGCTGTTTTCACTTTATACTTTAAGTCTGTGCTTGAGAAATCTCAGATCTCATAGGCAAATTATACAGGACAATATTAAGGATGGAGAAAGAAACTTATGCTTGGAGCTTTCTGACTGAAGAGCTTTTTCATTCACTTTTAATGAGACTATTTTCAGTTGGTTTTAGGCTGAGTGATTTATGTAACAAGAAACACTTTTAAAACTGCTTCTCATTCCTTTGAGCTTAGTCCTTATCAGTAATAAAGTGTCTCGTTTTGCTGTCATCTGTCATCCAGTGGGAAAAATAATGACCTGGGTTTCTCAACAGGAAAAACCTTTGGGCTGGTTTATAAATCAGAAGGCAAAAAAACCACAAACCACCCAACAATAAGAACAAACAAACAAAAACTCCAAACAAACAGAACCAAAAACAGGGTGCAGCCTAATTCTCTCATTCCATCGAACTACTCAGGAAGTGTGGACTGAGATTTGTACATCCCAGTGAGCACATGTGAAATATGTTTTGATGTCCATTCTGTATCTTGATTGTGACTTTTGTACTTGGGAATTTATTCTGGGTAGAAGTTCACAATCTAATTGCTTTTTTTCCATCAGTGTATGCTGGCGTGTGCTTTCAGGCTGAAACTAGTTTTAATTTCAGTCTACTTACTCTGACCTTATTACTTTGATAAACAGCCCACAAGACAGCCCAGTCTGTAATACAAGCCTTTTTTTGTTGTTGTTGTAAGTGCAGTTTAATTTATTTTCTGGCTGCAGTGTTTTTGATGAAATCCTAATCTAGCTGTACATGCAAGTGTTTCAGAAATGTCTCTAAGGGAAAATACTCTAAATCCATGGAGTGCTATTGTCTGACAGTGCCTGACTCCTCTGAGCAGGCAGACAGTGCACTCAAACGATACCTTAATTACCTGACTGACGCTGTCACTGAAACAGAGCTGTTTGTCTCCACAAGTGCTGTGTTGGTGGAAGATACTGTTTTGTGTCTTTGGAAGTCGCCAGCAGTGAGGAGGTGACGTGCTGGGGAGCAGCACAGAGCTGCTGATGAGTGTCAGAGCCCAGTCAGGCTGGTTGGAGTCACTGTCGGGAGCAGTTTGCATGGGCAGGTTTGACACTGAATCAGGTGTGGAGTTGCTGATGGCAGAAACGTGGCTGTGATGAGATCCAGCTGGTCTTGACAAGAGGTGCTGGTGTGTCCAGTTACTCCGACACCCTCTTTCAGATCTGGTGACGTGTGTCTGTGTCAGGGTTGTGAAGTGTTTGCTGTTTCTGTCCCCTTCGGTAGAAATTTTAGGCCCTTTTCTCTAATGATGGAAGTTTTGTAGGGATCTAAGCTTAGCAATGTCAACTTGACACCCAGCCTTTGGGTCCGGTGTTACTCCACGCTAAACTCCAATGGCTATTTCTAGACAACTGCTGACCTGCTCTTTGCCTCCCTGGCATTCCCGTCATGAATTTTACTCATGCCTTTTTCAAGCCAGCTGAAGCCCAGTCCTGCTCTCAAACTCCTGTGGCTTTTTAGTAGGAAGAGGAGCAGCTGTCCTTTTGTTCTTGTGCTCTTCCTGCCCGTGACCTGCTTGCTCTTCTAAATTCTCTCCTGCTTTTAACAGGAGCTCTCATTTCCCAGGTGACCCAGGGCTGTAGATAAGTCTTTAAAACAGTTGCTGCTATCAAACAGCTGGCTCTGGTGGCTTGCTACATCACACAACCATTTTTACTGTCCTAGCTCACAGCCAATGAGACCTCCAAATATTTTTTTAAACTGTATGCAAATCCTTTAAATATTGAAACGTTTCCAAATGGGGCTCTTGGATATTCTGCCTTCCTGAAGCCTTCTAATTAAATCTGCTAAGGAGATTACTGTATTGAAATAGTTAAACCTTTTATTTCCCAAAAGTTTTAAAGATTATCTCATCAACTTCTTACTTCAGCCTTTCATCTCAAGTTCAGCAAGCCAGACCAAAAAGGAGGTAAGCAAGTCTTAGGTCTCCACCGGGGACACAGGACATCATGTTCCATTTCTGCTGTGTTAATCTCTGATCTGGCCTCTCCGAATTCCAACAGAGTTATGATCAAAGCGTAAGCCACAGGTTCTTAGAAATCCTTGTGTTTATGTTGAATTATTTTCTTAGGAGAGAGCTGTGCTGTTTTTAATCCATCCTGAGGGTTTTTAATTTTATTTGTAGGAGCACAACTTAATTTCAAACAATTAAGGATGGGATAAGTCAGAAGCAGGAGATGGGACTGTACATGATTGCGGAATGTACAGATTGCAGAATGTACGTGATTGGGTGTAGATACATCACCATTGCCCCCTGTAATAGGAAAAGCATGGAAAAAAATAAATAGTTTGTCTTCAGATTTTCTCCTATGAATGTTTTGATCTCAACTGCAATAGGCTGTTTTGCTCCCTTTATTGTATTATCTTGTTTTCTGCCTTGATCTTGTCGTATTTCTTATGCATCAGTGCAAGTGCTCTTGAGGGAAGGAGGCAAAAAATGGAATTTTCCTTAACTTTCCCTCCCAGGAGGTTTAACCAGGGTTAAGAAGCAGCTTCAAAACTAGAAACCTCAGCAATCTACATAAATGTCTTTTCCTTTGTTTTGTATAACTTGTTCTTTCCTTTCCTTTGGTGTTCTCTTGCTGTATCTGTATTTCTCAGCCCAGAAGTACCAAATCCAAGAAGTTCTTCTTTTTGCATTTTCTTCATCTATTTGCCAGAGACTGACAAGCTGCAGATTCAGTTCCTGGCTCTGGTGACAGTCAGGCTCAACAAAACTGCTGGCTAGTGCTGGGATGTCTTAAAAGAAGCAAAGATGAATCTGTGAACTCCCAGTTCTAAAAGATGCAACCTGTTCAGCATCAGTGTTCGTTAGGTTTGGAGCAGACTTTTGTTCTCACAAAGTTGTGTAGTAATGCCCAGCACTGTTTTCCAGCCTATTTATGACAGGCCTTCAAATGGCCAGTCAATGCAGGTACTGTTACCTGCCTTTTTTTCATGTTCTGCTTGCCAGAACAAGTTAAAGGAGGAGTTTTCTTTGCATTTAACTTATCCTGTATCTTTGCTCTGTCTTTAAGTTATCGTATAACATGCAAGATACAGTTCCCACAGCAACCAGCTCTGCTGCACATTTCTTTTGCCTCTGGGGACATGTAAAATTCCAGCTGGAATACTCCTGCATTTATCTGTAATCTTGTTCCAAACCAGCTTTTCTTTCTGCTCAGGTTTTCGTGTCCTTCTCTGCTCAGCCCCACGTGCTGAAACATTAAGCAGTGTCACTGAAGACTGTCATGTGGATACTTTCTTCCTCTCCCGAGGAAGAATGTGAGAAACAGGCTTCCTAAATGCTATTCCACAGGCTTGCTGGAGTAGGTGAGGTCAAAGAAACGTGCTCTGGATTTGGAAGTGTTGATGTTTGTGGTGGTTTGCTGTTGAAAGTGAATCAGTGGAACAATTAGGACTTCTTGGCCCAAGGGTGCGATTACACGGAAGTTTTCTCCAGCAGCAAAGCTGGTTTAAGGAGTTCCTGGTTGTTTGGTCTCCGCCCTGCCTGGAAAACTGGATTACCAGTGACTGCAGTGATCCCATTTATGATGTGGATTCGTAAGCTGGTACATGGGCACAACAGGGAGCTGGTGAACTGTGGGATTCCGCCGTCTCATTTTGCTGCCATAGAAAACCCCATGTCTTTGGAGCAGCACATAGTACAGGGTGTTCAAAGAGACAGTTTTACTGGGTGTATGTGTGGGCTGCAAGACAGGACTGCATTTCCTGGGATCCAAGACAGTCCATTGCAAATGGTCTGTCTGATGTCAATATACCAAAATTGAATATCTGTCTCTTACAAAATCAGGATATTAATCTGCTCGTGGGTTACTTGTGTCTTCATTGTTCAGATACTGCTGTCATGGGTGGAAATCAATTACTTGCTTCTGGAAAGTTGGAGCTGGCTTTGGTGGATCGAGTCAGGCCTAATCAGATAGTCTCTAGCCTTGCCAAAATGGGAAGAGAGAACCGTGGGGCTTCTTGCTCTTTACTCCTGGGAGAAACTGGAGGGAGCAGTGGGACACCTGTTCCTATTGTGCAGCTGGACAGACATCAGTCTGTCTGTCTGCAGAGCTGGTGTGGCCAGTAAGGACTCTGGAAAAAGTCACTTGCTGCATGTTTGCCTTTGACCTGCAGCAGTCACCGGTGGGGCTCTATCAGGTGAGGGTAAGTCTGTGTACTGGGAGTTCCTGGTGCTGTCATTGGGAGCTCCTGCATTAGCAGCTTTCGGAGCAGACTGGGAAACTTTTGAGTTTCAGCAGAAAACCACATACCTTTCAACTGCTGTATGGTTTGTACTGAGAGACTGTGTATTCCATGTAGATGTTTTTCATGACTACTTGTGTCAGAGTCACTGAGACACATTCATCACATTCAGTGATGAATGACAAACCATGCTAAATGCTTTATCAGATTGCACAACATCTCGTAGGCTTCCTGTTGATGTGCTGCACGGTGGATATTTGAAGGGCAGGAATTTGTTTATAGCCGCATTTTTTCCCCATCAATCTCTAAATGCTGTCTCCTTGCTTTTGTCTTCTGGTGGGCTTTGAGATCAGCTGCTCATCACCAGATTTCTTTAAACATCCTTGTTAATGACAGCATTATTTATATTTATGGTTAGACTCGAGTTCTGGCCCTTTTCTCTATGTCTTGTTTTGTCTTTTCCTGATATGCTTCCCTTCTGGGCTTGGAAGAGCTTTCCAGTCAGCTTCAACCAAACTTAATTTCTTTTTTTCTCTCTCACTTACGGCTGACTGACCCTCCTGTGCAGTGAGTCTGTACTTGCCACTTTTGCATTTTTAATGAAGAAAATCATGAGGGAATTGTAATCAAACCTAATGCCATGTGTGATACACACCAGAGTGCTTCATAATGTTATCTAAAATTGAAGTTTTAATTTAGGGAGGAATCAAAGGCTTTTTTATTTTTTTTTCCCCTCTTTTGGAGATATTGCAGTGGATTTGTTATCCCCTTGAAAATCTTGTTGTATAATACAGAGCTGGGTGCTTTATTTCCAAAATGAACCTCATCTTCTGGCCACTAGATTATGGGAGACTTCTGTCTTACATGGGGAGATAGAACAGTTTGCACATGGAGCACAAATCCATAGTGAAACTGCATTTAATCGGAGATCCAGCTGCATTCAGATGTACTCTCACTTCCCCAGTTACTCCTAGACTGGTTTGGAAGCTGGCTCAGGAGCTGGCAGTGCCTGCTGTCATGGTGGTGTTTTCAAGCAGTGGGGTCAGTTTGTAAAGCACGTGCTCTTGTGTGGTTTAGATCGAGGTTCCAGTTCAGATGAATTAGTTTCCAGTTAAATTTAGCAGTTATTGTATTGCTGGACTGGGAACAGCCCACTCTGTGCAAAACACTCTGGTTTTCCCTTTAGACTCAGGATGGGGCTCTAATCCACTGATCTCTCGTGGAGTTGGTGTGAGTATTTGTCTACATCCTAAGGCAGAGGAGGTCTTACCCTGGTGAGTGCGTCACACACTTAACTGGGACCCCTGGGAACAACTCTGCATTGAGTTTATCAGCCTGGTTCTAAAATCCAATCCTGACCTAGCAGAAGGTGTTTTTCTTAACAGCGAAATTCTCATGACTTCTGCTTTCAAAGTAGTTTCTTGTTTGGGTGTGTGTTTCCATTTGGAGATCTGGGTATTCCATTGCTCCATGCCAGGCTTCCTGAGCCAGAACGCTGGAAGATTTCAAACATGGCACAAAGCAGTGCTTGGAAGTGCAGCTTGGCTTCTTTTTTTATATTCCACGGTGCTGTGCTTTATGAAGTTGCAATTGAGTTGGGAGTCAGGATCAACTCCCAAGTGCATTGATTTGTGAGGTGGAAAAATCCCAACTTCATGGTGTTGTGGTGCCAGTAGCCAAACCCTGAGGAGACAAAGTGGGGATGATCCTAATAACATTTTCTCCAACAGAAAGGTGGCTTTGGGGTTGCTTTTCTGCTGTTTCCTGCACTGAGCATTTTGCTGATCCCTTTTTGCTGTTCTCCTTTCTGTAGACGACTGGCAAATTCCCTCCACTTCTATGAACATCTCAATGTGAAAGTGGTTTTTAAAAAAAGTTGTGCTTAAAAAGTGGCAGGCGGGACTGGGAGCAGATATAGCCTGGGTGTGAATCAGCCCTTTCACAACCAAGGCTGGCTCTGTGTGTGCTCTCTTGTCTGCCCTCCACCCCCTTTTCTGGGTTAAATACCACCTCTGACTTGGCCAAATAGAGGATTTTTTTGACCAAATGAATTTGAGCACCATATGATCTGCCTCCTCATGTTCCCTGAGCCCTTTGCAGGAGAAGGGAAGTGCTTGTGAACGAAGTCTCCTAACAGAGCTGTGGGTGGAAAGAGGACAAAACGAGTACGTGAAGAACCACATATTTTCAGTGGACTTCCAAAACAAGTGACAGTTTGTTCTCCAGATAAAGGCACATTTGAGAGGAAAGACCTGAACAGTGAACATAGAGGGGGTTTTGGTGGGTTTTTTCTTGGTGTCACAAAAATTCTTGTCCAAAATAAGAAGCATTGAGGTTTGTAAACATGAACTCTTTAAATATGAGAACATGACAGGCTGAAGTCCAGGCGAGTCCTCATGGCACAAAACAGTAGAACCTTTTCTCAGAACATGAAGGTGAGACTTCAGTGAAGGGGAACATGCTCTGACATCTGGGGTTTTGCAGTTTCCTTCAGTAGAGATAATATTGCTCTCATGCAGGAAGTCCAGCATGTGTCAAAACAACCTGAATTATGTCTGGGTGAAAGCTTTGGCTGATAATCCGTGTCCAGATTCACTAACCATGAGAGTGTTTCTCTGTTCAGGTGGGGTAAAGGAAGGCTGAAGAATATTCTTGCATAAAATGTTGGGGGTGATGATATGTAACTTCATTTCTGTATTTTTTTTTATTTTCCTTTGGGTTTTTTTTCCCTATTTTTGTTGATTTTTGCTGTGTTAAGATTGCATCCTCTGCGAATATCCTGAACCGAGCAAAGACTTTTTTGGTAAGAGAAAGCTGGAGGTGCCATTCAGGGCAGCCAGAGAGCTGGTCTAACCACTTGCTGCTGACAGAAGGAATTTACTCCCCCATTCACAAATGTTTTTCCCTCCTTCCTTACCTTCCTTTTCCTCTTTGTTGACTCCAAAACCTCATCTGTTCGCAGGTTATGCACACCACTAACTGATTTCTCCCTCGGTTCATTTTTCAGTGGATTTAGTGGGTGTCTTGGTGTACAGTGTGAGGACTGGTGCTGGAGGAGATGGCAGGTGGGCATAGTGGCTCTCCTGTCTTCAGCAAGCTGTTAGAGGAGTTCAACACATACTGCTTTACACAAACTAAGGGACACTGTGCACCCAGGAGATTGTTTCCTGTGCAGTTTGAATTGTGCGAAATGAGCCTTTCCACGTGGTGTTTGTGTTCAAACGTTGCAGCCTTTTTGCTTTTGTTGGAGAATCCAAAAGGAAAATGCTTTCCCAAGTGAAAACGATCCACAGAATTGTTTTGGACTAGACATTCAGATAGGATAGTTAATAAAATAAATGTTAAAGGAGGAAGGCAGTTTTGTCTACCTGAACCTGAAGGATGAGAAGAAAAAAAACCAAATCAAACCAAAAACCTCCATTGTATTTTTCCACTTTCTTCAAGAATTTACAGGGTGGAACTTGTAATTCCCCCATTGACCAAACTCATGAGAGTAAGTTTCTGTTCTTCAGATACAAAAAACTTATGTTTTTTTGATTGTGGGTCAGGAAGGATGAACTTTTCTAAACTTTTCTAAAACTGAACTCAGCTCTTCTAAACTAGCTGAGTTCGTGCCAGGATGTCCTTTCCCTGTAAGCTGAGTTAGTACCAGGATGTTCTTTCCCTGTAAGCTCCCTGTTCAAAGACAAGCAAAGCTGGAATTTGTGCTGGGCAGTTGTGCCTGCTTTTCTCATTCTTTAAGAACTTCCCAGTACCACTGACATTGCTTTGTGCCCATAGCTGTAAAAATCCTACTAGTCCCTATTCAGTCATTAAACCATAGAAACCCGAGTTTGAAGGGGCTAAATAATTTAGCACAGGCTTTGGAAAAGAGGCTTAGATATCCCATACTGGAGCAATAAAAAGTTCTGAGAAGACTGACTTTAGTCCAGATGCAAATACAAAGAGTACAGTACCCAGTGTATCATGGAAACAGGACCTTGCACAAGAGGCATGTAACGAGTCGTTGGTTCTGCTTATTCCTGGGTGCAATTCAAAGAGGTGGTTTGCTCTGTAAAGTGTGGTTTGTCATGGAAGATGATGTCATTCACACCATGCCCGGGAGAGAGACTAAACATGATGCTTCTAGGGAAGGATCTAAGCCAGTCCAGTTTTGTACACAGTGAAGAAGTGACTTATTGTCAGAATTCAGCCTCATTTGTTCTTTATTTAACGATTTCCACTTTTTTCCTGTTAGGGTGGTGTCAGCCCTTTAACACGTTAGATTTTTCCTGCTATTTCTCTGCCGGGGGTTTGTAGGAGCTGAGAGTTTAATTTTATCAAGCTTGTTGCCTTCGGCTTGTGAGTCCTGGCAGCCCCCTGCTTTTTCCACTTCCCTGCTCCAGCTTCTCCAGTGCTCAGCACTAAACCAGCTGTAGCATCAGGATCTACTTAAAAACCTTCCAAGAGTCCTGTGTATGTACATGTCACATTTGGCTTGTTCAAATAACTTCTCAGTTACTTGTGATCACTGGGGTTCTGTAGCCCACCTTGAGGATCTGCACCCAGGTGTGCATTGTTGCCTCTGCTTTCCTCCAGCACAGGCTTCAGCTACTTACTTGTCATAGGTTTAGGGTTGATCCTGAATTCCTTGGACTTGTATAATAAATGATTATAAACTACACTTAACTGTGAATCAGTTCTTCTGGTTTAAACTGAGGTGTTTAACTCTCTCCTCTAGGCTCTGTTTTGGATATTATCAAGCACATCGTGGCCAAAGGAGAACACAAGACTGGTGTCCTGGATGAACCCTGTATAGCCACAATCCTTAAGGAGGTGCTGGAGGGGCTGGACTACCTGCATAAAAACGGGCAAATCCACAGGTATTTTACATTTTTCTCACCTTTGTCATAAAATGTTCTTGAGACTGAGTAGCTGAGCACACACAGTCTCTGCGCTCAGCTCGCTGTGAGCGCATGAAGAAAAGACCGAAAGAAAGAGAGGAAAGTCAAGGTGGGAGCTTAATCAAAGTGCAGAATTCAAATGTCTGTAGTCTGTATACTACATCTGTATACTGTGACTAGGCCAAATTTGGGTAGGCTTTGGGATACTGAAAGTTCTGACACAGAGAATCTCATTCCGTATGTCAACAGCGAGCCGCAAAGTGTGGTTGTTGGAGCTGGAAAACTTCAACTGGTTTTGTTTCTTGCTGAGCTGCAAATCACCAAGAGCACTGCATAAGCAGTGTTGAGCAATTTAATAAGGAGCCCTTCAAGCCCTCCTGATATGTTTTTGTTTTTTTTTTAGATTTAACTGCGAGATCAACATAATGAAATTTGAATTTGAGTGATTTCATTAAAAAAAGAAAATGGAAACAAAATTCATGGAAAAACTTCTTCTGTAGGCAAAACCCGGTTAACTAATGGCCTGTGATTTGACAGATCACTGAAACGTGAGGGTTTCTGTGCTGCTCTTGTTTGGGAGATACTTTTAAATCACGTTTTCCTGTCCCCCAGTGTCAAGGTGTGGTGTAGTTCAGTAAGAGAAGATGCTAAGTCAGTCTGTTTTGCATTAAAAAGTCTGAGATTTTCAATCCTAAATATGTGCTGAAAATAGAATATACTGCTTCTGGGTAATATTCACCATCCCAGCCACAGACTGCTGCTGGAACAGCCTCTTCTTTCTTGGGAATTTTGTGAGCTTGGCTGTCTTCTGGTACAATGCCACTACAAGCATTGCTGCTGCTGTGCTGGAGTAAGTTTTGTCCTCTTATAGCTGCACAAGAAGAGGTTACTTTTTTGCCAAAATTCTATTTATTTAGAAAATCGATTAAGTATTTATTTCATATTTATAATCGAACTGACTGGCTTTTGTAGGTTATTTAGGGTTGAAAAAGGAAAAAAAATGGAACTAATTGAGGTGGAGTTTTTTTCCCCTACAGAAGTGTCAAATTTCATTTTCCAGTCTCCATTAAAATCTTTCAACAGGAACTGTTGTCTTCACTGAAGACAGTTTTGAGTTCACAGATGGTTGCTTAACTTCGTTTTTTAGAGGTAATACTTCAGTCAGCTCTGGGGATTCAGAGAAAAGTGATAAACCAACTTACTTGCCAAGTATTTGGTAACTTTTCACTAAGTGAAAATGCCATAAGTAATCAATAGAATGAGTGTTCATCTGTGACTTGCAGTTGGTTTGCTTGGCTGATTTAATTCCTCTTCTGGTCTAGTGGAATTGAAATATATATGTTAAAGCAGCAGTAACCTGTTAAATTTCAGTTTTTCTGAAGGTATCATATAATGTTTTCTGTACTGAAAGAGTGGTGATTCTGCATATGCTTGGTTGGACTGGAAAAGAAAAACTAGTAAATGTGGTAAAGATTAGAGGAAATATATTCATGTGTGTGGTGTGGGGTTTTTTTACTTCTCTCAGCAAAAATACCACGTTCACAAAGTTCAAACTGCTTGGTCTGAAGAAAATGTGATTCACACTGAATCATTTGGAAGTGAACTGGACCAGACCTGCTGTGACCATTCTCATCTTGCTGGTTGAAGCATTTTGCCCATATTTAGCGAACTTCAGCAAAGAAATCAGAGCTGTGTCATTGATGCAGCTCAAGGTTGCGGTTGTGCATCAGCTGCTCTGCATGTGTTGCATCCCTGTATTTTGGGGCTGCTCCAACAACTGTGTAGTATTTTATCAGGGAAAAGTGTTTGGATTACCTCACTGTGTTGGGCACAGTGGCCTGGGGAATTTGGAGAAGTGGGATACACACTTGTGAGGTTACACAGTTAGGATACACAGTTGTGAGGTTTCCTGTCTGTGATGCAAAGGATGGGGTTTAAGTGTTGGCTGAAAGCAAGCTGACATGCCTTTGAGGGATGAAACATGTTTCCTTAATGGAGTTCGTCCTGCTGTGTTCCGTTTTATCCAGATGTGTGTGTGCTGCTGAGGAAAACAGTTTAAAGATGTAGTGCAGATGGGACCTTTCCTCATCCATAGGAATATCTGTATGGTTTTCCCATTTTGCTTAATGCTAGGGGTCATAATACTGGTCATGCCTGATGGGAAAGGCAGGTGGAAATCTTACAGCCGTGCCAGAGATGCTCCAAGAGGAAGTGTTTAAAATAACTAAACTTCAGTCCCCTGGGTCAGCTTAAAGTATCTGGCTCCAAAGGAAACCGCATCAGGTGATGGTTGAACTGCTGTATCGTGTCTGCAGTGTGGGGCAGCTGTGCTTGGGGTGAACTTGAGGCCAGGGCAAGATCAGCTGTGAAGGATCAAAATTGAAGAGCTTTGGCCAGACCCAGAAGATCCAACCCGAAGCAAGCATCCGTCCAGCAGAGCAAAGTGTTCAGCTGGTTGCACTAAATATCCCATCTCTGTTCATATTACACCTAGGAGAAAACAACTTGATAAAATTAGAGACGTAGTATGAGTGAGTGACTGTAATTAGCACATCCAGAGATGGACAGCCAGGCTGGTGGCAAAGCCCAAAGGATGAATATCAGGATCCAAATGTGATTTTGTGGGTGCTGCTGACCTGAAGTGGGGTAGTAAATCATTGGTGAGATCAGAGAACATATGTCTGACAGCAGAGCTGCTTGATACTTCTGAATTATTCATCATATTAAACGAGTAAATGAAGTTAACACGTGAAAAACTGGCTTAATGAAACTCTGCTGCTGAATCTTACTCTGCGTAAGCCTGCCTTGAACTTAGTGCCACTTCCAATTAAGGTTTGGGAACTGGGTTGGCGTGGAAGTGTAAATCCCTGCTTTGGACAGGAGAGGAGTTTGACAGTATTCTCTAGAGGAGATTAGAAAGCCAAATATCTCGTGAAGGCTTAAATTATAATTCTTTTTTTGTTTACTTTCCTAATTAACAGCCAGAGCAAGTCCGAGACTTGAATAGGCACCATTGTTCAGCAACAAATGCTGAAGTCTCCCACATTTGCCCAAAGTGATGTTTTTTTTGCTTTCATCTTCCAAGGGCCGTTGGGAAGTGTCTTGAGGCCTTGTGGGAAAGACAAAGGAGAAGGCAAAGTCAGTTTTATTTGCATGAAACACTCTATACCAAGGTAACAATTACAAATGGTGCTCATCTTCCTCCAAAATCACCACTGCCTCCGTATCACCGAGTTAACAGCCTTCCCTGCTGTGTGCCCATCCCTCGCCATCTCTCCTGTGCCAGCTGCTGCTGCTGTCCCCACTGTGGCTTCCTATGTAGCACAGTGATCCCAATGAGGATTTGAAATCCCAGTGATCCGGCTCATGTTGAGTGAGTTAAGCACCTGGGCACCAGCCAGTGTGCTGAGGATGGAGGAAGCCTTTGGATGAAGCTGTCCTGCAGGAATCTGCTCAGGCACGCTTTTTTTTTTTAATGGAAGTCGAGCAAGACTGACATGCTGTGAGGGGTCGCTGCCAGGCTAATCTCGTCTGGGTGACGCTCAGGGTATGTTGTACCTCTTCCCCATTTGGACTCTGATTCCTCTGTGTGTTTTGGGATTAGCAGGAGTTTGATGAATGACTTAGAAATAAAACTAAAGGAAAACCAACCCAAGAGGTTTTATTGATTCAAAAGATTTATTGGAGGGAAGTTCAAGGCTTTTTCAGGTGGTGCTCCGTATGGCAGGCTGACAGATGAATCATGCTGATTAACTGTTACAAGGTCTCTGTGTCTTTCTCCCTATTTTTATCTCAGAGCTTATCTTCAGTTCATGATTAGCTGTTGTGTAACTGAATATTTTAGTTAGTCCAGGTGAAATGATATGCTGCTCAAATATAACCAGATTCTCCTATTGCAGCATAATAAATGTGATACTTGCCTGCTTTTTTTGTAAAAACAAAAAAGCCTGGGAAGTGGTTTAGGGTTGCATGCACTAGAAATATTGGCATGGCAGCAATCCAGCTATTAGTTTGTTCTCTGCTCTACTTCTTACAGGGTGAGAGGTGCAGAAGCACATTTGATCTGCTGAGTTAGATCAGCCTGTGCTGCCACACAGAATGTTTTGGGGTTTCTTGGCATCTTTTGAAAATCAAGAGTGTGGGCAGCAGGGTGCTGGGACAGCTGTTTGAATGTTGCTTTGAAGGAGACCCTGGAAACAATATTTTGCTGTGCCTCTATGCAAAGTATATTCACTTACTGTTTGCACCTTAGGATGGTTTTGACAGAGAATCATGTTTAATTTGTTTCCTCTTTACCTATATTAAAAGTAAATAACTTCTGAAAAAAGGACATGAGCACATCACCAAGACTTGTGTGTGGGCTTTTGCAAGAGTGCTGCTCCAGTAGCGAGTTTTGTATTTAAGATGAAGGAGCTGATGGATATGTTTCAGCAGAACTTGGCTGTCTTACAGGATTCAAGCTTAATTTTCATGTAGCTGATTAATGCATTGATAGCTGTGCTGGCAGGTCTTGTAGTTAAACTGGATTCCAGTATGCCTCTGATTATTTTGATGACTGAAATACTGTACTTTTTTGTTTCTGTAGCAATACTGTGGGAGAACTTCAAGCCCTTCTCTCCACAGTGCTGTATTCTTACTTTGGGGAGTGTGTTTTGTAAGTGAAGTTTGGTAGGGGAGGAACAGATGATGGGTGGAGCCTTTCCACCTCTAATTGCCAGTTTGATTTTAAGTCAGGACAGTGGTAATTTGAAAGTTGGCTATTGTTCAGATGTGGGAAGTGGAATTTTCTTATTCAGAGAGGTGTATTTTGCTCTCTTTTCCTTTAGTATGGAAGGAGTAGAAATAACCTCTAGAGGTGGTAGTTAATATAAATTTTAGAGCTTTAATTTGTAAACAGTTCAGTAGTTCATAGAAATGTTACTCTTGAGTGTCGCAGTGGGAAGGAGGACAAGATGCTGGTTGTACTGGGTGATTTGTTCCCCCAACAAACACCTTACTGTGCAGTGTCAAGGGCACAAGGACCACCAAATCCTGCTCTCTGTACAGTCAGATAGGGGTGTGTTGTGGTGGTTTGGCAAACCAGTATGTTCTTCTGGTGGTTGTTTCTTCCACTGCATCATCCAGAAATTCATTGTTTAAAAAAAAAAATAAAACCCCCACTGTGGCTGCGGAGAGAAAATATGAACCAGATGTAAATCCCAAATCTGCAGACAGCCAGAAACAATAACTCCTGCGGAGACAGTTTTCCTCAAAGTGGATAAAGAACTGTCTCTGCTCTGCAGCCTAAAAACCTGGGATTTAAACCTCTGCTGGTAAATATTGTTGCTGCTGAAATCACAGGGGTGCTGGGGGCCCTGCAGCAGCTCCAGGGGACTCCATGTGTTCGCAGGGTGATGTCTGGAGGTGTGGTTGTTGCAATCGGGTGTTTGCCCCTGTGTTTTCTCAACAGCCCCAGGTGCTGCCTCTGAACTTTGTCACTCAATGTCCTGCACTTACACAAAGTAACTTTGGTGTAGTCCAAGGGAAAACCTGCTTTTTGGTAGAACTCCTGTGCGTCATGTTAAAAGGAGGGGAAGTTTTTAGGTTTGTCCCTCTGCTGCATGGAGATGTGAAGTGGGAAAAGTACCATGAAAAGCAGAAGATAGAGGTTGGGGTGATCTCCAGAAGCAGTGACAGGTTTTGGTCAGCGATCCATGTCTGAGTGGTACACTCAGCTAATGTGGTTTTCAGCAATTCTTGAATTGTCGGGAGCATTTGGATTCGATGTGTTTCCAGGGGGAATAGTCATCCGCTGTCTGCAGCATTAAATTTATCAGGTGAAAATGTAACAGATTTTTTTAGCTTTCTACTGTGCAGAAACCAAGTGCTGTTCACATGTGTGTACAAAACTGTTTGTGACATCTGTCTCATGTCACTGCATTTATCTGGTGTAGATTACTGGGATGAGATCGTCTGGTATAGGCTCTTGCAGCATCTACTTAGCAGCAGAGCAACTATTTAAATCATCATGTTCATATTTTCCGCTCTGATATATGAAGTAAATAACTCACTTCAAAAAGGTGGCTTTGGGTATTGTCCCCTATTGTGATGCAGCAGGTTTTCTGGCCTTTATAGATCCTAAAAGCTGCATTTTTGGAGATGCCTTAAGCATTTATTCAGACTACTTCATGTCTTCTGCTAAAGCATGAGAAAAAAGGGTCACTTGCTAAATTTGTGTGGTAATATACTAAGCACTTGAAAATTTTGTAAGGTTACATCAGAAGTTATTTTTGTATGTTTAGTAAATCAAATTATATCCTACCTAGTAGATTTCTAATAAAACTTTGATATTCAAAAGTAAAGTTAATACTTAAAAAAAAAGGTGAGTCAAAACCCACACACATTTAGGACAACAAATAGGGAACTGCCACAAAGAAATCTATCACTTCATGGTAGCCTGGAAAGCATCACCAAGTGAAATTGGGAGTACAGAGAGCACTGTTTTCATTGTACACAGACCCAATTTTATAACTGCTTTCTCCATTTTATAGGAATAACTGGATGAAACATGGAGATCTTTCTTCTTCCTGTGCTGGTCATGCTTAAAAGTGTTGTTCCCTAGATTTTGGAGGAGGAAGTCGAGCTGACAGGGCTCTGGGTGTCTCAAATTTCTCCTCCTGTGTCACGTTGCAGACATGGCTGAGCAAGAGCTGTGGGTGGCTTTGTAGATAGGGACGGCTCTTGGCTGCACAGGGGAATGCCTTGGACCTTGTGTGTGTATAGATATACATGCTGCTTCTCCAGAAGAGGGGTGCTTTTTGCCTTTTGGAAATTCAGACCTTTTTAAGCCGCCCTGTATAAATTTTTGGGGGCCTTATTTAATCGCGGTTGGTTCTGTCTTTACTGGAATGACCTTTCGGCTTTCCATCGTGGCAGGGAGATGTGCGAATCACTGATATTCCCATTTCTTCTGCTACCTGATGCCTCTTGTTCTCCAGCTGGAGCGATGTACATGTGGTAATTTCTGGGAAATTCCTGTTTCTGAGGACATTAGGAACACGTTATGACACGCAGGAGATACTGCAGCATGGTGTTGTGCATCACTGGTACTGCCACGTGGAGCAAACCTGCCTCTTTGCATGTTAAATCATTTGACGTGAAATATTGAAACAAGTCCACCTTATAACTTGACTGTTTTCCTCTGTTACCAATGACTAAGCCAGGGCGTCCCAAAAATATCTGGGCCTCCAGGGGTAGGAACAGACCTTGTGACTCCACAGCTTGCTTTGTGTGTTGCTTTTCATGCAGCAGCTGTTTAAGGATCTTTGTGCCTTGTCCCCACTGCAGTCCTTAGGAAGTAGGATCAGGAAATGGAAGGGCTGAATAGATGAATTTGTGGAAGAAATCCTGGTACATTTTTAGCTGCTGTTCACTGGTATGAAAACTTGATTTTAAAGCCTGATGGATATGGTCCTTTCCTTATACAAGACAAAAAACCCTGAAGTTCTGACAGACTAGGGGCAACTTTAAAAGTGGTGTATGAAGTTGGACATACAGCTTCTCTCTTGCATTGACTGCTGAAGGGTGCCAGAATCCCTGGTTGATTGGCAAATCCGCCTTGCCATGAGCTGCTGTTACAACAGTGACGTGCATTGGGGTCAATGTGTGAAGCAATAGTCTTTTGCTGAAGTAAGAAGTGGGGCTGTGAGGGTTGGTGTGATTAGATCATCTCCATGTTGGGAGGTAGGCCTAAATCCAGTGTTTGTAGCACTTTTTTTCTGGCTTAAGAAGCTGATGTGTCTGAAAACTGTTTTTTAAGGTTTTGAATTTAGCTGGAGCAACTTCCCCACTGTGATGTGCAGGTGAAGTTACTTGAGCGCTGATGCTGGGCTGTCTTGGTGATGGATGGGCAGTGGAGTCCAAGGCAGACAGGATCTGTCCTTGAAGTGCACCACCCTTTAACCCTCATTAGGCTGTAACCACGTGGGAAGTGAAGGAATTAAAGAGAGCGCGAAAACATCAAAGGCGAAGTTGGCGCAGGAGTGAAAAGTGCAAGTTGGCCATAATTTGCTGAGATAAAGGGAAGTTGCAGGCGCTGCGATAACAGTGGCAGACAGGGACGCAGTGAGGGATGTGACACTTGGTAACAGAGACTCACACTGCGTTAGCCCAAGGTCTGCAACTCTTTCTGTACTGCCTCAGCATCTTCCCAGCCCCTGGAGCTGTTCAGACAAGGAGGATGACATTGAATTTCCGGCAGATCTCCTGCAGCTTTCCTTAGTGAGTTGTCCCTTGTCTGAGCTGACACAGCTACTTAAAGAAATCCAATTCACATTGTGGTTTCTTAGGCCCCAAACTCTCTACTTAAAGCAGCATTGGAGGGCAAAAAATTGAGAGGGATTGTACCTATTAAGTGCATCATGGAGCCCCTTGAAAGGTATTTTATGATTTAGGTGCAATTAAGTGCAATGGGAGATGAATTGCTCATATAGCCTTTACTGGGGTTTCTGTTTGCCTATGCCAAGAGACAGGATGGAATTATCTCTCCCAAGAGGTCTTTTCACTACACTCAGAGTGATCTATCTGGATCTTAAGGGTAAGGCACAGAGAAAACAAGTACTTGATGTACTCTTACAGCTTGTTTTGATGGATGCTGACAGTCCTTTCCATTGGGCTTTGTCTGCACATGACTGTGACAGACTGTGGCTTTACAAACAGTCACTTCTACCTGCCAAAGCCTTGCTTCACAGTGCTTAAAAACACAAAAAGAACCTTTTTTGTTCCTGGTAACGTTGGATTATTCATCTGACTTTCTCCAGCCATTAAAATGACAGTTAAAAAGCTTTTAAGTGTTCCTACCTGTGTAGCCCCCATGGAGTTGTGCCTTTAAAAATGCCTGTCCCAGTTGAGCCCTGGGGTAAATCATAAGTCGCCTTGTGCTGCTGGCATTGAGCTCCTGCACCGAGGCCCTGCTCTTTCAGCACAGCCCAGCAGCTGAGAGAGCAGCTCGGAGAGGAGGGAAGCAGCAGTCGCTGTGCTTGCCTGATCCTGAGCAATAAAGCGTGTCCCTGGGCTGGTCCCCCGCGGTAATTTATGGCAGCCTGGCTGCTGCCGCAGGCCCCGGCTGCCAGTGGCCGTGAGGGCCTGCTGAGAGGGCTGTGGATGAGCAGGGATGAAGCAAGCTGTGGACTTGGCCCTCTCCTCCCTCTGCTTATGCCTGGCTCAGCAGGGAGGCTGGAGAGGAGTATGGAAGCTGCTCTGCCAGCTCTCTGCCATTGGAAAACCTTCAAGCTTTGGGAGATGTTCCTAAGTCTGGCTCTGCAGTTAAGTACAGCACAGTAACAGACAGTAATTGCACCTCACCCAAGAGTTTGGGACTTAAGGCTGTTGCATGAAAACATTAGTGCACACAGCTTTCCTGAGCAGGGGCACGTTGATGTGTACAGCACTTCTAGCGTTGTCTTGAATGCCTTCTCCTGTGTTGTGCTGAACTTACTGACATTTGAGGGTGTAAAAATACTGATCTGCCTGCGCTCTCCAAGCCTAGTTTACATTTGGCAGCTCTAAATGGTAAAGCTCTTGCATGTCACCAGCTTTTTATATCTTGGCTTATAAGGCAAAGGGAAGAGGCGACACAGGTAACAGCATATCATTGAAGGGAGAGGAGTGTTCGATGGTAGAGAGAGGATAGTGCTCATTTGGTGTATAGTGTCACAGATGGCTTCATATTTAAGTGTATATAGAGATCCTGTCCAGGGAGCATTTTCTGCATTAGTCAGAACAATGTCAGCTCCAGCAATTGGTTGTATTCAGCATAAATATTTTGAGTTCTTCATTACCATTAACAGAAAATAGTAATTGTTGCATCTTGCACCTTCTCTTTTTTTAAATGAAACTTGGCAGGACCAACCACTCCTTCCTCGTGCCAAATTATGCGCTGTGGAGCTCAGTCCATGAAATTTTATTGTTGCAGTTGATGTAAATTGCATCTAATGGGCAAATGACTCACGGCTGTGCTGACAGCCAGCTTTGCATCCTAAAGGCATATACCAGCAGGTTGGAAGCATAGGCAGAGTAAACAGGGCTTATCTCTGTTTCCCCTTTCCTGGGATAGTTTTTTTCCCAGTGCTGGCCTGCAGAGCTCCTGGGATGCCACTCTTTGCTCAGGTCCCTTGTATTGTTGTGGCTGCAGTGGCCTTAACAAAGCATCCTTAGCAAGCATTGTATGTTGGTGCCAAGGATTGAGGGCTGTGGGTGAGGGCAGATCTGATCATTAAGCAGGATTTCAAGGACTCATGTAGGCTTTTTTGAGTGGGAACAAGCCATCAGGATACAGTTCCTTTGGTTCCCGCCCTGCCCCATTAAAAATGAATTTGTGGAGGATGTGGGAACACAGCACTCAAAACTGGGGACCATCATCTCATTGCCTTCCTGTGCTCCCAGGTCTCCTGTAGCTGGAAGTGTGGTTGTAATTTTGTTGTCGGGATCAGATTTGGTTTTACAGCACATGATACCTATGGCCCAGCCCCACCCTGAAGTCATTAATGTGATGTAACTGGTACATTAGCTGGAAGCTAAACCAGTTTGGGATGCAGATGAGGAGGGATTTCTACCCTGCTGCAAAACCTCTGAAGGCTGATGTGGAGAATCCAGCTTTGCACTGGAGCGAGTCCAAACCCCTCTTCCCACTCTGGTTGTGAAGTACAAGGTAAATTAAAACATAATTGTTATTTTGTGGAAGGGCTTCTGAAGGCTTTAGAAGAAGGGAAGGTGACAGCTACAGAGTGGGAATGTCCAGAACTGCTGTAGCGTTTGTTAAGTTACCAACAAGAAAGTTTATTCCAGCCTTCTGTAACGTCATTTAAAACGTGGTGTAATTACTGTTTATGCTAAAGCCTAAAGCTGCTTCCTGTTTCCAGTGTAGTAATTGTGCCAGAGGCACACCATTTATTCCCAGTGTATCAGCCCAGGATATGGTCATTACCACATTAATAGGAAGTACCTTCTAATTGTTATACTTGGCAATAACTATATCCTGGAGTAACAAACTTCTTGCTGTTCAACGTGCGAGTTTATAAGCTTCTCCTGAGGAGAATAAACAGGAGAGCACTTGCCCTCTCTCTCCTGCCCCATTGCTTTAAATGCAATTAATTAATCTTAAAAGATGATTTTAGAGCAGTACCTACTTTGAAGATACTGCCAGTGTGCCAGTATATGCTAAAGAAAGGGGTTTGTGCTCTCCCGGTGTTATGGTGTTATGTATAGACGGGGATGAGGAATGGGAAAGCTGGAAGTTTCCTCTATGCTACAGTAACTCCAAAATGGAATTGATGTCCCCAAACATCTGGGTGCCCCATCAGTTTTGCTGCTCCAGGGTGGAGTGCACCAGGCTGGGTGAGTAATAGCCTTTGCAGAGGGCTGGTCGCTGTGAGGAAATGCCACATGAAGTGATGATTTAATTCCGCAGCTTAACTTGGGTATTTGGTTGTGGCAGTTTCGGCCTCCTGGATTTGGAATTGTGGCAGGGACTTGTTTTAGTTTCTTGAACCAGCTTTAAGCATCGTATTTACCAACTTTTGTTTCAAACGAGAAAATATGTAAATTTTAATTAATGCAAGCTGAAGTTAAAAAGAAAACAAACCTCTGCATTGGTGGGGGAGGTTAAAGGGACTGGAGTCCTTTGGCTCTTTTTTCCTATGGGATTCAACCTATGTGCTTGTTTTGCTACTTTTTGCATTCCAAGCTTGCTCTGTTGTGGTGTGATGGTTTGGTGGTATTGAATGTGTCCTGTTTTCTGGCCACTGTTGCTACACCAGTGAAGTCCGATTGAATTCTTTTTTTTTTTTTGGTCTCATCCTTAGTTTTGCTTAAACACTTCCCTGGCACTTCCTGCACAGCTGAGTATGGTCTGCTCTGGGGGCTGAGTGAGCCACACATGCCGTCGTGCCAGAGGGAAGGTTTGGAAAGGCCCTACGATACCGCATGGCCCAGCTTACTGGGGAAATGCTCCAGCATCCTGGGCTGCCCTGGAGTACAGATGGAAGAGGAAATTACTCTTACTCCAGTAAGAGAAATTATAACTTCAGCAGGCAACCTCAGTTCATCCTATTCCTTTCCCTATAACCTGGAACTGGCAGGCAGCTCTGAAAGGGCCTTGTACATCCTGGCTGTTGCAGGAGAATCAGCTCCGGATAAACATTTCCAGTAGGATTGGAGAGTTTCCTGAACACCCTGTGTTCCCTCTGAATTAGTGCTAGTGCGCAGGGGGATTCCTGGAGATGGCTGTGCCTGTGCCAAGCACATTTCACACCGTGCGAGCCAGTTCCTTACCTAGGAAGCAGCAGACTTGGGCACTGCACTCCAGTGTCTCCACATGCTCACGATGTTGGATCCCAAAGGCATCATCTGCCTAACTTTTGGCAGGGAGCTTTTCCATTCCTCCCTGTTACAGACTGTGAACGCTTTGTGGGAGTGCAGGGGTCAGTCAGGTTTGGATCTCTCACGACAATTAGCTCTACAGCTCCAGTTGTATTGGATTTTGCCAGAGGATGCTAAGGGGGGGAGCACAGCTACATGCTTAATTGGGTATTTAATCCCCTCAGGGCCTTCGTCTCTTTAAGAGTCTCCATCAAGTGCAGTGCTGATGCTGTCTGGTCTCCACTGCTGCAGCTGTTAATTGCAGGAAGAAAACAAAATAATACTCCTTGGAGGGAAAGTCAGCTCCTCAATTCCATCATGTCGTATCACTTCAGAGTTTCCATGTAGATCTATCCGACTGCTAGCAGGAGGTGTACATTTGGCAGGACTTGAAATACTTGTTTGAAGGGTCAAGGTACTGTTCATCTTCAGTGGGACTGTCTTATGGACTGTTTTGTTCCACTGCATGCTCGGGGAAAGCTTTGCCATGCCAGTGTCCTAGACTGGGTATTGGGAAGAGTGTGATAGATGCTAATGCTGGAGAGGATGTGTTTAAAATTATCCCGGCCTGGAACTGGCAGTGGCCCAGCCTCCTCTTGAGAAGAGCAAAGCCAGGAAGGAGTTGATTTCCAGGGCCTGACCAGGCTTCCTTGGCCAGACCATCAAGCCCGTTCTGTTCTCATGATGCACAAGGGAGGAGGGGAAAAAATAGCTTTTGACTTTTTCTCTATGTGAAAGGATTTGGAATATTTGTTGAAGGCAGTGGAGGGAAAATTTGCTTGTTTTGGTGTTGTTTTCCTCTTTTTGCCCCAGGCCTGTTTGGATTCCTGGGCAGTGCAGGTTTAGCAGCAGTGCTGGTGAACCCAAGTGTCAACTATAAAGGTGCTTCTCTTGGCTGGATGTGGGGAGTAGCCCATGAAAACAAACTGGAGAACTTCAAAGTGTTTGGAGTGAATGTAGCATTCCCTCAAAGATGGAGAAGTGCTGCCGTAAATCTAAAAACTTAGAGCTTTTTTTGTCTAGGAAGAGGGCAGTACAAAACTTTCATAACACACACTGGATGTTCTTGTGTGTTCATTGACCTTGGTAAAAAAAAAATTCAAGGAGACTTTTTCACTAAAGCTGAGGCTTCACAGGACAGTTGAGTGACCCCACTTTCCCATTCTCACCATCTCTCTTGTACCAGGTCTGCTCACCTGACCCGTGGTATTGAGGTACTGTTCATTAAGCCACAGGCAAAGGTTTTTCTTTTGTCTGTATTTTCACCAGTGTGTGGGGCTGAACTGATTTCCTAAGGCAGCATGTGAACTCCTCCAGGGCAGGAGAGCAGGAAGACATGGGGCTGCAGGGAGAGCAGGGTGCATTCAGCAGGAGTGAGATAAGATCAACTCACTGTCTCTTCAAATTGCTCCTGCTAAAGGGGTGCATGAGGATCAGGTCAATGCCAGGTTCTGTTTTCACGTTTTTAGCTAAGTTTAAAAACCTGGGACAAACCACTTTCCTGCCATTTTTAAGGGTGCCTTCTGCTAAGTTGTTTTTTTTTTTCCTGTACATAGTACCTAAAATGCTACTAGGTATAGATCATACAAATACTACTTAGTGTCTGTCTATGAAGTTACAATTGATGTTAAGTCTCTACTATTTCTGCATGATTAGAGGCAGGAGGTGCTAATACAAGAAACAAAATTTAAGAAATAATAACTGTTTTGTGTATTTTTGTTGGTTGAAGGAAAGATTTAACGGCTTCCACTTATTGTTGCTTTATCTTTCTGCAGGGATGTGAAAGCAGGAAATATTCTTCTTGGAGAAGATGGCTCAGTGCAAATCGCAGGTAACTTTCCTGGTAGCTTCGAGTAAACTTTAGGCATAACTGCGTATCCAAAGAAGTTATTTACTGAGCAAGGAGAAATCACAAAAAAGTGTTAGCCTCAAAAAGCCCCCCAGTTCTTCAAACAAACAAACAAAACCAACAACACCAAAACCCCCAACAATAAGCAAACCACAAACCAAAACAAGAAACCAACCCATTACATCTTGTTATCTTCAAATACTCTTATTTGGAACAATGACAGTAAGCAGGAATAAATCATTTGACTGTCAAGTGCTCAGAATCAATAGATCAGATAAAAATCTTGGCATAAGCTAGTCAGATTTTTAACTCAGCAGATTTATAGGCTTGGAAGTGGAGTGCGCAGACCTCACTGATTTATCGTCAGCGCATAAGGTGTTTTTCCAAAGGACTGTGGCAAAGGGTGGGTTGATTTGTCAGAAGGAAATGGGTATATCTGATAGCAAAGGTCCCTTGCAACTTTGCCTTATGGAAAGAGCTGCTGGACACGCTGCTCATGTGGATGTTCCCTGCTCTGCTCCAGTTGAACCTGGGTGGCAGAGGGGGTATTTAACTGGCTGCCCTGACCCAGCGCAACCGGGAATGAGCTGGAAGTCTCGGAAGCAGTCATGAAAGGTAGGGTAGGGGAAACTGTTAAGACAGTTGCTTTAGCTAATACAGATGTGCCTGGAGTTGTGTGTTGTAGTCAGGGCTGTCATGAGCTGCAGTAACAGAGGTGTGTTGGAAACAGTCCTTGGTGTGGGTGGATGGTGTGTCTGTGGAAAAGGGTGCAATGTGGTGTGTTTTCCCCCCAACCTCCCTCTGATATTTTCTTTCATACATGTTCCTACAGACTTCGCTCTTCTTTCCAGAAACCAAGAATTACACCCCATCCTTAGAAACATTCAAGGCCAGATTGGACGGGGCTCTGAGTAGCCAGCTCTGGTTGAAAGTGTCCCTACTCGCTGCAGGGGGTTAGACTCAGTGACATTTAAAGGTCCCTTCCAACCCGAACTAGACTGTGATTTTGTGATTATTAGTATGCAGGCTATTAAGTAAGACAAGATTTTTGGAGAGTACATTTAGAACCTGGGATATTTGTTTTTCCTCCTCTTCCCAGCATGCTCTTTTCCTGTACTGAGTACAATTCCCATCCAACTGCCCTTTCTCTCAGGACTCCCTTCTTCCTGTGGATCTTGCAGTGCTTTTCCAGTCCCTGTGCCACCTCTAGCTGGAGGGCAGAGCTCGTGCCTGGTCCTGCCATCTTGGCAAACGTCCTTATAAATGTTTAACATTTTCAATCCCGTATTTAGTTGGGAAGAGCCGTATCTGTGGGTGATAAGGTCCCTTCTTGAGTTCCCTGTCCTGCTGGTGGAGGCACAGCAGTGGGTCAAGCCAGTGTGCTGGGGGCTAGGGGACAGGGCAGTGACTGTTGTGTCAGGGAGAAGTGCCTGTTTCATTTTTTTATCCCTTTGGAATATCTATGCCTGGCTTTGCATCTTGGAATGAAAGCTGTAGATTTTCTACTAGGAAGCAGAATGCGTTTCAGTGCAGTTTTTGTAGGTTAGCTCTCCCCTCTCTTCAGAGGGCAATAATCCCTTTTACAGAACATAACACCTATTTCTGTTTAAAACCTGAAGTTGCTTTGTTTTCCTTTTTAAGTCTCCCAGTGCCCTTAATGCCTGCTGTTATATTTCTAATGAGGTGTAAATAATTAATCTGTGTGGCAGCTGATGGAACGTAGGGAGTGGCTTCTAAAATACTCAAAGGAGCCAACTTTTTACGGTAAAATCCTACCTTTTTTTCCATAATGGGGCCGAGATGTAACGTTTTTGATTTGTAATTGCATGGAGCTTTAGATTCTGTTTTGGGAGAGGCTGCAAATAGCTGTCATTCTGAGTGTTTCTGCCAGCCTAGAGAAAGCTGCTTTTTTCTCTTCCAAAAGGGTTGTCAGGCTTGGCTTTTTTTTTATATTAAGTCTCACAGGTAATAGGTACCTGTTCATGTATTTTTTCTGCTGAATAATTTTTAGTTGATCAGTAACTTTAAGGTTGACTGGTCTTAACTGTATGAATTCCAGAGGGTCTATTTTGTCTGTGATTTGTACGTGCTCCCCTAGACTGAACTACTGGTGGTTTTTATGTGCAACATTTAAATGATGAAATCCACCTCTCAGCCTATCCTGTGAGAGCAGCACTGTGAGATGTGCAAAGTTCCCTCTGTACAAACTCTTCCTTTGAACATGCAGAAGGTCCATCTCTGTGACTTTTCATCAGCCACAGCAGGGCCACTAAACTCAACCAAGGTCAGCGAGTTCACCCAGTGGCAGGAAGCACTTTCGTTTCTGTGGAGGCAGCTGATGACTTGAAAGAAATGAAAATAAATTAATGAATAATAGAGAAGAGGCTGACCTGGTCATAACACGAGATTTTGTTTCTGTGGGAATTTCTGACACTTAAGCTTCCTTTCCTCCTGACCCAGGATGAAATAGCGAAATTTCTCGCGAATTCTTTGGGGAGGAAAAAATGCTGGAAGCAAACCAATCCCAATAAAATGAGATTTGTTTCAGTGAGATCAAAGCACTGGCCTTTGACAATAATATTAATGCATATTATGAATAATTCTGTTGATTGAGTGCTTCATTTCTGAGATGGATGACATCACTGCGTTCCCATGAAACAAACATGTTTAAGTTTTGCTGGAAAGTTACACCAGAAGGAAAAAAACTGAAAAGATGGATCAGCTGTGGAATGAAGCCTGAGGGTCAGAGTGAATGGGGCACCTCCCTGCAAGGAGCTGGTTTGGTGTAAATGAAAAATTTAAATAATGTAGGAGGGAAGAATGACTTCCATTCTTTTATAGTGATTCCTTTCCGTCTTGCCATTCCTCAGTCCAAACTGTCTGTGAACAGTTGTTAAGAAGGTCTTATTCAATGTTTGGCCTTTGCAACCTTGTGTTCTTGTGTGTTTCCTACTGCTTGACACAATTCCTGCTTCTTGTCTCTGAAGAAATGTAATTCTTAAATGTAAATGAGGATGTACATCTCAAACTGGAAATCCTTTGAGGAAAAGAACAAAGTGCTTTCAAAGTTTAGAAAAAAATGCTCATCCCTCTAATGGAGGAGACCTCACTGCTGGACTGTACCTCGACAATGTGTCAGTGAATTTAATTACTGGAAACTTTCACTGTGTAGAATTCATGGCAGGAATTTTGCTGCAGGATTCTACAGTTCTAACCAGTGAAAATTAAAGCCTCCTTTGTTAATTTGTGCCGTGCAATTCTGTTAAGGCTGAACAGAAAAAGCAACTCGATGAAAGTGTGTCAGACAATTCTCAGGTTCTGTTTGTAACTCTGAATTGGTGGTTGTGCATCCGGTGTGAAAGCTGCTGTGGGAGCAGGTGAAGAGGTGGAGGAGAAATCTGTGAACTCGGGGGCATTTGCTGGGAGTGGGAATTCTAAAAATTCCTCTAATGGCCTGCACAAATTCCCAGCTTGAAACTCCTCCCCAAGTCTTGGGACTTGGTATTTTTACTCATGGCTCTATTTTTAACTCCATAGCTCCTTTTGCATTCAAAATGTGCATCCACTGAACTGAGGAGAAAATTGTCTTTAACTGACCGAGCTGACCAGCAAGAAGTAAACGGAGGCAGTTTGCTTCTCTCTTAACACTTTATTCTTTTTTTCCAAGGGCACTGGCTTGGGCTTGTGCCTTGGCACGAAGTTTTCAGAGCCTGTTACAATTCAGTGTCGCTTTCTGAGTTTGAAGTGTTTTCCTGCACACTGAATTAATCTGTCTTCTGGAGAGAGCAGGACTCTTTCCCAGATACCATTGTTCTGGGCTGTGGTTGCAATGTAAATTGAGATAGCCACGTTCTTTTGTGTTCCAGCCTCTCCATGGCAGTTATTTCTTTTAATCAGGGCATAAAACCTCTGTGCCCTGGCATTTATGGGCTCCCTGGAGTCTAAAAGCTGCACGGGTAAAAGCACTCTTGTCAACATAAACTGCATCAGCACCAATATTGCTGCATAAACCAGATGACTTCTCACAGTAAGCAAGGCTTAGCATTTGTCAGTTTACTTAACTTTGCAGGCCCTGTAAATTATTGTGAAATGAAGTGAGCATCTTGAGAGATTGGAAAGGGGTGGGAGAGGTTGAGGGGAAACTCTCCCAGGGTGCACAAGACTTGCTCAGTATGAGCCACACTCCAACCATGGCACGATATGAGCATCCTACTGAATCAGAATACAGAATAAATCTTTTTCTTTCCTTGATTTTTGTCCACTGGGATATTAAATAATGCTGTTGCCCACCCCTCTGTGATTGAATGTGATGATAGAAGAGCCTACTGAAGGCTGAGAGCGTACATCCCTCTGTGGGTGGGATGTTTTGGTTGCAGAGTATCTTCAGGATTTGAACCCAGGGAATTATTAACGCGCACTCCGAGAGGTGCCCGGAGTGCCTGCCATGGCCCGGGATGGCCGTGCTGCCAAGCGGTTGAAGTAGATTGAGATTTCACAAAGTTCTTCAGGACTTGCTAATTGATCCTGGGCAAATTGCCCAACCCCCTCTCCCTTTATCTATTTATAAAATGGGGATAGTTAAGGCCAGGCAAAACTTGTGTAACTGAATTTGTGTAACTTTCCACAAATCCATGCCAGCTTGTCACCGGTTCGCTGTGTTCCTGACTGCTCTTAATTCATTGTACTAAAATAGCGCTCTACATAAACATCGAGCTATGGTGCAGGCAGTGTCATTCCCCACTTTCCCTTAGGAAACTCTAACTTTGGGAGATTAAGTGGCTCTAAGAAGGGGCAAGGCACAAATCTAACTTGGGAGGGAAGTGTCGATTGCAGCCGGTGTTGTATCACGGACACCAGGAGCTGCTTCTGCCTTTCACAGAAAAGGCCAGAAGTATTTTTCTCTGTGGCTGGTGGGGAGTTTTAGTGCCTCTACTGCAGCAGCATGATATGAAGTAACTTTTTCTTTGTGTCACTTCTACTATCTGCATTTCCTGAAAAGATGTTGCACTGTTTTGTTGGTGAAACCACTTCTTCAAGGGCAGTGGGTGGCTTCACCCAGCCTGGGCTTTGTCATCCTGAAGTTACTTTGTGCAGCAGGAGAACAAGTGTGTATTTACAGGTCCAATACCACTGTACATCCATATAGACTGTGAAAGGAAAGAAGCTTTTGATTTTTGTTCTCCATTAACCTTCCTTTTTGCTGGTGTCCAATCACCTACTGCTTTCTCATCACAAAATTGCTAATTGCCACAGCCTTCCTCCTCTTCCTGCCAGGTTTATTCATCTTAAGTGCTCTAAAAGCTGTAAGGTTTGCAGGAAAGCACTTAACTACAGCTGTAGATACTTTCTGATGGAGAACAGCTGAATAAAAAGGTCAGTGACTGGTGACAAAGACACTTAGCGCTGTCTTCTGAAATACTTTGTTTAAATACAACTCTGACTGGTCTGAAGTCAAGATTGGATTATTCAGTTGTTCAGCCCCTGTTGAAGTTGGGAACTGCTTTAGGGTCTGATCCAAACCCACCAGACTCTGCAGGATATCAGCAGGTTTTTGTTCTGGTTCTTAGTGCACATTCCTCTTGTTTTTCCCTTCTGTGTACCTTGTAGGCAGCTACATGCAGTAGCTTTGTAGGATTAAGGTAATGTTACAATATGAGATGGCCAAGGAGAGATGGTTTTAAAAGCTGACTTCTAGATTTGGGTAAAACAATACATAATGTGGTAGAAATGTATCTTCCTGTGGTAGTACACATTGTGGTGTGGTCCTGCCACAGCATTCTAGCGTTGGTGAGTTGTTCAGATGGAGTGTTTCCTTTCAGCTTTTACATTTCTTGAATGGCCACAATAGTTTTCAAGTTTGATAACTTGGATACCTTAATAGCAGGAATTGTTGCCTAATGCCATGCTTTTTCAAACACTGGTCTGCAACTTCATTGCCACTGTAGGGTATCCTGTAGGGTATGTGGTTTGAAACACGTTTCTACTGAAAAAGACAAAATTTGGTGTATTTTTTGCAGAGTCTGCACCAGGAGACTTGACATTCCCATCCTGGACTGATTTTACTGTGATACGAGAGTCTGGAGATATATGTTTTTCTCCTTTTTTTTTTTTTTGAAGAAGTCTTTGGTTTATATCACTGGCACAGCTCCAGCAGATGAATATTTTCTACTCTGCTGCAGAAAAACGATTCAAAAAAAAAAGCTCCTACCACTTCGACTCAGACATCCTGGAGACTGTTACTTGCTAACAGACTGCTGGAAGTCTGCAGTATTTGGGCTCCTTTAGAATATCTGACAGTCGGTGGATCCCCAGCAGTGGTGGTTACTGGTATTGCAAGCCAGCTCCGAGCGTTTCCAATTCCTCCCTGTTTCTGGTGATTCAGTCCTTTCCAGTTGTCACCATAGTGAGCCAATATAAACTACGAGCTGCCAAGGAAGAGTACAAATGTAAACACTTCTGAGCTATCTTGAATTTCGTGGCTTTTCCCATTTTCTAGAGTTAAATTCACTTGCAATAATCTAGTTCTGTTCGAGAACTGAGACTCAGAATTGTACCAACTGCTCAGAAGTAAGAACTGAAGCTGAACTTGTGGTTAGGATTATTTTATTGCTTTGTAGGTATTTCTTGAGAGCAGGCACATTCTTATAGCTGGGGCTTGGATAAAGTTAGTAAGGTGACATTTGAGAAGATGATCTTAAAGTCATTCCTTACAGCAGAGTAGCACAGGCTGGTTGAGCCTGTTTTAGCCCACTGGAAATGAGGGAAATTGATTGGGAAAACATTGAATAAATCAACCATGTAATGAAATAAACTTTAATTCCATTTAAGCTTTTTGCTGACCTCAGATGGCAGATGTAGGGGCCCAGTTTCCATCTGGAATTTATAAACCCATGTTTGATGTGAGATATGGTGAATATTGTTTAAAGGATTTGTGTTTTTACTTCTGGAATGCTTTTGCTTTGAATGGCATTTCCTTTCCCCTCGAAATGACTGCATGGAAACTTGAGGTAAGATGATACATGCAAGTTCAAATACAGCACATCACAATAAAATACTGATGGCACTTGGACAAGTTTCTCTTGGTATTATCTTATTTAAAAGGACTTCCAATTGCTCTTGTGTTTAGAACAATAGATCTTGCAAGACTTCCTGTAATGAGCAGTAAAAGCCAAATAACTTTGAATTTTTTAGGAAGCTCCTTCAGTTTCTGAGAAAAGCAAGGATGGTGGATAATCTCATTGAAGATCTCAAAGCAAAATCAGTGTTGCAAAAGTGTGTTTCCAGAAAAATAAAAGTTGCAGTGCTGATGGGATAGGGATCCATACAGGAGTGCTAAAACTTCAAGGTTAGAAGGAAGCCAAGATGCCTTCTCTTCCCAGAGGGAAGAGAACAGGGCATCACATCTCTAAAACTGAATCCTAATAATATGATAGACCTTGGCTAGTGCTGGTTTTAGCCCTGTGACTGCTGTGAAACTTCCTGCAATGTCACCTTGCAGTTACCCATGTCCAGTAACTTCAGTGAGCACTAGGTCCCTGTCCTTGGAAGTCTCTAACCAAAGTGAGCTGGAAGCTTTTTGAGTGGTGATTTTAGTGGTGCTTCTCAAATATTGAAAGTCTAATGAGAAGGGACTCATTGCACTGCTGGTGTGATGCAGAGGGAAGCCTGGGACTGTCCTCACAGGGACACCATTCCTTGCAAATTGTAAAGGGGGATCTTTTGGTGCAGTTGATGCCTCAGTATAACATCCTTAAGCCATGGAGTAACTCTGGCTCCTCTGGCCACAGAGGGAAAGACTTTTGCATTTACAATTTACTGTCAGCAGAGTAGCAAGAACTGTCAAACCAGTTTTTTTTATTGTGGTCAATAATGTTCTGTTTTTACATGAAATAGCCCTGGAATTTCAGAGACTTGCACTCCAAGCCTGTCATCAGTCTTAAAATTGGCATTCAAGATTTTGATTGCTTGTAGTGTGTTTTAAAAAAAAAAAGTGTGTGTGGATAAAGTTGAGTTATGGAGAGTGGCCCATTGCAGGCCTATAATTTAGTAATACATCAGCAGTGTAGCTCGGAGAAAATTGGGAAGAAATACTTACACAGTTCTGTGTTTACAGTTTCCCTATCACATGATTTTTTTTTTTTTTCTCTCAAGTGTTGTCCTCTTCTGAATGACTTGATTGCCAAATCTTTTGTAATGCTCTTCTCTCAACAAACATACTATATCCCATAGCTATCCCTGCACACTGCTGCTGCTGGTCACAGATCCCGTTTTCCATTTAATTCTTAATTGCATAAAACATCAGGGTTAACTTTGACAGTGTAGTTTTCACGTAAGAGTGATTTACCTTAAGAAATACAATTACCAGTGAGTGCAAAGGGCATCCTTGAGAATCCTTCAGCTTGTGGAAGATGTTCCAGGTGGGGGTGGTGCTGTGCAGGGTGTGAATACCTGTCTGTGAGGCTTCCCTGGGATGATTGGGCTGGCTGGGGACATGTGAATTAATGCTGCTGTGTCACTAGGAACTAGTTCAAGCTCCTGTTAGAGGAGCATTTGAGCCATGAGAGATTATCAAGCAAAGCATGTTCTGGTAAAAAATCATCGAGAATAAGGAGCTGATACCTCATCTGCAGGGTGCAGTTAGGATAGTTACATGTTATCAAGTAACTTTTTATGCACCCACCTTCCTTGCTGGGAATGTTACCAGGATGCTCGTCGAGGGTCAGTTCTCATTATGAATGTATGCAAATTAAATAAACTCTGGCTGCCAGGGGCAGCAGGTCTGCTGGGGGAGCACTGGCAGGCTCTAATGTGGCTAGTGGGCTGTAATGGAAAGTGGAATTTTCCTCTCTGCCGGCCAGGGCTGAAAGCTCTGCTGTCCCCAGGAACTGAATGGCGAACTGCTGAATGGCAGTTCATGTACCAGCACTCTTTGCTAACTGTTGATCATTCCTCCTTTATTAGGAAACTCCTCATGCGTGACTGCATGGTCTGGTACTTAATAGGTGGCTGGGAATATGAGGGGAAAGAGGGGACAACCCTTCAGTTTGCTCAGGATGTGTTCTTAATAAATTCTTACTAAATTCTGCTTTTGTTTTCTTTTCAGACTTTGGCGTTAGCGCGTTTCTGGCCACTGGTGGTGACATTACCAGGAATAAAGTCAGGAAAACTTTTGTGGGCACACCTTGCTGGATGGCACCAGAAGTTATGGAGCAGGTGAATTGTTTTTCCTAGTGTCCTCTGAGCTGATCTGCACCTGGAATTCCCTGTTATCAGCAATGGCTATATTGGCTTCAAACTAAGATAATAATTTGGCATCCTGTAAGGTTTTCCTAAAACCACAGGATTTTCTTCAGTTTGCCTATTGCAGACAAGCTTGTACTGGGGAATACTAAGTGTTCAGTAGGTTTTTGCCGAATTGCTTCTCTTCAGGTTCCTGCTAAAGATGAGATTGAGTGAGACAGCTCAGCTGTTGCATAAAAAAGATTTACCTGCCCCTCCTTCTTGCATAAATGTGAGGTAGAATATAAATAGTTTCACATGTGGTAAATACGCACATATACAGCTCAGTAACATGCTCTTCTGCATTAGCAAATGTGAATTTAGGGTAGTTAATTGGGACGTGTCAAAGTGGGGAGTTATTACAGGAGAATAACGTGCAGTTGACTTTATTCAGGTATTTAGCTTCTCTTGGCTTGTAAGTATCAAGACTGTAAAAGCTGAGGAGTGCTTGCATTTCCCCCTTCCTCCCCTGCTCTTCTGGCTCTCTAAAAGATGTCATAGTTCTTCCCCTTGGGTGGAGATATGTCACTTTTTGTCCTCCACTGCTTCTAGACTAAACTCTAGAAGCATTGTCTGTGAGAATTCTGGTGAAGGCCACCTGGAAACTGTTTACTGTAAAATATCATTGCCCATTTCTGAGCAAGATCCACAAACAAAATTACACCTCACTCCTGACAGGGCATTTGCAGTAGCTGTTGATGGCATTGATGTTCAGTGCCATGGGCATTCTGAAAACTATCCCTTATTCCCTTAAAATTAGTTTGACAGAGGGCTGGACTCAGAGTTTTTGACGGATGTGCTAAGCAGTAATATAACAGGTTATAAATGTTTTTCCATTTTTCCTTTCACTTTTTTTTTAAAACAAAAATATTTTGGGAAAACGTTTTATTGAAGTAAACCCACCTTGTTACTTTTCTCCTTGCTGTTGTTCACAATAAAATATTTTGAAGCTTAGGAGGAACTTGAACAAGATCCCCGATGGTATCCATAAAATGAAATGGAGGTAAAACCGTGGTTGCACTTTAATGCATCTTTTCCTATATCTAAAACTTCTAGAGGAATGGAGATAACTTTGGATTATCTTAAATGTATTATTGATTAAAGGCTTTTTCAGTGTTTGGCCTTTCCAGTGGCTCCCCATGGTGGCACTGAGGGGCCGGTGCGTTACAGCACTGCTGCAACGTCCTCAGAGTTTAAGTCTAACACTGCAGAATAAAGGCACACTTCCCAAGTCAGGATCTGTCTTTGCAAATTTGATTCTGAACTGCTTCACTGTCATATTCTTCTGGATTTTTTAATTTAATGTTGATTTAAAAATAAATAAAAAGTGAGTATTTGGTGTTTCCGGTGCCAGATCAGAGTTGCATCTTGATATTCTGTCTGTTGTGTCCTGCAGTGCTGCAGCACTACTGGTGCTGCTCGAGCCTCTTTGCAGCTGCAATCCTCAGGACAAAGTGGAAAAAAATCCTAAGGAACGAGCTAAAAAGGGGAAATAAAGGTTTCAGTGACAAAGTGGGGGCTGGTCCCCCACAAATATGTTTCCAAAGGAGGCAGGTTTTCTAGGGAGTGCAATACCTCCATCAGGGCTGTGCACATCTAATTGGATGCAAATATCAGATGTTAAAGCAATATTTTGGATGCTGAGGTGAAATCAGTCCTTCAATGTCCATTAGATCATCTTGCTGCCTTCCAGCAGGTGTCACCCTGAGCCACTAGATCCAACCGGGGAAAGGGACAAAGGGGGTGCTGTAGGTTGGTCTTAGATATGTAGATATTATCAATCCAATTGCCCGTTTCTCTTCAGCATCATTAATTTCCCTTACTATGTTAATATGTTATGGCCCAGCATTGTCTTTTAATGTATGTTCACTTGAAAGTTTTATGGCTAAAAAAAACTGATGAGAAAAATAGATGTTGTTGATATAAACTAACTGCAGGGTGGTGACTCATGTGTTGGACAGATGTCAAGATGAACTGCTGTAGACAGTTTTTAATTTAATAGTTTTCATTTGCAAGCAGGATTACGTGAAATAATTCAAAACCCCACACACGGTTAAAATCCCATTGGGGAATGGGGTTTTTGCACAGTGTATTGATGTGCTGCAAGAGTAACTGAAAGACAGAGCTAAGAAATGTCCCAAAGTTATTCTTAAAACCTAAAAATAGTGTGAGGGGAAAAACCCCACCCTTACAGCGTATTTCTTCTTGCCCTGTGCTCTTTTAAATTACAATACGTATCTGTGCTTGTTGAGTTAACTGACTTGAAACCTGTTCAAAATCATGGCACCCATAAACTGAGGCTCCGCAAGAAACATTTCAGACATTTAAGCCTCATGAAAACGATGCTTACAGTGTTGGAGGCATTAGTGCAAGATATAAATTCGTGTTGCTATAATAAGTTTCGGTTCAGCTATGGTATTACATGACAAATAGCGCAGGAGGGTTTTTTGCTTGTTTGCCAAAATTAAAGATTATCCTAAAGGTAGTTTGTCGGAATGTTGTTTGGTTTCCTCACAATGAGTGTCTTTCTTAAGCTTGTTAGGTTGGCTGAGCACAATGTCCCTGTTAGCTTTGCTCTGATTCAGTTCTCATTTTTCCGTAGTCTGGTGAGAAGGAATACAAACCATCATGAGCAACCAAAGCGCTTTGATTTTCGTGGCTGCTCTTGAAGTTAGTACATAATGTCTCTCCCCTGCAGTGGAGAAAGCAAGTGCCAAAATATTACCTAATAATAATGAGGAAGTAACTGCTTTGGCGTATGAAATATTTTTTCCTGTGCAGGAGGGGAAGTAAATGCTATAAATTTTCCTGAACAAGCCTGTGTTTAATGTCAAGTGCAGAAGCTACTGTTAATTAGTGGAGGGAAATATTAGTCTGCAGGCAGGAGTAAGGGGCTTCTACTGAGCTGGTGTGTCCTGAAGTTCCAGGATGGAGCATGTTTGCAGTCAGATTGATTAAGCGGCTGACTAAAAGTGTAGTGAGCCGTGTGTCCCCAGGGGTAACAGACCATCTATTAACTATGAGAGTTTCATTATGCTGTTTAATGACTCTCTGTGTCTTTGTGTAGAAGCCACAGCCTGGTTTAACCCAGTGCCCCTTTATGTTCTGCACACGTAGAGGTTTACAGCAGAGCACTCCTAGTTGTACAGTCCACAACAACGATTTTCCTCAGACTGTCACTTCTAAAACAGCTGCTCAAGGTACAAGCAGCTGGGGGAGAGGAGGGAGAAAGCCTTCCCTCCATCTCTGTAGTGCTGCTCTCTCCAAATTTGAGGGGAATGGAAGGAAAGGGTGAAAGGGATTGTAGTGTAGGGGCAGTAAGAGGCACAGGATAACATCCTCTTCATATTTTTCAGGTCAGAGGATACGATTTCAAGGCAGACATCTGGAGCTTTGGGATCACTGCTATCGAACTGGCTACAGGGGCAGCTCCTTATCATAAATACCCCCCGATGAAGGTGAGCAGGTCTCCAGATACTTGAGCAAGATAAAGGATCAGTGTGTTCTGTGGGTGTTTCCAAGAATTTGGCCAGCATGTTGTGTAGAAGAGTTTGTCCTCTCAACTTGCACCTGTGGATCATGATGTTCTTGGATCTATCTGAAGTCACCCTTTAAAAATACGCCACTTAATCAGCAATATCTGAAACTGCACAGCTTTTACTTAGATCCTGACTCTCACCATTACTGAGGAGAGTGGTGTGTTTTAATCCTGGAACCTCTGAAGGCAGCAGACGTTTTTAGGGCTATAAATAAGGATCCAGAACGTGTTATCTGGCATCCAGTGACACTGGGATGGCGAGCCATTCTTTTTCCTGCACTGATAATCCTTCTTGACACCTCTCAGAAATTCTCCTGATACCTCTCATGTTTCCAGTTATCCAAAAGAATTTCTAATCCTGTTTGAGGCTGACACAGTCTTGTGCAGTGCAAAGTACCACATCAGTGTGAAGTGGTGTGGTATTGGCAACACTAGTATTAAGGTTGAAGTGAAGGAAATGTTTTTGCTGATACTTAAAAAGTCTTTGCCAAATATCTTGCACTTCAGAATGCCTTATAGTTTGGCTAACTTTCCCTATTTTCTGACTCTGGAATGAGGAGTTACTTCCAACATGCTGCTTTTTCAGGAGGAGGGTACCTCTTAGAGTTGAGAGCTGACACCCACCAGTTGAGGTCTGAAGCATCCTGTCCTTCTACTGAGCTTTGAGATCTTTTTCCATACCTCCTTTGTGATATCTGATGAGGCCTTGCCTCAATCACAAAACTTTAAGCCCCTTTGGCCCAACCTGTTGAAAGCCACTTTGCTTCTATTTTTGGGATGAATGCTCCCTTGGATCAAACATCAGGAGGTGGAGACAGCTTTTGGTACCCCCATAGCTTATGGTCAGAGTAATTACCTGGGATATGAGGCCTACGGGTCCCAAGTCCCTCCGTTTTTGGCATTTTTACACAGACAGTAACAGGACAAGGGGGAACAGCTTTAAACTCAAAGAGGAAAGATTTAGATTAGATGTGAGAAAGAAATTCTTTCCCATGAGGGTGATAAGGCACTGGCACAGGTTGCCCAGAGAAACTGTGGATGCCACATCTTGAAAGTGTTCAAGACCAGGTTGGATGAAACTTGAAGCAACCTGGACTAGAGGAAGGTGTCCCTGCCTATGGCACAAAGGGGTTGGAATTAAATGAGCTTTGAAGTCCCTTCTAACCCAAACCATGGGATGAGCTTTCCTTTTCTGAGTCCTACCTGCTGGAGTACTGTGTGAGTTGTGTGTCACCTCTTCAGGACTTGGATGAGTCCCCTCCCACCCCACAATTACAGTAGCATTTGGAAATCCAGTAACTCCCGACTCAGAACAGGCACATCCATGTATCCCTTTAAATGCAAGGACTTTGCACAAGTTTAACACTTATAGAATTAATTTTAACACTTGTGATGTCTATGCAGGGACTGTTGTGTAGCTGAGTGGTTCAGAAATACCAATAAAGTTCCTACAATGTCAGTGACTGTGGCAGAGCAGGGAGGAGTTCAGGGAAATGTGTTGCTGGTTTAGCTGTTGTTGCTTTCATTGGTATTTCCTTCTATGCTGTGATATTGGTAACATTTTTCATCAGCTGCTGCAAGTTGTACTTCTGTTTATTGTGGTTTGACTGCCTGGGATGAAGCCTTGAATACCGACATCACCTATTTAGTATCATGTGCTGTATATGGTAGATAGAATTGAATCCCTAATTCTGTTAGGTTTGGGTTCCATTTGCACAGCCTGCAAAGAAGACTTCTCTGTCTTTTACTTATTCGATGTAATTGTACTGCACTGCAGATTAATTTTGTTATGTAGCAAAATTACCCATGCATTAAGTGACCCTCCAAGGAGTGCTGAAAAAAGCAGGGAATTCTGTCATGGACTGTATAATTCCAGCTAGATTGATGGGCTTTTGCTGCCCTAAGCACTATAGCTGTTGAAAGCTATTTAAATATGCTATGTGCTGCTTCCTTTTCTAAAAATAGATATTCATCTGTACGTAGGTGACAAGTGGAAATGGAAATGAGTAATTTTCTTCCTTTCCTTCAGAATATCTAAGTGATGTGAAGGAAATAATCAGTTTGGCTTGATGGGTGCTTATGTGAAAAATGTCTTCACCTGCTGTTGCATTGGTACAGGGAAGTAAACCTTTGTATTTTTCTAGGTTACCTTTCTGCCTTTACATTAATTTGATTTCTAGCTACGAAATACCTGCAGGGAGGTATACTGAATCAAATGCCTTGCACAACTGCTTATCTCAAAGGAGGAAAGCTGGTAGAAGTTCTGCTCTGCTTGTACCTTTAATCACACTAAACAGGCCTGAAATCACATCCCAACCTTGTGTTTGGCCCACAGGCTCCCCTGTGGGCCAGGAAATGGGATGGAAAAGAGTAACTTAATTTGTCAACACATCCTGGTGGACTCAGGTGCTTGATAAAAATGCTTGTCTAAAAAGACATTTTTCTCAAGATCTGTCTCTAGCAAAGGCTAAGAAAAATCTCATTGCCAATACACGTAATTCTTTCAGGTTTTAATGCTGACACTACAAAACGATCCCCCATCTTTGGAAACTGGTGTGCAAGATAAGGAGATGCTGAAGAAGTATGGGAAATCATTTAGGAAGATGATTTCATCGTGCCTACAAAAAGACCCTGAAAAAAGGTAAGAATGGGTGACACCAAAGTAAATTTAAAAAAAAAAAAAAAAAAAAAAAAAAAAAAAAAAGGTCACAAACCTCATTGTATTCCCTGTTTTTTTGAAGTTGGTGCACTCTCTGCCCCTCCAGCCTTTCAGTCACAATGAACACAACAGTCTTGCTGTGTGGCAACAAATTCTCTTGGCTGTCCTTATTTTTATGGATAAATGTCTGGCATGGTGCCTGGCCAGGGCACACATCCCCCATTTGGGTTAATGAGAGTGCATCCCAGTCCACTGTGTGGGCAGGGCTGTTCTTCCCTTGCCACCTCCAGCAGGGGACTGCAGTTCATGTTTTGTTCCCAGTCAAAACTGCTCTGTGTTTATAAACTAGAAATTGCAGGTTGGGCAATGTGTGTTTACTTACAATGCTGCATAAATAAACTTTTTTAAAACTTGCCAGTGCAAAGAAGGCTTTCAGCTTTGTAGTTTTGACTTGTTTAATTACAAGTAATATTTGGTTTGGAGGGGAAATGAGGAAAAACACTGGGAAATTTTACCAGCATGTTTTCATCAATGCAGATTGTTTAAGTGACCTGATGACACTTTCAGCCTTCCTTGAGCAGTATCTTGACTACTCAGTGTTGTAGGAAATAGTACTGAGGGGGTGGTGTGTGTGTTGTGTCATTTTTAATACCTCTTAGGGCTTTTTTTTCCCTCTCCTTTTCCTCCTCAGTAAACAAACTTAATTCTGGAAAGGAAAAAGTGCTTTCATAAAATAATAATGAAGACATTTTTCAGTTCCCTCTTGTGTCAGATCCAGGAGCACAGGCTTCTCACGCATCGTGTGATGCACTTGAAATGCTTAATGAATCCAGTGGAGTGCTTGATAAATGCTGATAGCTGGGGCTTTTTCACAGCATGATATTTTTTCACCTTTCTAAAGCATATCCTATCCCTTCAGGTTAGGATGTGTGCTGATCAGATCATACATAATCACTCTGGATCATGGCACACCCCTTCTCTCTCCCCAAGCACCACTAACAGCCACTGGCATCATCCCAACTCCGGGAGCAGGAGGCATATTCCGTGGGTTCTCAAAGAGGAGAATTTAGTGCTATTGCTTTTTAATTATTTTAGGGACTCCCTTGCTATAAGGTGAATGTTTTTTGTTAGAGTAGTCTGAGATGAATGGCCTTTGCAAAGTTACTGATTAAACTGTTACTGTTTAAGCACCGTTTGCAGTGTGGGAAATGCTCTAAGCTGCTACTTTCTCATTTAGGCTTGAGTCTTTAGAAAACTCCTCCTAAACTGACCGAGGGATGTCTCTTACTTTCCAGTATTTATTCTAAAGTCTGCCTTAATGGGAAAAATAGTTTGTAATTGTTCCTTTTCTATTAGACGAGGATTGATGATCCTGCCTGTGTTTAATAGAACTAATTACACACATTTAATCAAGTATCTCTGAAATAGCTGTTACTTGCACATGATGAGTGCTGCACTCCTGTGGTAGGTGATGATTCTGTGCTTTCAATTTTGAGCAAATTGTTTCTGTGATCCTGTTCTTTACTAAGAGTCTCAAGCTCAGCATCTAGAAGGGGGCAACTTCTCCCCCCCAGTCCCAAGTAATTCACTGCTTTGGAACAGAATAGGCTTTGGTCAGAATACACTGAGTGTTTAAAAGACTACTGGTGGTATAAAATTCACTTGAAATGCATTGACTAATTTTTAGGGAATTGTGCAGGAGAAGCTGATGCCCTTAAGAGATGCCATGTTACAAGAAGCTGCAGCAACCTGGAAGACCATTGTGTTGAAAGGGAGCACTTATAATTGTCTTTTCTGCATCTGTTTTTATTGACAGACCGACAGCAGCAGAACTCTTAAGACACAAATTTTTCACGAAAGCAAAGGTAAGGACACACTTCCTAAACTGATCTGTGCAGAGGCTGTGGAGAGGACTTTTCAGAAGCGTGATAGGTGTGGTGACAGCTTTATTGGCAGGAGTGTGGGCTGTTTCACTGGGGGCCAGCATAACTGAGTGAGTTGAATGGGTCATTGTGAAGGAACAGAATGAAACCCCCCTTCTTACCTCCTGTGTGTGCTGTCATTAAGAGAAATTATCTAGAAATTCTTGGGCATTTAAATGTCTTTCAGAGTGCCTTTTGGGTTTGTTCTTCTCTTGTAATGGTTCCATTCTGGCTGCCTGTCCAACCATAAAGGTCTCTGTGGCAGCGAATGTAACTTATATTTTAATAAACTCTATAATTAGTCTGTATGCAAAGGGGTGAATGAGGCCCACTGTGCCAGGACTACCTAAATCTATTTCACCCTGTGTTGCCATATGGAAAGTGAGGATCCTATGATACAAAACAGTAGGAAACTCCCATTTCTAGCCTCAAAGTGAACTGCCAACAAGCATTATGTAATTACTGCCTGGAGATTACTGCATATGCAACGTGCAAGGTCTTATTGAGGGAGACAGGAATGATACAAGGGAGAATTTGTACTTCCATGGGCCTAAGGAAATGTTTTCTGTTTCCTTATTTTATCTGTGGCGTGTTTGTGATCAAAATGCACAGAGTTTGTAGCAAAATACAGATTAAACTGTCAAAAAGAGATGCCGTGCTTGGGATAGCACAGCTGCATCACCAATTAATCAAAGTAGTTTTCAGCTCCCAGAGTAAGATGCTTAAATGGAAGTGGCCACGTCCAGGTATCTGTTCAGGAGCTGGATGTTCTATTAAAGCTGACAGAAATCCAACAGGTGCAACCAAGGGGAGGTTGCACTTCCTCCTCATGAGAGGAAATGGAGAGGTAGGCACCAATCTCCTCTCTGATGACCAGTGACAGGACCCTAGGGAAGAGCATGGAGCTGCATCGGGGGAGGTTTAGGTTGGGTATTAGGAAAAGCTTCACCCAGAGGATGGCTGGACGTTGGAACAGGCTCCCCAGGGCAGGGGTCATGGCATCAAACCTGACAGAGGTCAAGAAGTGTTTGGACAACACTCTCAGGCACGTGGAGGGATTTTTGGGCTGTCCTGTGCAGGGCCAGGAGGTGGCCTCGATGATCCTTGTGGGTCCCTTCAATCTCAGGGTATTCTGTGATATTTGGTAATTCTGTGAACCAAGGAAGTCTGGAGAGTGATCCAGTTTATGAAATGTAGCAGTTTGCTTTAGGGCACATTTAATTGATGTCTGGGCTCTTGACAGTATTAACTGGGTTTTCACACTCCGTGGTGGGATTTTAGGCATCTATATGCTGGATGCACACTTGGTGTCCAGAGTGACGAGATGGCTTACCCATTGCTGACCTTTCTCCATTTGGTTGTGCGAGTCCTGGGTCACGTTACACTTCATTGTGTGTTAAATCTCCTTCGTGCTTTCATTAAGCTGCCGTAGAGTAACATATTAGCATGTATGGTGATAGAAAATTAACATTATTGTAAATGAGGCAGTACTTAACCCGGCATCTGAAGTGAAAACGTGTTCCAGTTCACACTCAGGGTTCAATTACTGTCATACATCAGCCACTGCCAAACTGACAGCTGGAACTTGAGGGCTGAAGAAGAATCCAGCTTCTACACATCTATATTGAGTCATATATTTAAATGCAGTTTATGTTATGTAAAAGTATGGTCTGATAATGCTGAGAGCACTTATCAGGAATGACAGCATGTGTCTTGAGACTCCCCATCCTGCCTGCAAGCAGCCATTGCGGGGGAGTTCTGGAAGCACTGCATGGCTGGGGACAGCAGAACTTTTCAGCCTCACTTGTGTGCTGTGGAATACCCAGCTAAATCCCAGTGCAATGCCATGGTGCCTACCTGGCTTGTCCTGCCTCCTCTCCAGCCAGAACTTTGGCCCTGCAGTCCAGCAGCCAGAAAATTGTACTACCAGAGGCCCACATTCCAGTCTGGAACATCTTGCTGAAGAGGAAATTTAATACAATAAAACATCACAGCAGTTTCCCAATATTTAATCTGTCTTGATCGCTGCCTTTCCTTCCTCTCTAAACATAAATGTTGTACATTTTTTCAGCCACTTCCAATCTTGCTGCCCTAATTCCTCGATCTTGTTACTCCAGCACAGAGGCATTCCTGCATCCCAGCCTGCCTGACATCTGAGGTTTGCCTTTGGCAGTTGGACAGGCATAAATTTAGGAGTAAGATAAAGCAAAGGGGTTGGATCCAGGTGGTGTAGTATCTGCTGATGGAAGAATGCCAGAATCTCAGCAGGGTGTCAGATGCTGTAATATAATAAGTGTATTTCCTAGTAAATCATAATAATATCCAGCTCCTCAGTTGTGAATTCCATATCACTTTGCAAAGGGAAGGTGTCACTGCTAACTGAAAAGGTATTTAGGAGGAAACGTCATATACTGTGGTTCAAAGTAAGGAAGGGGTTAGCGTGGGGTGAAACGTGTAAACCACTTTCTGCTAGAAATAGCTTAACAGTTACTTTATCAGAGACACTGAAGGAATCAAAAAGCATTTTCAGCAAACCAAATGTTTGGTATTTTTTCTTTTGCAGAATAAAGAATTTTTGCAAGAGAAGATGTTGCAGAGAGCACCAACAATCACTGAAAGATCCAAAAAGGTACCGAAAACCTCCCGGGCTCTTGCTGTTACTGTTGTACTAGTATTTTAGGTTTGTGTTCACATTTTTAATGATAATTAGTCTAGTACAGCATTTTCTAGATACAAAACTAGACATTTCAATAAAATACTTAGGTACCCTGGCAGGTGATGGAACCTGAAGATGCTCTGGTGCTGTTCCTCCAAAAGAAAAGACAAACTGTAGAAACTGTTTGCTTGATACAAGCTCTCTGTCTTTGTTCTGAGCAGGTCCGGAGGGTCCCAGGCTCCAGTGGGCGTCTTCATAAGACTGAAGATGGTGGCTGGGAATGGAGTGATGATGAACTAGATGAAGAAAGTGAGGAAGGCAGAGCAGCAATTTCACAGCTCAGGGTGAGTCCTCAAACTTCACTGTCTCTGTTTTATTTTTCACTTGTAGTATGTCTAAATTTATTTGGGAAGCATGTGGTCTGAAGTGTGATACACAGCAAATGATAATCCCTGCCGTGAAGTTTGGAGCTGAAGCAAAGAAAGCAGACTGAAGGTTGAAGAAACTGTATTGATCTTTTCTGTCATCGTTGTGGGGCACAGCTGGTCTCATCCAGGGATGTTCAGCGTAATTGGGAATGTGAATTCTCACATTACTCTGCTCCCAGCTCAGCATGCTAATTCACTGGAGCTAGGATATTCCCTTTAAGGGTGCTGACTATTTGAGATGCTTTCTTCTGATAATATCAGGAGAGGTTTTGTCCTGCTGCCCTCTCCAGGATGGAGCTGAAATCAATAGGGCCTGTGCTTATGGCACACAAGGTTCTGTCCCCTCAGTTACACTGACATCGATTAGTCCTAGTAGAAAACCTTACAGCATCCCTGAAGTCACAGGAGTGATCAGTCTAGCACTTGAAAATACTCAAAAAATCACCACTTCCCTCTCTGCCAACACATACACAAAGCCCCTCAAACCCAGACTAATCCCCAAGAACACAGAGGAGTAATGCATAATGATCAGCTAAAAGATTGCAATGAATTTTCAGGCTGTCTTCCCCCAGCAGTCAGCAGTGTGGGTTTTGACTATAATGCTTTGCCTGGTCCCTTTTCACTACAGCAGGTGGCTTGAAGTAAACCCTGTGTTTTAATCATCCTGTAATTGAATTAGTGAGACACGGAAGGATTTTTAGAGGAAGCTTTTCAATGTGAAAGGGAAAAAAACCCCAGTATTGGTTTGAAGCATTTATTCCTTTACAAATTTTTTCATGTCTCTTCCATTAGTCTTCCTTCTGCTAGTGTTTTGAATAGGCACTTAAATATTAAATGCAGGATTTTGCATCTTTTTAGCATCTTTAGAATTCCTTGGGTTTTTAAAAGCCACTACTAATATAGTAATTCCATTCTTCGTGACAACAATTATCGTGACCTTTTGAAGAGCTTACTGTATCCAGCTTCATATTACACAGTCAAGGAAGATCTTGGTACCAGGTGGCTACTGCTTTGATGCTTTATAAGCTAATTCTTCCAAATTCCCTTTGTAGGTTTAAATATGATCAAATTTTAGGAGGCAATATTGTAAGAGACCCTAATTCTCTTTTAGAGATTACTTAGAACTTGTTGTATCTTGTCTCTAAGCTCAGGGTACTATGACTTAACCCTGTTTACTGTGTTTTGAACAGTACTTACTTGTTTCGTTCCTCTTAGGCAGAAAGCAGCAGATTGACACACACGTTTACAAGCTCCTTTTCAAACCGTTTTTTTCTTGACGCTCGGCACATTTCCTTGTGCCGCTGTTTCTTCTGGTTGCTCTAATTTGGGCTGTGCTTGCCCTTTTACTTGTGGGTCTCCTGTTCAGGAAACCTTTAGGGGGGTGTTGTGGTAGTTACCTAAATGTAGATATATATTACCATTCTGAAGGCCCCCCATGTATATATAGCACAGAACTTTGGGAAATCCATATGTTACCGGATGTCAAGAAGGGTACCGTGGCATCTTAGACCTCACTGCATGTCTGCCTGGGTACTTGAATTTGATCCCTTTTCAAGCAGTTCTTAGACTTGTATCCAAACTTCCTATTTTTGCCATGAATAGGGTGGTGCTGTTGAGGACTAGTGTTTATCCTGTGTTTTTGACCGTATTTCAAACGCAGGGTGTAAATTCCACCTGTCTGTAAATCCCTCCACAATTTTAACTAAGTTGTTGGACAGAATAACTTGTGTTAACTAAGTATCATCTTTTATTCCTGCCTATTGCAAAGATAATGGAGTAGATGATCTTTAGATGTCTTTTCCAACCCAAACCATTTTGTGATTCTGTGATTCCATCTGTACCTCTATTTTGTTGCTGTCAGCCTTAAAGTAAAAGGAGGCCTTGCAGGCTGACTCAACCTGCCAAAATGCTGAAGTATCAACCTGCATAAAAGCATCTACATAAATGAGAAGTGTTTGTATTTTTTACTTGTTTCCCCTTTGCAGAAAAAATAGGGTGAATTTAATGTGTGCAAACATGGATTTTATAAGTCTTGTGCTAAGACTGCACCTGAAAGCAGCCAAATATTAATTATACCCAGAGCCAGAAGTATCTCTTCAATTCATTGAATATGTTGACTTGTTGGCTCAACATTACCTTTTGGATATAAAGACTTACTGAACTTCCTTCCTTTGCATTTAAAACCTTGAATTCAAATTAAAGCGGTTTTGCTCTCCAGGCTCTTAAATCATTCACCTTCTGTTCCCCAATAAATCTGTGCACTGGTGAGTTGTGTGGTCACATTTCACTGCTTACTCACATCACTGATTACACAAGCAAAAATTAGTTAGAACTAACCCCCCGAGTCATCCTAATCATGCCATAGGTAAATGTCTTTTAATGTTTGCCCTGTTTTCTTTCTGTCCGTGTTTTTCATAAAATTGTAGAGTTGTTAAGGTTGGAAAAGACCTCCAAGGTTGTCGAGTCCAACTGTTAACCCAGAACCACCATGATCACTTCTAAACCCTGTCCCCAAGTGCCACATCTAGATGTTTTCTGAGGCTTCCAGGGCTGGTGACTCTACCACTTCCCTTGGCAGCCTGTCCCGATGTCTGGCCACCTTATCAGTGAAGAAATGTTTCCTAATACCAAATGTAAACCTCCCTTGGTGTAACTTGAGGCCATTTCCTTGTGTTATCTCTTGTTGCCTGGGAGAAGAGACCAACCCCCATCTGGCTACAGCCTCCTTTCAGACAATTGTAGAGAACAATAAAGTCTCTTCTTACTCTCCTTTTCTCCAGGCTAAACACCCCCAGACCCTTCCCTAGCTCTGTTGCCCTTCTTTGGACCTGCTCCAGCACCTCACTGTCCTTCTTCTAGTGAGAGGCCCAAAACTGAACACAGGAGTCAAGGTGCAGCCTCACCAGTGCCCAGCACAGGGGGACAATCACTGCCCTGATCCTGCTGGACACACTGTTGCTGATACAGGCCATGTGCCATTGGCTTTCTTGGCCACCTGGGCACACGCTGGCTCATGTTCAACCAGCTCTCAACACTTCTGTTTGTCATATCTAGGTTAGCTGTTAGCTGAGGGGCAGGGCCGGTGTTTCCTTACTTGTCTGTACAGCGTTTAGCACACTGTGATCTTTCAGATGAGTTCCTTTTACGTAATTCCTTGAGGCATCCAGGTACTCTTGGATATGAGCTTTGTGCCTGAGAGAACAGCACAGCAGCTGTGGCCTGCAGATGTGGAGCATGGCTGTTTCTCTGGGAGCAGTGCCATGTTTTTCATCTTGCCTGGTAACTTGTCAAGTGAAGGCTGAGCACATTGAGATGGATTTCAGGCTTTACCTTTCCAGCTGCATGACTTTTTTCCTGACACTGCCTGCACACAGTCATCGTGAGGGAAATGTTCCTTCTCCTCCTGTCCAGAGGCCTTTTCGCAACTTGCTGTTCTGAGAATGAGACTTTTCACAACCTTTTCTCATGGGAAGTTTCTGAGTAATATGTTCCAGGTTGCTCTGATCTGCACTTGGTAAGGTAGTGGCTTTGGTTACTGCACAGACTGGCTCAGGATAGTGGCATGATGAAACTTAATGTTTTATTAATCCCCGTATGGACCAAACCATCCTACGTATCTCCATATAGTAATTGGACCTGTTGGAAGCCTAAGCTTGTCTTAATTGCAGAGCTTCCCTACTTGGCAATTCCTTACTGCTCATGTGAAACAGCTAATGCTGTTATCTTTGTTTTACTGATAAGCAAAGGTTGGTCACGTTACTCTGACTACACTTTCCCCTTTGTTGCACTGATCTCTTTGTTTTGCTACTGAACTCTGTACACCTGTCAGTTCTCTACTTTCTCTCACAAAGAGCACAGCATAATAATGCAGAGTCCAAGGGCAGGGAGAGCAGGCCACGGATTCCTTCTGTAAAGCAGCATAACCAAGGCTGATTCCCCCCTCCCACCCCACAAAGGTTTTATATGTCTTAAGCAAGTTGGTTTGCAAACTACTTCTCTAAGTATACAAAGAGGATTTATTTTCTAGCAGAATTCTGCCAGGCAGATTTGTGTGGCTTATTGTTTTCTGCCAGGCTTGGGTAGCTTAAAATGGATTTTGCCATCTTGGTGCATAAGTAATTTGATCCAATCTGAGTGATCTTCCAGAGTCCTGGATTTTGCTAATGGGTAACAATGATAGCAGCTTAGGGTGTCGTGTGCCAATGTGGAAGTATCGACTGCAAATTCTGAAACGTTGATTGTGTTTTTGGGTGTACAGCGTCACAAGAAATTGTGTGATATTCCTTTTACTGTGCATCCTAATACACATATGTAACCTGAAACAGTTATGTAGGTTTCTCGTGTTCACTATGGTTCTCACAAGTCCTAGTCAACAGGTTTCACTTTCATTGAAGCACTAACAGCTTTTTCTCTTGTTTTTCAGTCTCCCAGGGTGAAAGAACCTGTACAGAATTCCGAGGTAAGTTGTAATAGACAGTGGCTTCCTGAAACCATGACTCCTAGTTATTGCTGTTTTTTCAAGGAACATGCTTTATTAGCCTTTGAAAGCAATACTGTGTGAAGTAGAAGCTCGTGTACCTAGCTGAGCTCTGTTTGAAGAGCTCCCCATAAAAGGAATTCTTGGCTGTGTAATGCCAAGAGCTCTTCCTGGAGTAAGTGTGGTGTATGTCTTGTCTGCTTCACTTGCTATGGCAAAAGTCTGTATATTGTAAGGTAATGAATTGGTCACAAGAATAATTAAAGGAAATCAGCTGTGTTTCCGTTTCCTCTTTGAAAAAAACCCAACACAAACTCAACAGGACACAACTTTGAGGTGTCTGGTTTGCGTAGTCAAATTCTCTGGTTTGGAACCAGAGAGCTCAGAATCTGCTCAGAACTGTGAAAGGAATCTGTAATAATATTTGACAGCAAACAAGGCTCCCGTTGCAATTTGTAGTCTTCCTTCGGTTCTGAACTGTTTCTTACATTAGGAATATTGGTGTATTTTATCTCTCAGTGATAGGGACTGCTTATCTTCCAGAGACTGTGCTATGTCTGTCTTTTCCCTACCTGTGTGGAAAGATAAACAGAGCTGTCTCCTAGAAATTTGCCTTGGGTTGGGCTCTGCTGTTCTTCCTTCGTTTCCCAGAAATGTTTATAAAGGGAGATCTTAAGAAACACTACGGTTCTGGCACTGTAATTGGACATAAAATTCTAAATTCAAAGAAAAAGCTGAAAACCAGAATCCCTTTGGGATGAACTTTCCCATTGTAACACATCCTTTAATATATATTGTGATTTGGAGGTCTTCTGCCAAGGTTTTCAACAATCAAGGTGATTTATATTTCCTACAACACATCAGAGTAAGCTGGAGGGCACACTGAAGTGCCATCAAGCTGACAGTTCTTTGGCTCCAGTGCCAAAATCTGTTTCGTCTGAATAACAAGAGGTAAAAAAGATTAAACTTTCATTTACCTCTTTTCCCCACCCTCAAATTAATTTTTTTAAATTTATTTTTTCCCCCAAGAGGCTAACTTTAATGAAGTCCAAACCTAAACCTTGTCTGGTGTGTTTTGAAGAACCCTGAGTTCAGTTTTCGTTGAATATCCAGATTGCTCTGACTCTGACTTTTCTGCATGGATCAGTTGTCGATAGTTATCTCACTGCTTTGCTAGGTTTTGTTCTCTGAAGGGAAAGACAAGTCAAAGCAGGGTTGCTCTGCTGTGACAGCATGGCTGCTTGGAACTGTAAGTAGGACTCGGATTCCGAGAAAGAGGGAAACTGGAGGATAGGGTGCTCTCATCCAACCTGGGATATGATCTGTGTGCATCCAGCTTTGCCACAGAGTGTAGTTTTTGTCCAAGATCCACACTCATGCTGGTATCTTGGTTTCTTATCCTTCTTTACAGATGGGTAAAACTTGCAAATGCCAGGACACATTAAACCCCTTGAATGCCAACTTGGGATCAGCGTTAGCATCCTGGAGGCCTGGGAATACCCCTGGCATTGAACTTCTCTAAGTGATTTATGTGGCAGACAAGCGTTTCTGGGAAAGCTGGTGCTTGAGTCAGAACTGTTGAGTTCCTTTTCTCATTAAAACTCCTTTTTACTTGCAGCTCTTTCCATCAGCTGAGCCTCCAGGTCCTTCACTCAGTGCTCCAGCACAGGCACCTACTCAACTACCTCAGGCTGCAGGACAAGCACCTGCACAACCTCAAACTGCTGTACCTCCACCTAGTCAGGCTCCTCCAGCAGCCCCAGCAGCAGCCCCAGCAGTGGCCCCAGCAGCAGCCCAGGTAAGAGCAGAAACCCTTCCTACCAGCTTTCAGGTGCATTTAGCTGTTCGGTTCCAGACATGCTAGAATGATCTGAAACCATGGAAGTTTCTTGTCTGGAGTTGATTTAGAGCTGCAGTTTCTGCACAAGGACAGCTGGTGCTTGCAAAAGGAAGATGGTCAGTGTGGGTGTGACAGTTTTTCATTATTCTTCCGTGGATGAGCAGTGACTTTTTGTGCTGTTCAGAGAGTAGACTCTGGGTTGAGGCAAGGTCAAAGGTAAGAATAAAAGATAGTCCCATTTAAGTGGCAGCTGCTTGTTCCTGGTATTTAAGGTGAAGCACAAACAGGCTCAGACTGTGTGTCTCAACATCACTGGCACCTGTGGGTGAAAGTGGCGAGAAAAGTGAGGGAGAAACTAAACCTCAGTTCTCCAAATGTCGGAGAAAAATGGCCAACCCAAATCATTACTGAGACTTAGAGTATGTCTTGTGGTTTGCTGGAGTAAAGCACTGCAGAGCTTGCTTGGCTACTGAGTGATGGCACATGTTTTATAAAAGACACTGATGTTCATATTTGTTGGAAGAGTTTGTTTATTTTTTGTGGGGAGAGCCTGTCACTGTTGGGGGGGGCACCATCAGCCTTTGGCAGGCCCAGAGGGAAGAGACTTGGCAGTGCTGATCTGAAAAATAAATCTTAGACTTACTTCTTCCTATGTTTCATTAACTTTATGTTAAAGAATGTAGAAAGTGTCATGTAACACTGCAGTCAGCTCTGTTAGGGGGAAATTCTTTACTGTGAGGGTGGTGAGGTGCTGGCACAGGTTGCCCAGAGGAGTTGTGGACTCCATATCCCTGGAATTGTTCAAAACCTGATTGGATGGGGCTTGGGCTGGGAGCAGCCTGGTCTGTTGGAATGTGTCCCTGCCCATGGCAAGGGGGTTGTACCTAAATGATCTTCAAGGTCCCTTTTAACCCAAACTACTCTGTGATTCTTTGTTCCTGATTACAAACCCATTAAAGACAATCCATTAGTCATTACACAAAAGCAGTGGAGTTGTGGTCTGACATATTCTTGGCTACATTAAAAGTAGCTTTAATACTTAAATTAGAGCCCTTCAGGTATCTTCAAAAAAGTCCAGTGTTTAATCCCTGAATTTTATGCAGCAGTTGAAACAGCAGCAGCAGCAGTGAAGGCTGAAACTTTCCTTTGAGCAGCAGTGTTGGTCTTGGTGACAGTGTTTTTGTTTGCACTAGCAGGGTATCTTCCTCCCTGCCACTGGTGCCCAATAGCTTATTTGTTGGTAGCTTGTTCTAAGATGAACTTCATGAACTTGTATCAGATTGTTCTTCTTTATAGCTCTTAATGTCACTGTGTTCTTTTTTTATACCTCTTCATTGTCAATATGTTCTTCCTTACAGCTCTTTGTCTCAGTGTGTTATTCTTTATGGCTCCTCTGGTTGTTGTCGCTCGCTGGTTACTGTTTTGCAGAGCTCTGGGCTTCTCCATGAACCCTTGTTTGTTTTCACTGACCTGGTGAAGCTTCAACAGAAACCAAGTTGTGATCAGAAGCCCTGAGCTGCACTGCCCAAGAGCACTGTGGAGTAAAATACTTGTCTTAAACAAAGGGTTATTTCTTTTCCTCTCATGAAAAAGCAAGTGATCTAGATGCAAAAACTTGGTCAAGACTTCTATGCTTAAATTATCAGCCTAGTGTTGTGTCTGTCTTGTTACTGCAGTTGTAAAATCCCTGCCTCAGCGTGTGCAGGTGACTTGTGCAGTTGGGAGAGTGACTAACCCTTCTGTTTTGTTTCACTTTTTTGGTGGATGTTGATTAACAGTTCGTCCTTTACTGGAACTGTCACGAGTGCTGTAAAGATGGGTAACTCCTGGATCTTTCCTACTGCTGCAGACCAAATAAAATGCTTTGATTACACATTCCAAATGTAATTATTCAGATGTAATTTAGAAGTGAGAATAGGCAGCTACAAAATTGCTGCTAGATGCTCTTAAAGGCTTTGATTTCACAAAAAAAAAAAATGTAACTAAGAGTTATGCTAATCTGGCGATTAAATTATTTCCTAGGTACTCTTCACAGTTTTATCACGTTTTTAAATCAGATGTTTGGGGAAGGGTTTAAAACACAAGAGGTCTTGAATACCCAAAAGCCTTAAGTTTTAATGCAAAACAAGCAGTCTTTTTACAGTTAGCACTTCTGTAGTCTCCTGCCCTTTTGGCATTTCTCAAAGTTGTGTAGCTTTTAGTCTTTTCAGGACTATTGCAGAGACCCTCCTTCGATACTATTTAAGCGTGAAGTTCTCCTGTTTCATTACTCCATCTTTTTTTTTCACTGTAGGTGATTCCGGCAGCGAGTTAAACTTTTATTTGTGTCTATAGCTGATCAAGGTCATCTCTAGTTTTAAAACCAGAGCAAGAAGTTGTAAATCTGCTTTAAAATGATGCAATTCTATTGCAGGCCCCACCTGCAGCTGCTGCAGCTCCGGTACAGGAAGACACAAAAGTCCCCATCAGCCTTGTACTAAGGTTAAGGTAATGACACGAAACTGGCTTGTTCTGTCAAAGTGAGCCTGTGTGCAGAGGGACACTGGCAGACTGTTGTACATCTTAATTAATAGGGGAGTGGTTATATGTTGTCTCAGCTTGGATTTCAACCACTCTTCTGAAACCAGGACCCAGAAAAGCAGTTTATCACAGCCACTTCAGTTTGGCAAAACCTGTAGTGTGGAAGAGGTTTTGGTATTTGTTATAAACATTGCGAAACTCTAATGGGGTGGGAAAGAGGGATTAGCTGGGTTCCCTAAGGGGGATCAGGGGTCCAGGGGTTCTAGCCTTGTGTTGGATCATTGGGCACAACTTCAGATTTCAGTCAGTTCAGGTTTTACCCAGTTCAAGGAGTCTGTGTCCCTAGAAATAGGCAAAATCTTTCTACACTCATTTCACACACTGACATTTCTCGTTGGAGGAACGTGGCTCTCACCCCTGGAGGCATCCTCTTGGCCTGGGGCCTCTGGGCATCACCTCCCAGTCAGTTCCACAATGGGTGTGCATCTGCAGACAGTGGGTGCTTCCCTCCTCTGAAGCATGTGCTCCAAGGATATATCTGCTGATGGATATGAGTTGCTGAGACAGTGGAACAACGAGGCCTTATGACTGAGAGGTGGCACTCACCTATCCTGGACTTGCTCAGGTTCTGTGAGATTGGAGGCAGCCTGTGCTGCTTCCATATGCCAGCCTAAGTGATTAGTATCTGCCTTTGAGGGGGAAGGATGCATTGAATGATGGATGCAATGCAATGAATGACTGCACTTTCTTTTGGGCACTGATCATTAAAATGGCCTCTCTATATCAAATTCTCTTCTTTCCACAGGAATTCAAAAAAAGAGCTCAATGATATTCGATTTGAATTCACCCCAGGGAGAGGTGAGCTGGTGGGAAATTGCAGTGTGTTGTGAAGGGGAAGTTTTGTGTTTGCTGTTGAGCAGTTGGGTGTGTGGAACTCCTGTGTGAGTGTCTGTCCATGGTGCTTTCCTAAAGGGCTCCTTGTAGCTGAGCTTGGAGCTCTGCTGTTGAGAAGACCCTTCCTGTAAAACTGTTCATGGATATGGCCAAAGTGCAGCTCTTCAATGAATTCCAGTGAATTCACAGCTTAGCCCAGAGCTGTCTGACTGCACCTGGTGTGCACCCTATTATCTGTTATCTGTAAAGAACACTTTTGCTGTCAGGTTTGTACAAGCTCCTTTAGGTTTGTGTATGATGCCTCCATCAGCTGGACAATCTCTGCTCTGTGGTGACGGCTCTTGGGTTTCTCCCCAACAGATACTGCGGACGGTGTGTCCCAGGAGCTCATTTCAGCAGGGCTTGTTGATGGCAGAGATCTGGTAATAGGTAATTACATATTATTTTTTCTGCTCTAACTGTTTCAGCCATTTTTTGCATGTTTAAAGTGACCTGATTAGTGGGTGCTAGGAGAGTTTGCTGTGGCCTAGAGTCTGTACTGCAGTGTGTCTACACAACTGCTGTCAATTCCAGTGACAGTTCTGTGCCAGTACATGTGGCAACCCCCAGTTCACAATAATATGGTTTAATTGGAAACATTGTGAAGCAAATGTTCCTTGTAATGCAGAATGAAGTCTAATTGATGCATTAGCTAAATCGCTATCATCTGACATAGATGCATTGCCAAATTGCTGCACAAGCCTGTCCTGCTCACGGGTCCTGCACAAGAGAGGTCTGAGACTGGAATCAACCAGGCTTTGGGGTTTTGATTAGGGCTGGGGAAGGAAGTGCAAGGCGCATGTGCACTGGGGCTGGAGCGCGAGTCGTGTGCGGGTGAACAATTACCTCAGACAACAGTTTGCTAAACAAACCTGTCCGTCTGTGCAGCAGTTGAGGCTTTTAAACTGTCAGCACTGCCTGTGTATTTCAACTACAGCAAGCAAAACTGTTCCTTGTGCACAGGCAGCAGGGTCTGGAAAGGCTGGTAGTGCAAAATTAACTGGATTTCCAGGTGCAGCTGGGCAGCTTATCACTACTAATCCCTCCACATCCAGGGAAAAATAACTACCTCTGGAAAAGTAGCAGAGTAACAATGACAGCATTTTCACAGTTTAAAGCTTTAGATTTAAGGAGATAGTCTAGTTGCAACCTGAACATTTTTTAATAATTGTAAAAATTCAAAGTTTGCTAAGTAATACAAAGAGGGCTGATGAGTTTGGTGTGTTTTTCTTTAGCCTGTCCTAATATTTGCCCATTCTCTTTGTGTGTGTGTGATTTCAGTTGCAGCTAATTTGCAGAAAATTGTGGAAGAGCCCCAAGCGAACAGATCCGTGACTTTCAAACTGGTATTTATTCCTGTTCCCTAACTGAACAAGTTGTCCCCTGCAAGGAGGAGGCATTGCATGTAGATGTCTACTGCAGGCATCTGATGTATGCACTCTAAATCCTCCCACCTTTCCCAAAGCTTCCTGCTGGTTGTCTGACTGTAGGCAGTGCAGGCTCCCTGCTTGTATCCTCTGAGCAGCACCTGGGTTAAATAAGTGTGAGATGATGTGCTAATACAAGCATTGCCTCATGCTGGCTAATGAATGTATCAGAATATTACAAAGGGGTGTTTTGGGGGCTTGGAATATACATTTACAGAAATATTTCAGGGCTAAGAATTGCATGGACTCCTTTCTTGGAGGAGAAGAATGAGGAGGGTCCAGATAACATTGTTCCTGAGGAGGAAATGAGGGAATGAAGAACTAAAAAGGAAAACAAAGGAGCATGGGGCAAAACTGAGAGTAGATAGGCTTGGAGAGCTGAGAGAACTGCTGGTGAATGTTTCAGAGGAAATGAAATTCAGAGGTAGTTACGGTGGCAAAGAGAAGGTGCAACCAGGTTATTGAGAGTGAAGGATAAGTGCCATTATCTTTTGCTCTTTCTGTAAGGAGTTTTCACTTGTTTTGCCCCAGTAATTGCAGGTAGCCCAAGTCAGAGCAGACATTGGCAAAACTTCAGTCCCAGCCCTTTGCAGCTTCAAAAAAAAAAAAAGGCAAGAAAATGAAAGCACTCAGTTTTAACTTTGGGCAGTGTGAGCTGCTGAATACAGTGCGAAGCTGTCCCATGTCTCCTCCCTCCCCACACCCTGACACACCTTCTTGTGGTTCGCATTGGAGGGTAGAGCATGTGTGTTGCTATTTGGATCTCTGTTTCTTTTTTCAGGCATCTGGTGTTGAAGGCTCGGATATCCCGGATGATGGCAAACTTATAGGATTTGCACAGCTCAGCATCAGCTAAACAATGGTCCCAGGAGATGTTTCCCAACTGAGAAACCCACATGTGCATATTCGTAATGCTTCTGTTAGCCTAAAAAAAAAAACAAACCACTACTGCCAAAGAATTGAACTACAGCCCCCTTCCTAGAAGCTTTAACATTTTCCTTAATAGGATCACAAACCTCCCTGAAATTACCGATGACGTTTACACCTTTTGTAAACAACTCTCATGTTTTTGTATCTGTCATCTCAAACATGCAGACCCAACACGTCATTGCCTGCATGTTCATTTTATTATTGCCTTACTTTAAAGAAAAATACTACTGAGTACGAAGCAGGGGGTTCCACTGCTCTGATGATCTTGCCTAAATGTTTGCTTACATGTGGTTTCATTTTTTTTCACTTGCTATTTTTGCACAAGTTTTAATACTGAATGGATCTTTTTTTTTTTTTTGTTCTTTACCTGCTTCTCCTTCTATCTGAAACACCAATGTACATGTTGTTTGGGTCACCTGGAGTGCTGAGAAATCTGCTTCTCTTTGGCTGTGTGTTTTAAAACTGCTGGTTTGAACGCTTGCACCTCAGAAAGCAAGCTGAGTCTTAACCCACAGGAGGGAGAGCCGCCTTCCCTTGTGTTTGTGTTTTCGAGAAGTTCCTTGACTTTTGAGGTGTTAGAAGTCAGCTTCCCTTTGTAAACTGCCTTAATTTTATTTTTTTTTTTTTTTTACCATTTTGGTTCTCTCCACATGAGTGCCAGGCGTGGCATGAGGGCTGAACCTTTTAATTTACGTTAAGCAGTCCTTCCTCAAAACGTCTTTCATCCTGCATCTTAGATGTAGTCTGTTCTTGAAGCAGGCCAGTGAGGCATTGCTGCTGGTCTTTCAGATGATGAACACAACACCCGTGGTCAGAGGGAGAGGAGATCTGTGTCCCCCTGCGCTCGGAAAACACGCACTTCAGACTGTTCCTCGAGCCCAGTTCTGCCATGCCTGGCTGCGCAGCGAGTCCTCCCGACGTGTTTTCCCGGTCCTTCGCAAAGTGGTACCCGTGGAACCATCCCTGTCGTGTTTTACAGCAATAAAGAATCGCCAGCAGAGTGGTTGTACTGGGCAAGCGGGCGCTGGGCTGTGTCCCTCCTGCACTCACGGCCTGGGCCGGCACCTCCTCGCCGGCCGAGCCCCGACGTTTGATCAGGATGTCACTGAAACCCCGTCACACACGTATTTAGCTTTTCTTTCTATGTGGTGTTGGAGTTGAGTTTCTACATGAATAATATAAATTATGCTCTGAGTTTGATAAGAGACACTTGTAATGCAATATGTGAATAATAAATGGTGTTGACTTTTTTTTTTTTTCTTTTTCTTTTCCTACTGTTTCACAGTTGGCCTTTGTAACTGCTCTTGGCTCTGGAGTGTTTTCTACACAGAAATCGTTAAGTCTGTAATTTAGCACGCAGATGGAAATGCGTTTTGTTTCCATCAGCCACAAACAATGCAGAAACAGAGCGGAATGACTAGGTTCAATTAGGACTTTTTTCATTTCCATGTCTTCAGATGAACAATCTGTATTTATATCTTGTTCTCTATGAGCAGCTGTGGAAGCTTCCGGAATGGTGCATGTTCTTTTTGTACCGCCCCTGTTGCTTTTAGCCTTGGGTGGATATTGGGTATGTCCCCATGGGCTCTTTGCAGCCCCGTGGCTGGTGAGTGTGAAAGGGAGGGGGATGAGGAAGAGGATTTGGGAGCGAGAGCATCCCAGGGTGTTGACCAGATGCTCTCAAGAGCCCAGGATATGAGTGCCTGATACCAGGGAGTTGGTGGTGGCTGGGTTTGGCCAAGTGCATGTGGCACCTCTGGCACTATTCCCTGTTGTCTGACACAAAGCACTCCCCACAGCATCCCCTGACGAGCTGCTTGGCTTGGGAAGAACAGGCTGGCACCGTGATTTTCATGTCACCCTGTGCTCAGTATGGATTTACTGGAAACCTTTAGGATACAGAGACGAGGTAGTCGTGGTACAGTATTATTTTCCCCCTCTGCCTGCATGCCATGGGGACCTTCTTGTTCATTTGTGTACTGGTGCTGAGGAAGGTAGGACTCAAACTGCTCAAATGGAACAATGCAGCATCTATTTATTGTTATTCCCCATCTTCCCAAAGCCAGGACTTAGAGAGCTTAAGCTCACGCTAACCCAAGGCTCCGTAGTTCTTTAATGGAGAAAATAAGTAAGGAAGAAACTGATGGTTTTTGCTCTATAGATCTCCAGATCTTTTGGATTGGGATCCAAAGTATTTACTTGGGCTATTACAGTGCTAGACAACTGTCTTTTCTGATGTTGTTCCAGTAAGTGCCAATGCTGTTCACAATTGTTTTCCAGTGTCATTAAGAATTTGGTTTTTGTGCAAATCTGAACCTGGAAGCAGGTGGTAATTTTAAGTTAGTTCCTACTTTTAAGGACAATGCTCTGTTAATGAAAACGGATCCTCTTCACAACTTTGGTGTATTGTAGATTATAATGAAAGATGTAAAATATTCAGGCTTTTTTTTTTTCCTTTTTTGGACTTTGTATTTTACTGCATGTCTCTAATTTTTAATCAATAAAGAACAAATTGTCCATTGCTGGGTGTTTGGTGTGTGGCTTATATGTCATTGGGTTGGATGGTGTGTCTTGGGGAAGGGGTTTGTCCGAGTGGTGTCTGCAACCCCTGGGGCATTTCTGTTTGGGGTGCTGGGAGGTTTGACAACCCCCAGGAAGACTTGGTGGGGAAAGGGAGATCAAGACCAGGCTGGATGGGGCTCTGGGTGGTGTGGTCTAGAGGAAGGTGTCCCTGCCCATAGCCAGGGGTTGGAACTGGATGATTTTTAAGGTGCGTTTCAACTCTAACTTGGATGATTGTGTGCTCTGCAGGAGTTGTGTGCAGAAATGGAGCTAGGAGGGCTCTTAAGAGGTTGTTCTGAGGGCTTGTCTGCAGTTGAGAGATTTGCTCCAGGCTCTGCATGCCTTGTGCCAGCTGGGAATGAGCTTCCCCTCTCCAGAAACATCTCAGGGTTACACGGGCTGGTGTTAAAATGGGATGATTTACACTCTGAGAAGCATTTGGAGCATGAACTGCATTCCCTCCTCTCCACCTCCACAATAATTGTTCTGTCTGAATTTGAGGCTCTGGGGCAGAGGTACCTTTCTTTGCTTTCCTTCAGTATTTCTTGTCCACCTTCCACAAGTTTTCAGGAATGAAGGGAAATGTTGCCTGAGAAGTAAAATGTCCCTAGTATTTCTCCCAGGAGGCCCTTTTGGAAATTCTTTCCGTAATGTATTTCGTAATACATAGAAACCTGTTTCCAAGGTGCCCTGTTCGTTCAATTCTGAGAGTTTTGTTGACCTGACTTACCGAGAGCTTAGTGGGTTTTGTTGGAGCAAGGTCATGGTGCCTCCATTAGGAGAGACAGAACAGACTGTGGGAACAGAAGTTCCTTTAAAATTTCAGGGACTCTCAAGGGCAAAGTGTTTGTCTTTTAGGAGGTGATAGGGATGGTCCAGTTCCAGCCATGTTCACCAGGCCTTTTGGCTGGGATGCACCCCTCTGTGTCTCCTTTAAAATGTGCATGTTCTTGCTTAAAACCAAAGAAAAGACCCCCACCAAAACAAGCAAAAAAGAAGTGGTGGTCTTGCTTGGTGGCACTTCCTAAGCTTCCTCTTCCATTGACTCTCCTTTCTAAGGCTCTTGGGCTTAGTTTGCCACTTTCTGGCTCTGTTTCTCTTAAGATGTTCCTCTTTACCTACAGATCCAGAAAACCTTAGCTTGGGTAACTTGCAAGTTTGAGAAATAGGATGGTCTGGGATGCTCTGGGTTAGGGAATCCCATCCTCTACACCTAAGCCAAATTCTTCTCAGCATTTTGCCAAACCCTGCTTAGAAAGCCCCAGAGAATTATCTCTCAGTTATGTCTCTCATCCCAGCCTCTGTAGGGAATCCCCTTATGGACACTGCTAAAGCCTTTCCATGCTGCCTTAGTCCAGTGCCTCCTTAGTCCTCCTGTAGTTGTCAAGTCCTCCCCAGTTCCCTTCATCCTTGGAGGTTTCCCTTTTGGAGTGCTCATACTGCCCATGCCTGTGACCTTCCCTGCTCTTCTTACTGCATCCTCATCACCTTCTCCAAGTCTCTCCTCCCAGATGATGAATTTTCAGATGGAATTCCCCTGGATGATGTGCACCTCCTGAAATTTCACTTAATGGAACAGATCACTTGTTTTTGTAGCACTGTTTTATTTCTGATTGTTTTGTGCTGTGTTAGATGGTGTTTTGGTGGTTGAGGCACCTGGAAGCATTGCTCTTGCTGTGCTTTGACTTCGGTGCACAAAAACTTCTCAAATTGCAGCAGATTAATTCCTCCAGACTTTTACCAAAAGCCAGGGACATGTGTGTCATGGACGTGTGCCCTGGTCAGGTCCTGAGGAGATGATCCCAGCCCAGAGATGTGACTCAGCTCCAATCAGCTATTGCTGCCTCCTCACCTCTTGTTGGAAGCCCCCAGCAGTGGCTTCCAGCTCTTTCCTTTGGTCCAGGGCCTCAGTGTGCTCCAGTCTCCCATAAATGTGATGCCCAGCTCAAGTTCTCTGATGCCAGTCCTCTGGCTTCTCCTTCTGCAGATCCATGAGACCCATGACTGGTGTCTGACTGACCCTCCCGGGGTTTTCCCATTTAAACCATGGCAGGGAAGAGTGGAAGAGGCTGCTTTGTGCCCCAGACTCCACCTGGCACAGAGCCAGGAGACAGCCAGGGCAGATGGCAGGACCAGGGCTGGAAAAGGCTCCTGAACTCCTGACCATGTGTGACTGCTTTTAGCAAAGTTTGGCCTGACCTGTCTCCTGAGGAAGCAGAGCCCAAGCTGAACAGGAACACCATTTCATCCTCCACCTGAGTTTCCTAATTGACTTGAACAGATCCAATTTGTGTTGTCCAGATCAGTGTCTGCCTGATTATCCCTGCCTTTGGTGCTCCCTGCTTGGGGTTGCTGAGCTGGGCTTATCCCAAGGGCAGCGTTTCTCCCCTGGCTCCCTGGGGAGTTGCTGTACTTCCAGGCTGGACCTGTGTGGGTGTCTTGGTCAACCCCAACAGGGCAGCCATAGTCTGGTTTCCATCTTGTTTATGGATCTTTCCCTGGATCTGTGGGCAGGAGGAGAAGCATCCAAGTTGCTTTTGGGTACCTCTGGAGGCTTTGCCTTATGGACATCTCAAAGGGGCCCCAGGCAAATGCTGTTCCTACATCAGGGAATGTCCTGAACAGTGCTGGACTCATGTTGTCAATTATGAGTTTAAGGCATTTGAGTTGAGATTCGCCAAACCTGCCTCAGGCAGGTTGCCCTCTGTCAAATTTCTCCAATCCCTGTACTCCTTCTTCAAGTCTTCCTGCATATAACCGTCACCATTCTGTGGGGTGGCCCAGAACTGGTGGGAAGGGTGGACTTTCCATACCTGACTTGCTTGTGGTTGCACAGGGAAGCTTCAAAAGATGAAGGAAATGGCAACTCCCATCACCTGGAATCACAGTGAACTGACTGCCTTTTCTGTGGCTCTGCCCATCCATTAACATCACTCCCTTTGTTCCTCTGGGCTTTTGGCCCCTCTGGTCCTTGCTTTTCTGAATGGTTCAGCAAATGCAGCCTTTGCAGTCACTGTGGAGAAGAGTTTGTTTCCCTGTCAATGCCACTTGGCAGAGGGGGTGGCCCAAGTTCCCTGAAACGGGGTCTTTCTTCTCCAGCCAGCCCTGGATGATCGTGGGTGGCACAGGGATGATTAATATATTACATGGTGAACTTGTGGTGACAGCCTACAAGTGCAGAGCTTATCTTAGGTTTAAACATTAATTCCAGCCCTCTGGGAAGTCTGTCCCAGCACTGTCCTGCTCCAGATGCAGTTACCAATGTCGGGCGTCGGGGAAATTTTGAAAGCAATTGGCGATTTTGGGCCATTTCAGAAATGCCTGGTGCTGCTCAGTGTGATCCCCTGCCTCAGCGTGGCCTTCCACCAGTTCTGCCAGCTTTTTATGGTTGTGGATGTGCCCCACCACTGTGACACCAGCTGGATCCTCGCTGTCGGCCCCAACCTGACGCAGGAAGAGCAGCTGAACCTCACCCTGCCCCGGGATGCGGACGGGGAGTACGAGCAGTGCTCCATGTACTCCCCCGTGGACTGGGACCTGGACTCCATCGTGGCACACGGCCTGAACGCCACGCAGAAGTGCAGCAGTGGCTGGGTGTACCCCTCAGCAGAGCCACCATCCCTGCTGACCGAGGTCTGTAATCCCATTTTGAGGAGATGGGGACATGGACGGGATGGGACACCCAAACAGCTGCCCTGTCCTGCAGCTTCCCCAAAAGCTGGGGCCTGACCATGGTGCAGCTGGGCTGGGCTGAGGTTTACATCAGGTGTATTTTGGGGAAATTGGCTCCACCGCCCAGCCCCAGGTGTGGTCCTGGAGGCAAAGCAGGCTGTGATAACAAGTGTCAGTGTTAGAGCCAGTGGAGAGATTAATCACTCCTGGTGGGGCCCTCTGGGTTGCCCTACACGGGGGGTAACCTTCTAACTTAAAATCATAGAGTGGTTTGACTTGGAAGGGGCCTTTAAAAATTGTCTAGTCCAACCCCCCGCATAGAAGCTGATAGCTGAGGAAGAAGCTAAATGAAGATGAAGAATGGTAGATTTAGATTAGATATTAGGAAGAAATTCTTTCCTGTGAGGGTGGCAAGGCACTGGCACAGGTTGCCCGGGGAAGCTGTGGATGTCCCATCCCTGGAAGTGTCCAAGGCCAGGTTCGATGGGGCTCTGAGCAACCTGGGCTGGTGGAAGGTGTCCCTGCCCATGGCAGGGGTTGGAATTAGATGATCTTTAAGGTCCCTTCCAAGCCAAACCACTCCGTGATCCTGTGATACTCCCTGTGTCACTCTTTCCATAGATGCCCTCTGGTCACTGTCTGTTGCAGAATCTCTTGTCCCAGGAATCAGTACTGCACTCATCTTTTCTGCTCTGGGAGGGCAGGTGGCCTGGGAGGAATCAAACTGCACTTCTGTCCCCAGTCCCACCTGAAGCAAAATTTGCCAACCAGGAGGTTCCCCAGGGGAAGCCTGGACCGAGTAGGGGGGGCTCCTGCAAGTCCCAGTGCTCGGGAGAGGGGCACCACCGAGTACTGCGGGGCTTGTTCCACCTCTGACTTGTGTGCCCTGTGCATACCGTGGAGATTCACATCCTGGGAGGGGGGGGATCCAAAAGCATCTCTTTGTCCTTTCTGCAGTTTGACCTGGTGTGTGACAGGAAGGACCTGAACGACATTGCCCAGTCCATCTACATGGCGGGGCTGTTCCTGGGATCCATGATCTTCGGGCCGCTGAGCGACAGGTGAGGGGACACAACCACCCACCCAAGGTCTGCGCAAAGCCAGAGGGCTGGTCTGAGCCTCTCTGGATGCTGCACCCTGTGCATTTTGTCAGTGCTCCTCACTCATAGGACCCTGACCAAAGTCCTCGGGTCCCATGAGGACATGGCCACACAGGGAAGGGAAGGGAGGGAGACACGGCATGTTTGCACAGGGTCCTTCACTTGTCAACCCAGAGTGTAGTCTGAGCCTTATCACCCTCCAGGGTGATAAAATCACTTGCATAACCTGCTGGGCTCCTCCCCATCTCCATGGGGTCTCTCCAGATACCGACTGTGTGACTGTGCCTTCCCTTGACTGTGCAACTGTGTCTTCCTCCCTTCTCCGCAGGATCGGCCGCCGGCCAGTCATTCTGGTCTCCGTCTTCCTCCAGGGCTTGTTTGGTCTGGGAATTGCCTTTGTTCCCCATTTCTATGTGTACATGGCCTTCAGGTGTGTCGTGGGGGCTTCGGTGTCAGGGATCACCATGACAGTACTGTCCTTAGGTGAGTGGGACTCCCTTGCCCTGAGGCGGACGGATGTGGCCTGTCAAGGTGCAACAGGAAATGTCTATGAAGAAATAAAAATCATCACATATGACTAAAAACACACCGCAGCGAGGACAGGTCATGCTCTGCCCTGTTCTTTGGCACTTTGGCATCTCCTCAACCCTGAGTGAGAGCCACATGGAGCATCTCCCCTCTGTCTGTGCTCAGAGGAGGGAAAAGGAACAGTGTCCCAGCTCAGGAGGCCAGTGCAGAGAGAGAGCCCAGTGGCTCTGGGATATGATCAATCTGGGTTCCAGCTCTGCCCCAGTCAGGGATTCTGTGGACTCTGAGATCAAAGAGGTGACATGCTTGAGCTTAACATCCTCCTGTAGAGGACAAGGACACTGACAGTATGGAGAGGGGATGCATCCCATGGAACACTGGTGACTTGCACATGTGACTGATGCCAGAGCTCCAACTGCTCGTCTCTAATCCTCACCTCCAGGAGGGCTCTTCTCCTGGGGAAACACCAGGTTTTATACGGGGCAAATCATTTACATTGATGACTCTGAGCCTTCGTTCTTCTTTGCAGCCACAGAATGGATTGGTGTCTCCTCCCGGCCTAAGGCAGTGCTTACCTCTCACTGCTGTTTTGCCATTGGACAGATGATTTTGGCTGGCTTGAGTTACGGGATTCGCAACTGGAGGCTGCTGGAGATTGCAGGATCTGTTCCTATATTTGCCTTTTTCTTCTTCACTGGGTAAGTGGGATGTGGACAGAGCTCCTGCAGACACGACAGCAATGTGAAGGGTGGAAGTGAGGAGGCAGCAGCAGCTCAGCACCAGGATGGGTCCCATCAGAGTGCAGGTGCTGGAGGAGCTTCTGCAGGGCTCAGCACATCTCCCTGGGCCACTGGACTGCTGAGAGCAGCAGCTGCTTTGCTTCAGGTCATCAAGTGTGGTCTTTGGAGCCTAAATGTAGGGCTTTCAGACCCATCCCTCCCATGGGACTCCCACTGCTTGTGGGACGTGGTGACAGAGAAAAGGGCTGTGGGGGAACTCCGTGGGTCCCAGCAGCACGTGCTGAGCTCCCCTCCTCGGCAGGGTGCTGCCAGAGTCAGCTCGCTGGCTGGTGACAAAGGGCAGGATGGAGGAAGCCAAGAAGCTCCTTCAGAAGGCGGCGGCCACCAACAAGCGCAGCCTCCCGGCAGGACTCCTGGAGCAGGTACCTGTCCGGGCACGGGGAACCGCTGCGTGTCTGCAGAGACTTCCCTCTGCACCTGGGCTTGCACAGCCCCTGGAGCTGAGCTCGGCCCATCAGCACCTTTCCACGCCCGCTGGGGAGGAGTTGGGGATGCGCTGGGGGTGACTCCAGCTCCAGCTGCGACGGACACAGACAAGGGCGGGGAAGAGGCACAGCTGCTGCTGAGGCTCAGCCTGGAGCTTTCTGGAGTCCACTTTGGGCTGTGCAAAGGACTGAAATGCTTCCCTGGCTTTTCTCCTGTGAGGATTGCAGGAGGGTGGGTCATGAGCATGAGGTCTCTGTTTAATCTGTGAGTTTCCATGCATAAATGCCAGAAGGGGAGTTACCTCCTTGCCCACCCCAAAGATCCTACACTGGGGAAACGTTAAATCCCAAAGCATGTCTTGGTCACCAACCTCCTTGCTGGGCACCCAGAGCACAGAGGCAGGAGCCCCCACTGGGCTGTTGTCTCTCCCAGAGCAGTGGAAGTCACCAGCCTGACCTGCTGAGGCTTTCCATTGACTGCAGATGGAAAAGCAGCTGGCCATGGGTTACCTTTGCCTATTTTGACTCTTTGACTTTCTACGTTTTAAAGTTGAAGCCTGAGAAACAGATCAAGTCTGGAAGTCTTCTGGATCTCTTTCGGAAGAAGCACCTCCGGAAGGTGACTTTAATCATGTTGTGTGCCTGGTAAGACATTCCCTGCTCCCCTCTTTCCATACTTCGAGGTGAAGAAAAGAAGGGATTGATAGTCATTCACCTTGTGGTTTTTGAGTGTTATTGATGGTTGTTTCTGTTTCTGGCTGTTTTAAGGTGCTTTGTGGTTTGTGGGATAGCTTATAGCATTTCCACCTTTGGCAGTCCTGTGGTATTCCTCTGGTTTTATGTCCCCTTGGAAGTGCTGAGCCTTGGTCAAAATGCCACTGGAGATCAGTATTGCATTTCCTCATGGCTAATAGATGTGCTAAGAGCCACTCTGCCTTGGTTTCAGGTTTGTGAACAGCTTTGTCTACTATGGGCTGAGTCTGAACGTGACAAATTTTGGCCTGGACATCTACCTGACGCAGCTTGCCTTTGGAGCAGTGGAAATCCCAGCCCGTGTTGGTTGTATCTTCACTCTGCAGTGGTTTGGGAGGAGGAAGACCCAGACTGTTCTCCTGCTGCTGAGTGGCCTGGTGTGTCTAATCATCACTGGCATCCCTGAAGGTGAATGGCCTCATTCCCTACTGAGAGGACACTCTCTGGGACAGGGAGCCACAGAGCCTCAGCCCTTCCCTTGCTGGTGCAGGTCCTGTCCTCCCAGCCAGGCTGGATTACATTCCTCAGCGCCTGGGCTGTCCCTGGTGCCATGGCCACGTGGGACTTGGTTAATCCCTCAGGGACCATTCCAATCAGCAAACGTGAGCTTGCCAATCATTAAAGCAGAGGGTAGAGCTGAGCCCAGTAGGCTACCTGTCAGCAGAGCTGTCCTCTGGGAAAATTAATACCTGGGGAGGTGAGATGATGGATGCAGAGTGTGCTGAAGGTGCCCCTAGGCAAGAGCTGCTCAGTCCATGGTCAGGCACTGTCGGAGGTGATGGTCCCTGCAGGTGACACAGTTGTCACCGTGCATCCCCAGGGGCCATCTGTGAGCAGTGCTGAGCCTTCCCTCATCCCATAGCAGTGGTCTCTCCTCCTTCCCTCAGACCAGCCTGTGGCAACCACTGTTCTGGCCACCATTGGCAAGTTTGCTGCCTCAGCCTCCTTCTCCACCTCCTACGTCTACACGGCAGAACTCTTCCCCACGGTCGTCAGGTGAGGTCTCCCCACACACCAGGGCTTCCCTCTGCCATGGCTGGTGGTGCTGATGGCTCAGGTCGTCCCCATGGCCACGCTCAGTCCCACAGTGGCCTGGGGAGGCTGGTCCCTGCCCAGAGCCCCCACTGCCCCTCGCTCCCCAGGCAGACCGGCGTGGGGCTGTGCTCGATGTCGGCGCGGCTGGCCGGGGTCCTGGCCCCGCTGGTCCGGCTCCTGGGGCAGTACCACCGTGCCATCCCCATGGCCATCTTTGGGAGTGCCCCCGTGCTGGGGGGGCTGCTCTGTGTCCTGCTGCCTGAGACCCGCGGCACAGAACTGCCGGACAACACGGGGGACGGACAAACCCCAACTGAGGTGGGTACCTGGTGCTGCCCCTCGGGCGGGGTCATGGGGTGCCAGCACATTGCACGGGCTGCGGGGTACTCAGAGGGGTTACAGTGGCGGGAGGGCAGGCAGTGGGACTTCCCCAGTGTGGAGGGAGGGGAGGAGACCCCCATAACCCTGCCCGTGGTGGTCATCCCCTCCATTCCTGTCCATGGGATAGAACAGCTGGTGCTCTACTTGCCTCACTCTGCCCTCCTCATTGGTGCCTCACGTTCACGCCCTCTGGATTTCACCCTCTCACAACTCCCACCCCCATTTCCCGTAGGATCAGGTGGAATTGCACTCCAAAGCAATTTGTTGCCCTGCTGGGAGAGGGGTGTCCACAGGCACCCAGAGAACAAGGCGGGATTAGGATCCAGGTTGCTGAAGGCTGCTTGTCTCGGGGACAGCTGCCATCAGCTCACAGCACATCTTTCTTAGCTTTTACGTCATTTTACACCCTTCTTCCCTTCATCAGGTCTGCGAAAATGGCACCAGCAGCTCTGAGAACGGACAGGTGAAAGGAAAGGATGATGTTCAAGTCAATGAGTGCACGAAGACCACTTACTTCTAGCTGGGTCTGCAGGTGTCTGTAGCTGAAGGCAGCCGGGTGCTGTGTGGGCACTGAGGACAGGCAGGGTCTCCACCACAGGACACCACCACCACTCAGGCCATCGCTGCCAATTCTTGGCTTTCCTTGTCTTTTTTGCCTTCCTGTATCTCCCTCTATAGCTGGTCCTCAGGCACTGCATCCTGTCGCTGGTGTCCAGCTGGAGAAAATCTGGTGCTTTTCATATAAGGGAAAAAAAGAAAGAAATCAAAAGACAGAATGGGGACATTTTCTCTTCATTCTTCCTGTCTTGTCTCCAGAAAGGTGAGAATGTAAACTCTGTCCAGTGAGACACCTGCATTGAATAGAGTTGCAAGAGAGAGCTGTGCTCACTAACAAGAGAGCTGGAGCAGATGCAGCACTGAGAACATTCTCACTCTTGCAAAAAGGGGTGATTTATCTTGACTGTCTAGCAAGATCATCTCTCTCTCTCTCATAAAAACACTCCTTTTTACTTTTTAAAATTTGAGATACTCGGATGAGAAAAAAAAACAACAACAAAAAAAAAAGATGCGATGGAAGAAACAGCAAGGAGGCAGCAAAGACATCTAACAGGTAGATGAATTTTCACCTTAGTGCTGGTGGCTTGGAATTGATGCCTGTCTTGGTGCTTTGGGCATGGGAAATGGTGCTGTTGGGCTGCAGTGTAGGACCAAATTAATTTGTCCATTTCAGAAAACTGAGATGTTGTGGCAGTTGGGCTCTTAGAAGAAAGTGCAAATCTTTCTGGGAAATATCAGGTTTTTCTACTCTGTTTTAGTCTATTCCTTCTTGGTGTATCCATTTCCGTCTTTAAATGATTTAGGACCACTTTTGCCTTACATTGGGAAGGAAAAACAGGTGTTTTTCCTGTGCTTACTTTTCTCTTATCTCCTCTCCCTCAAGATAACTTTCTTTTCCCATTGGTTTGATACAGATCAAGCGTGGGAACTGCACATGGTGGTGCTCCATCTTTGTCTGTACAGCTCAAAGGCTATTTTCTGGTAGTGTCAAGGAGTTTTTAAACCAGAATATTCCTTCTCTCTGTTGTCATGCCCGTGTGTTTTCCATGGACCAAAGTACCTCACAAATACGCAGTTTGATGAAGACAGAGTTTTGTGTAAAATTGGTGCCATGTGACAATGTCCTGCCAGGAGGGACTGGCTGTGGTGCCCTCTTCTCTCTGGGACTGCTTTTCAGAGGATGTGCTGTGGTTCTCCTCTGCAGTGCCCTGAGAATAGAGGAGCTCAGTCCTTTGCACAAGGGCACTCTTTCCTTGGAAAAGGCTGTGGGCTGCCTCCTTCAGGCTTTTATGGAAAACAAGGCATTGAAGTTAGAGGCTGGGGGAAGAGCTTGGAGCCAAATGTACAGTTACTGAGGGAATCACGGCTTCTTTTGGGAATTGTGCTCTGAGACTCTCTGTTTTAGCTCATTTCATAAATAAAGGCATCCAAGCAGAGCTGATGTACTTCTGCTCCCATCTCATTTATGCCTCCAGTAGGCTGAAGATCCATTTCATAGAATCCCAGAGTGGTTTGGGTTGGTGGGGACCTTAAAGACCTTCCAGTTGTCAGAGCCCTGTCCAACCAAGCCACGGCTGGAGGGCTGTGGGGTGGTGCTGAAGGTCCCAGTGGTGAGCACAGGCCAGAGACTCCATGAAGGGTTTGCTAAGACATATCAATTAATGTCCAAGCATTCTTAAGGCCCTCCCATATCAGACATGGGAGCGAGGCCCTCCTGCTGCTCTTAAACCCTCGCTTTGGCCTGTCTGTATTTCAGGGCACAACCTTTTGGTCTACATTTTCTCCTGGGAAGAGACCCAAATTCATGTATCAGAGCCTCCCCACTGCTGAGGAAGCTGGACAGCAGACCCAGAGACACCTCAGGCAAGGAGGGGCAGCAGAGCCTGGCCTGGCCCTGTTCCCTGATGGGAGCTGTGGGGTGGAGCCGCTCCTGTTGCCAGAGGAGCCCCATGGGGACCACAGAGACAATCGGGACACCAACCATGAGGCAATCCTGGCTTCTGGCTGTGGGGCAGAGGTGTCAGGATCCTCGATCTTCCCTTTTATCTAGAGGAGATTGCCCTCTCCTTTTACCTGATGCCATGCTGGGAAACCCCAGATCTGTGAGCAGAGCAAAGTTTGCTGAAAGGGACCCAGCAGGGAATGGCTGAGGAGGTGAGGAGATGAGCATTAAAGCTGCTCTCCTGAGTCTGGGGAAGGAGTCATAGGACTGTATGTTCATTTATGTTGGAAAAGACCTTTAAGGCCATTGAGACCAGCCATCAACCCAGCACTGCCAGGTCCACAACTAAACCACATCCTTAAGTGACACATCTACATGTCTTTTAGATACCTCTAGGGTTTTTGACTCCACCATTGCCCTGGACAGCCTGTTCCAGTGCTTGACAAACCTTTTGGAGAAGAAGATTTTCCCTAATACCCAATCTAAACTTCCCTTGACACAACAATTTCCTTTTGTCCTGTTACTTGGGAGAAGTGACTGACCCTGGCCTTGCTACACCCTCCTTTCAGGTAATTGTAGGGAGCAATAAGGTGCCCTCTGAGCCTCCTTTTCTCCAGGCTGAGCCCCCCCAGCTCCCTCAGCAGCTCCTCATCAGACTTGTGCTCCAGACTCTTCCCAGCTCTCTTGCCCTTCAGTGCCAAAGCTCAGATCTTGGAAACGTCCCATCTCCAGCCATGACCGGGTTCCATGTGACTGTGGGGCGATTTTGTGCACCAGAGCCAAGGCACAAAATGAAAATCACCTTTGGGCATGTCTGGCCTGTACTTGGGACACCCTGGCCTTCAAAACACCACTTACTACAGCACAAAGTGATAGAAACAAAAGGATGCATCAAACCTGTGTGACAAGACTCCTTCTTCAACCAAGAGTAGTGATGTTGTTTGAGGAGATGACTTCATGAAAGGACTCCAAATATGTTCTCTGCTTGCAAACAAGTTAGTACAGGAGAGGAGCTCACCCTTCTCCTTCTGTTCATGACAAGAGATGACACTCAAAAGTCATGGCTCAGCTGTCATCAGCCAACCAAGGTCACTATTAAAGGCTGACCATGATGAGGAAAGCTGCCCAGATACCCACACAGTTGAATTGACACCGAATTGCAGTGTACTCCACACAATTCAGAAAAGTTCCACAGCTCCTGGTAAAGAAAATAAATACGGGTTGTTAGTCAGAAGCCTTTGAAAAAAGAAAAAAGTCCTTATTGGACTCAGTCATTCTGCTTTAACACTCTGCTTCTGCATTGTTTGTGGCTGATGGAAACAAAACGTCTTTCCATCTGCATGCTAAATTACAGACTTAACGATTTCTGTGTAGAAAACACTCCAGAGCCAAGAGCAGTTACAAAGGCCAACTGTGAAACAGTAGGAAAAAAAAAAAAAAAAAAAAAAAAAAAAGTCAACACCATTTATTATTCACATATTGCATTACAAGTGTCTCTTATCAAACTCAGAGCATAATTTATATTATTCATGTAGAAACTCAACTCCAACCCCACATAGAAAGAAAAGCTAAATACGTGTGTGACGGGGTTTCAGTGACATCCTGATCAAACGTTGGGGCTCGGCCGGCAAGGAGGTGCCGGCCCAGGCCGTGAGTGCAGGAGGGACACAGCCCAGCGCCCGCTTGCCCAGTACAACCACTCTGCTGGCGATTCTTTATTGCTGTAAAACACGACAGGGATGGTTCCACGGGTACCACTTTGCGAAGGACCGGGAAAACACGTCGGGAGGACTCGCTGCGCAGCCAGGCATGGCAGAACTGGGCTCGAGGAACAGTCTGAAGTGCGTGTTTTCCGAGCGCAGGGTGACACAGATCTCCTCTCCCTCTGACCACGGGTGTTGTGTTCATCATCTGAAAGACCAGCAGCAATGCCTCACTGGCCTGCTTCAAGAAAGACTGAGTCCGACTAGGCCTTTAGTGTTCACCTGCCCAGTCACAGCTTTTTCTCCTAGCATCTGCAGTTGTCCTTCTCCAAGTCTGCTTCATCCTCTCTGATATCTCTCTTAGAAAACTCTACAGTCATCTCACTCTGAAGACAAGAAGGAAAGAGGAAGAGTCGGTACCGTTTTCATCCTGGTATCTGGTATTTTTTCCTTTACCTCAAATTTGCACCTTTGGATGTTTTTTTTCCTTAAATCCAGAGCTCCTTGTACCCACCTCAGCTGGGGTTTGGCCCTTCCCTGTGTCATCTGGCAGGTCGACGCCGCGGGTCTCAGGCAGCAGGATGCAGGACAGTGACACTAACACGGGAATGCTCCCGAAGATGGCCATGGGGATGGCCCGGTGGTACTGGTCCAGCGGGATGATCAGCGGGGCCAGGATCCCGGCCACCCTCGCCATGGTGGAGCACAGCCCCACGCCGGTCTGCCTGGGGGAGTGAGGGGCAGTGGGAGATGTGGGCAGGGATCAGCATCCCCTGGGACTGAGGGTGGCCATGGGGACAAATGGGCACTTGTCCCCTCCCCACCACCAGCAACGGCAGAGGGGAGCTGTGATGTTTGGGGAGACCTCACCTGACGACCGTGGGGAAGAGCTCTGCGGCGTAGACGTAGGAGGTGGAGAAAGCGGCCGTGGCTGTGAACTTGCCGATGATGGCCAGGACGGTGATGGCCATGGGCTGGTCTGGGGGGAGGAGGAGACACCCCCACTGTGACCTCCATGGAGATGGTTCACTTGGGACCCAAACTCCAGTGTGATTTCTTGGGACAGCCCTTTCTCATGGACTTACCAAGCGAATCTTGGCAAGTTGAGGTCACAACCTGACCCTTTGGAAATTGTCCCTAGCATACCTCTATCTGGAAAATATCCTCTGGGAAGCTGGCAAAGAGAACCCATATTACTCCTGATGTCTTGGGCATTCCCTAAAATCTGCAACTGAAATGATCTACTGAGCCACGGCAGGTGTTTGGGGGAGTGCTCGGATGGAAACGCCACGTCCCTGAGCTCGAAAGCATCGTGCGGCCCCTCTCTTTCCTTCCCAGCCTTACTCCCAGCAGCAGGGGTGAGGGTGTGGACTGCAGCAGTGTGGCACAAACAGATGGTGGTGGCGGGGGCGTGGGCATTGCTTTTCTTCTGTTAATCTAAAGAAGGGAGAAGCAGCGGATTTTAAAACACCTCTTCTGCTACACCTTTCTGCGACGAGGTGCTGGAGGTGATGGACATTGCCTACCAAGGGCCAGGAGCTTTGGGAAGATCAGGCACAGCCCTGAAGGAGAAGACACTAAAGCTGAGGGGGAGCCAGCATGTTGGGAATGCAGTGCCCTGCGCTGTGGCACTCAAGGCAGCTCAGCCCCTGGCACAGAGCTGTGGCCAGCCGGGCTTGGAGGACGGGTCTGAACAAGGACAGGGATGGCTGGGGCTCTGTCCAGCTCTGCTCATGGGTTGGGAAGAGGTTATTCACCTTCAGGAATGCCAGTGACGATGAGACACATCAGGCCAGCCAGCATCAGGAGTATGGCCTGCACTTTCTTCCTCCCAAACCACTCCAGCAGGAAAATGAGGCAAAGTCGAGCTGGAAACTCCACGGCCCCAAAGGCCAGCTGCGTCAGGTAGATGTCCAGACCAAAATCTGTCACGCTGAGGCTCAGTCCATAGTAGACAATGCTGTCTGCAAACCTGAAATTCAAGTAAATTGGAATAAAGCATGCCACCAGATGGTTTTGTTGGGGCTTATCATCAAAAATTAGGATGGTTATACCACACACGATGGTTATACCACAAACTCCCAACAATCTCTGTTTTGTTTCTTGTCACCACTTGCGGGATGTAGTTACATGAGATAAAGCAGAATGGATCCCCATATGGTCTGCAACTTCTAGACTGAACCCAAAACTTCTAGGTAGGCATAAAACTACTCCAAAGCATAGGGATCACCAAAATCTGGAATTACTCAAGCCTTTCTAGCAAAACCCATGAAAAGTGTAATGAATAATCATCTTTTCCCCATGGCCTGGCAAGGTAAATCTGGTCCAGTATGGGGAGACAGAATGACAACAGATAAAAAAATGCACAAATATATGACCACCAAAATCACATGAAGTGAATTTACAGTACTTGTCAATGATCAATCCCTTCTTTTCTTTTGCCTACAAGTTTGGAAAGAGGGGAGCAGGGAATGTCTTACCAGGCACACAACATGATTAAAGTCACCTTCCGGAGGTGCTTCTTCCGAAAGAGATCCAGAAGACTTCCAGACTTGATCTGTTTCTCAGGCTTCAACTTTAAAACGTAGAAAGTCAAAGAGTCAAAATAGGCAAAGGTAACCCATGGCCAGCTGCTTTTCCATCTGCAGTCAATGGAAAGCCTCAGCAGGTCAGGCTGGTGACCCTCACAGCTCTGGGAGGAAGGGCAACCCCACGAGGGGCTCCTGCCTCTGTGCTCTGGGTGCCCAGCAAGGGGGTTGGTGACCAAGAGGTTCCTCAGGAGGAACATTCCCCAGTGTAGGATCTTTGAGGTGGGCAAGGAGGTAACTCCCCTTCTGGCATTTATGCATGGAAACTCACAGATTAAACAGAGACCTCATGCTCATGACCCACCCTCCTGCAATCCTCACAGGAGAAAAGCCAGGGAAGCATTTCAGTCCTTTGCACAGCCCAAAGTGGACTCCAGAAAGCTCCAGGCTGAGCCTCAGCAGCAGCTGTGCCTCTTCCCCGCCCTTGTCTGTGTCCGTCGCAGCTGGAGCTGGAGTCACCCCCAGCGCATCCCCAACTCCTCCCCAGCGGGCGTGGAAAGGTGCTGATGGGCCGAGCTCAGCTCCAGGGGCTGTGCAAGCCCAGGTGCAGAGGGAAGTCTCTGCAGACACGCAGCGGTTCCCCGTGCCCGGACAGGTACCTGCTCCAGGAGTCCTGCCGGGAGGCTGCGCTTGTTGGTGGCCGCCGCCTTCTGAAGGAGCTTCTTGGCTTCCTCCATCCTGCCCTTTGTCACCAGCCAGCGAGCTGACTCTGGCAGCACCCTGCCGAGGAGGGGAGCTCAGCACGTGCTGCTGGGACCCGCGGAGTTCCCCCACAGCCCTTTTCTCTGTCACCACGTCCCACAAGCAGTGGGCGTCCCATGGGAGGGATGGGTCTGAAAGCCCTACATTTAGGCTCCAAAGGCCACACTTGATGACCTGAAGCAAAGCAGCTGCTGCTCTCAGCAGTCCAGTGGCCCAGGGAGATGTGCTGAGCCCTGCAGAAGCTCCTCCAGCATCTGAGCTGTGATGGGAAAGACCCATCCTGGTGCTGAGCTGCTACTGCCTCCTCACTTCCACCCCTCACACTGCTGTTGCTTCTTACAGAAGCTCTGCCCAACTCCTGCTTACCAGATGTAGAAAAAAAGAGCAAACATAGGAGCAGATCCTGCAATCTCCAGCAGCTCTGAGCTGTGATGGGAAAGACCCATCCTGGTGCTGAGCTGCTACTGCCTCCTCACTTCCCCCCCTCACACTGCTGTTGCTTCTTACAGAAGCTCTGCCCAACTCCTGCTTACCAGATGTAGAAAAAAAGAGCAAACATAGGAGCAGATCCTGCAATCTCCAGCAGCCTCCAGTTGCGGATCCCGTAGCTCAGTCCAGCCACCATCATCTGTCCGATGGCAAAAGCGGTGTGAGCAATAAGCACCGACTTCGGCCGGTAGGAGATTCCAACCCATTCTGTAGCTGGAGAGAGGAACAAAAGTTTGAGGTCACCCTTTCCAAAACATGTCAAGCTCTTTTTTCTTATTATATCTTGTGAGTCCACAACTGCTGCCTCAGGGCAAGGGCATCCTACTCACCCAGGGCCACGACAGTAATCATAATTCCTGACACTGCAGCCCCCACGACACACCTGATGGCCATGTAGACATAGAAATGGGGCACAAAGGCAATTCCCAGACCAAACACGCCCTGGATGAGCATGCAGATCAGAAAGACTGGCCGGCGGCCGATCCTGTGGGAGAAGAGAGAAGAGACAGTTGGTAACTGGAGAAACTCCATGGGGATAGGGATGATCCCAGGTGGAACACAAAGTGATTTGAAAACCAGAGGACATTTTACATCCCTGTGGACAAAGTTCCTCTATATAGCCCAAGAAATAACGTGCACAGAAAGCGGCATCTCCACTTTAGGGCTGTTGCTCAAAGGCTGAGGCACAGGTTGGGGCTGGGCTTGTGAGTCCTGAAGGACCTCCCCACAAGGCTGTGTCTGCCCCTCTCTCTTTTCAACCATCAGACATCTACAGACGTGTCAGGTGGCCCCAGATGCCCTTGCTCAGGGAAGGGGACTGAGTCTGTGGAGGGAATAGTTCATGACCAGTGCAAGGACAGAGTGCACCCTCAGCTGGGCTGTCCCTGAGTGCTGGGCAATGACTCTGGGAAGGTGACCGTGTTTCCTCACCTGTCACTTAGCATCCCAAAGAACATGGCTCCTATGAGAAGCCCAGCCATGTAGATGGACTGGGAGATGTCGTTCAGGACCGTCCTGTCACACACCAGGTCAAACTGGAGGAGGGAAACACAGATGCTGTTGCTTTTGACAGACCCCAGCTGCTTTCTGAGGGTGGGCATCCTGTCTGGTCCATGGTGGATCCAGGAGCTGGGTGCCCCAGCTCTTACTCCAGCCTCTGGGAGCAGAGAACCCCCTCACAAGGACATGAGCCCTCTGTGGTGTGCGCAGAGGGCACAGATCAGAGGTGGGACAGACACACGAGGTGCTCAGCGTGCCTCCTCATCCTGGTGCACATCTCCTCAGTGCTGGGATCCGCCCAGGCATTCTGGAGGGAGCCTCCTGGTTGGCAAGTTTTGCTTAAAGGGTGACCTTGGGCTAAGAGTTGTAGCAGCTCCACTTCTCTGGCTGCAAAGGCAGGACAGGGCGGAAGGAGGAGAGAAGGAGAGCTGTGTTTTCTCTGGTAAAGGAGGACCAGCGTAGGAATTGGAAGGGATGCAGCAGCTGCTGAGAATCCTACAGAGACGCTGGCTGTGAAATGGACATGGTGCTCCAGGGACACCAAGGAGCACTTGCAAATGCCAGAGGCTGGACTCTCCCTCTGCTTGCAGCTCAGACAAAGGTACTTGAGAGAAAGTGCTGGAGCTGGGAGGGAAAAGAGGAGAGAGAGAGGGAGGAAATGAGGGAGGAATTAAGCCGTGTGAGGGAGGAACAGAGGTCCAGAGAGGGAGAATCACAGAATCATTTAGATTGGAAAAGACCTCCAAGATCAAGTCCAACCTTTGATCACCGCCTTGCCAGCTAGAAGGTGGGAGATAAAGCAGAATGGAGAATGTGAGAATGCTAAACAGACAGAGCGTTTGCTCAACTGCATAGCCCATGGAATGTCTTGTTGCAGCCCTGAAAGACTCTGGAGGCCCCAGAAATATCAAGGACAAGCCCTTGATAGGTAAAGGTCTTTCACAGAGCAGGTGATGTGAGTAGAACAGGCTGAAGAGTAGGGAAACTGTGGCAGGTACACTCAAAAGGTCCCCCTGGCAAGATCATAGGTTCAAGGGTATGGATACTGGAAAGGGAAGAGAAGGTGAGCAGAGCATGTGCTGGACTCACACCCCCATTGTCACTGCCTGTGCCCTCCCCGGGCATCTACTTCATGCTCTTCCTGCAACAACCTCCCAAGGATTACAGCTGTGATCTCTGTGATGGAGGCGAAATCCTCCAGTGCCTGGTAAATCTCAGCCTGACTGCACCACAGCTGGCATTGGGTGACCAAACCACAGGACAGCACATACCCACCCCTTCCCTTCCATGTCCCCGTCTCGTTAAAAGGCAATTACAGACCTCGGTCAGCAGGGATGGTGGCTCTGCTGAGGGGTACACCCAGCCACTGCTGCACTTCTGCGTGGCGTTCAGGCCGTGTGCCACGATGGAGTCCAGGTCCCAGTCCACGGGGGAGTACATGGAGCACTGCTCGTACTCCCCGTCCGCATCCCGGGGCAGGGTGAGGTTCAGCTGCTCTTCCTGCGTCAGGTTGGGGCCGACAGCGAGGATCCAGCTGGTGTCACAGTGGTGGGGCACATCCACAACCATAAACACTTGGCCAATCATTTGGAAAGGGTTAAGAAGGAGCGGGAGGGAGAGCGCCAGTATCAGCAGTTTCTGGTATAGCCCAAACTCCCCCAGTGCATTTATGACATCTCCAAACTCAGCCATGGTGATTACCTCTATGGCCAGGCTGTGCTAGTGCATATGGCTTAAATAGGCAAACATTAATGTTTAAACTATGTCAGCAGTAATCCAGTGTGATAAAACAAGCACCTGTACCAGCATGTTCATCATTATGATGATACGGTGCTGTCCTCCAGCGCGTACTTTGTCACCACCCATTCCCTCCCTGTTCTTGTGAACAGAACAAAGAGCATTGCCAGAGGCAGCATGGCAACAACTTGTCTTTTTCCAGCCTGGAGCGTCTCACAAGGCCTCCTGAAAGCAACTGTGCTGCAGTGCAAGGTTTTTTTCTGAGACACGAAGTTGTGACCCTACAAATGAGGGATAGTTTTCCTGAGTGGGGTGAAACAAAAGGAGTTAATTTGCTGCTCCCATTCATGGCTATATAACCCATGCTGCAGACTATAGAAAAGAGAAGCAGAAAACCCCTTCTCCCCTGGACCAGGAAATATGGCTGGTAGTCAAGTAGACTTGGCCTTGACAGCTGTGTCCCAAGCTCTCTGTTTTAATTTGCCCCATGTAGGAATCCGGGTTAGCCATAAAACTAGACCTAAACTGCAGTGTCTCACAGAGAATCCTAAATTAGATTTGGCTCAGAGAGTACCCTTAGGGAAAACAGCACGTTACACACACAGACGTACAGAGCACACGGGATCTGGGAAACGATACCAGCTTGGCTTTGCCTGAGGTTCTGATGTCACTTGAAAAGCAGATTGACCTGATTTCTGCTGTGCATCTGATTCCCTTCCTGGACAAACTCCCTGAGTTGTTTGTGTCTTTATTCCTGCAAACTGGATAGCTGGATTGCACTCAGTGTATGAAATTTGGTGTTTACTTTGGAAAGCTTTCCTGACTGCTTTTACCAGGTCACTGACCGGCTCACTTCAGGTCTCCTCTCAAATTCTTTGTCCTTCCCTCTCAATGCAGACAGTATGTGTGAGCCTCCAGCAACGTTACTAAGGGGTCACACAAACCTAGATTGGTGTTTCATGGGTGGGAATGGCATTGTTGTGCTTATGGAAGTGGGAAGAGGGGCAGAATATTGGATTTTAAAGCATGACCTCTCACCAGGAGAGGGAGTGCGAGGTCAACCTGGTTAGTGCTATTAGTAAAGGAAGAGAAGAGTAAATACTGCTTGTAGAGTTGTGTAAATTCACAGCAGCGGCGTTTGTGTGTCATCTGCACACTGGGCTCTGGATCCACACCCTTGAGTGAGAGGGCGTGTTACTATTCAGAGACACCCTCTGAACTGCAGTTCGAGCTACACAACACCCAGAAGTTCCTTTTGCCCTAAATCCACCTCCGACCTTTTTGTGGGATGACTTAGCCAGGGGGATCTGCTTTGGCAGAGGCATTTTGACCCTGTCCTGCTGAACAGGGTGTAGGTGCCTCCTCCATCAGCGTGCAACAAGCTGAAGTTTTCAAGCTTACCCTGTTATGTGTGGCTCATGTTGTCCCCTCCCATTCCTCAGCCACCAGCATCTCATGTGTCAAAGAAGTCAGATTTTGCCTGTAAGAACTCCTTGAGGGTGATCCAGACCTGACTGCAGTCTCATGTGCTAATGCAGATGTGACCTCTTAAGGCTGTTCTTCCCAACATCACCAGTCAGGCACTTCTGAACCCCTGGGAGAGCTTCAGCCCCTGGTAAACTCTCTCACCCTCAGGTGACATGTCTCATAGAAAGACATTGTTCTCATCATCTGGGGCCAAGTGGGTCAATCCCTGCAGGGTGGAGATCTCTCAGGGGCAAAGGCTGGAGCAGCCCTGCAAACCTCTGCTTCCTGGGGTCCCACTGATAAGGATTCTGTGCTTATTTATCTGTGTTCAGCAGTTTTGACCATGTGCATTACTAAGGATTGCAAAGCCTCTTGAAAATGGAGAAGCCTGTACCAGAGAAACCATGAGAAACCCACAAGTCTCAGGGAAAACTTGGAATGGGAAGTTGGAAAACCTATATATCCATGTCAGGGACTAGGGAAAAGGAGGGAGACCATCCAAGGAAGTAGTTCAGAAAGAGAAACCACTGCCTGGGGAGGAAGCCTGGTGCAGGCAGTAGGGCACTGATGCACTAATTCATGGATTTGTCTTTTCCCTTACACAGCTCTGAACATCAGGAGTGACTGTAGTTGGAGACCCATCTGCACACCTATATTGGGGTGAATTCTAGCCAGAACGGATTCATACCCCCCACCTGTGGTACTCCTGTATTTTCCCTCTTCCTCTTAGAGCTGGCACAGAGAGATCAGGTTTATGGGTGTCGCCTGGCAGTGATAGCTTGGTCTGGGCATCACTCTGAGCACCTTTTGCACAGGCAAGAGGGGCACCCACTTCCCTCTGCTCCGGTGGAAGGTGCTTGATCTCTGCAAACCTCTCCATCTCTAAGTGCAGCTTGACCAGGTTTCAGGCAGGGCTGATAGATGGCAGTGCCTCTATCCCAAACCTCCTGCCCCACCCTAAGGTTAGACCAACTTCAGCATCTAATGATTCATCTAATTTTCAAGGACATCCCTCTTTTCCCTGATCTGTGTTGATCGAGCAGCGTCCCTGCTCAGAGCACTGACACTGCTTTGCAGCAGATGCACTCATTAAACAGCTTTATTTCTCCAGCAGATCTGACAGAGCCGGGCGTATTTTGGCACTGGTGAGGCAGGGAGGTGTTTTGTTTTTTTTTTTTTTAATTATCTTTATTTAAAAAATTAATTATTTTAACATCTTTATCTTTTTTTCCCCTGCTTTTTTTTTACACAGGGCTGATTAAAACATGTGCAGTCATATGATCTACAACCCTTTCCGTAAGGCACGTGTTCTTCCTTTGACCCCCTGAGGTTTCTCGTGAGCTTGTTTATCACTAATGTAATTGTTAACTCCTCTAATATTTACGTTATGTAATATTTATGCAAAGGGCAGTCAGGGAGGATCAGAGTGCAATCACATATAGCAAGAGCAGATGTAGCAATGTCCCCACACTCCAAGACTTCAAGACACTTGGATTCCTTTTCCTCCTCTGACCCTCTGATCTCGGCAACGTAATTTCCCTTATCTTATCTGTGCTCATCACTGTACAACGAGGCTGATGGTGGTGACCTCTTGTGTGGAGCAGCTTTGTAGTTTACAGAAGGAAAAATGCAGTGAGGGGGAGTGAGATATCATCGTAAGTAAGTGTAGGAAAGTCATATGGTGAAAAGGTGTTTGATGTTTTGGGTTTGGTTCATCTCTGGATGTCTCAGTGTAGTTGCCTGTATGTGAAACAGACCCCTAAGGCTGCACTGTGGTGAGTGGAGATGGATCGACATGATTCACAGAGTCCAGGGGGCTGATCCCTTTTCAAGTGCAGTTCTCAGGTTTAGGGTGGGCTGAATCACTCCCCAGACTGTACTTGCTAATTCTCCATTGACCCTGGTGTGGGCTTAAGCATCTGCTTTACCTTGGAATGTTAATACTGCAGACACCTAAACCTAAACTTTCAGCTTGCCCTGCTCAGCTTTGCCTTTGCCCATTGCATTTTTCTTGTACACTTGTGGCCAAGGATTCAGTTCCTTCCTGAGACATTATCTCTTCTCATTCGAGTTTCTAGTGCTTATTGGCTCGTTGTTCATGGCTGTGTGCTGGTTGGACCTTTTTGGTCCTCGGTCTTCCCTCCTCCATGAAGAAATCCTTTGAGGGACCTTGGCAGCTGCAGATCCCATCTGCAGGAGCCCCCCAGCTGCAGAGAACAGGGGGTGCTGGTTGGTCTCTACTTGGAGGTTCCTCACACTGAACCCAGTTCCTGCAATGTTCTTTTTTTGGGAACTGGCCACTGACCCAATCTGGCCAGGACAGAGAACTTAAATTTAGCTCCTTAAGGCATTAATAAATCAGTCTGTGCACAACTGGATTTGTCTTGTGCCAGAGGTGTGGGGCATTTCTAAACTGATTTCATTAATTTCTTTTGGTCCCACATCAGCTAACTTGTGCTGCAGGGCTGGGTGCTTTTCACCCTTTTTTTTCAACTATATAAAGAACTCCTTCTCTGAAAGGTCATCATTTAACTCATCCAAGTCTTCAGAAGAGAGACTTTCATAATCTTCTTCAACTCCTACTGTATTTCTGCTCCTGTCCATTTTTTCAGGAGCCTCCTGGTCTGGATCAAATACATCCTGATTAAAGGTGTCAGAAACATGGCTGGTGGACATGTATGTCAAGGGAAAATTGTCTTCCTGTGTAGGGAGATGCTTGTTTGTTAAGTCTTCAACACTGAGACCCAATCCAAACAATTCTTCTCCTGCCTTCGGAGCCTGGCACTGTGGATCCAGCTGCTGCAGCACTGCACAGCTCTGAATCCCTTCCAGCTCTCTAATATTAATCTCATCCTGGCCATCAAGAAGTGAGAGACTGGAGGTGTCCCACAGCCCCAGTGGGGCACTTGTTTCCGCTGGGATTTCCTGGAATAATTCTGAAGTATTTGGATCAAAGAAAGGTGGATTTTCTGCCTCTGAGTTTTGCAAGTCTGAATTTAGAGTTTCACTTGCTGTGCTGGGAAAATCTTGTCCTCCAGGAAAGAACAAGTTGTTGTCCTCCAGAAACCCCATGTTGCCAAACTGCAGCTCAGCTTTCTTGGCTAACTTTTCTGAATTGCCTGGTGAAAAAAATATCCCATCTTCTATCACTGTGTCCTGGACACCCAAACTCAACAGGTTCTGGGCTTCTAGTGGATGAGCACTTTGACGATTTCCTGCCCTGGTGGGATTTTTGCTGTTGTCAGCTGCAGGAGCAAGCTCTGGAGGAGGATAGGGAGGGTTTGTTCCACCCTGTGAGATTTCTGCAGCGTGTTTCTGATTTTCCTGCGCTGTTTTCCTGAGAGGGGGCCAACAGCTGTCCCATTGCTGCCAAACCTGGCTATTTAAAGACAGTTTGTCATGACTGTCAAGTTCAGTTTTCTCGTGTTTATCACCGTGTGACGTGCTTGTGCCAGGAGCCAACAGCAGGATGTCCATCTCCTTGCCCTCAGCAGAGCCTGAGAAACCTCCAGAGCTCTCCTGGCTGTGTTTAGGGGAGACCTCCATCTTTCCTGGCTGTGGCAGCTGATCATTCTCGGAGGCCTTTTGTTTTGCTTGGCTGGAGGAGCTGAGGAGGCCCTGGGGCTTTTCTGGCCCGTCATCAACATTTGTTTGTTCTGAGGATCCTGCAGGTTTTTCTGGTGGACTCTGCTTCTTCTCTGAGGAGTAACCAAACAGAGTGACGAGAGCTGACTGGGGCTTCGAGGGTTTCCTCTGGGTTGTTGTTTCTTTCTTGGGAGCGCTGCCTTTGTCTTCAGAGCCAAAAAGTGTAATGAAGGGATTTTTCCCGAACCTGGAACCTTTACCTGGTGTCCCTCTGCAGGCTTGACTGCTTCTGGCCTCCTTGCTCTGGGCACCAGTCTGTGACGTAGGCACAGTGCTTTCCTCCGGGAGTTTCAGATCTGCTTTTTCCTCACCCACTGGGTGGCCTCCGGATTTGTCCAAGGATATATTTGGTTTGGAATATTCTGATGTCGTGGCTGGTTGCTCAGAAATGTGCAACATGTTTTCACTAAGAACCTCCCAGGAATCCTCTGACTTGGAGTTGATGACTCCATCCTGTGAGGGGCACGTGGCACAAGTTCCTTTCAGAGGTGTGTCTGTTGATCCTGGAAAATCCTTGCCAGGTGGTTTAATGTCATGTCTCCAAATATCCCCGTGAGTGTCAGTTTTCAGTGGGCCACTTCTGTCCCGAGGTTCTGTTTCTTGTAGACAGGACACACCATGATCATCTGTCTTCTCTGGCAAACCAGGTGAAGAATCGCTGCTCTTTTCTGCTTTGTTTTCCTGAGATGTGTGCTCAGCACCAGGCTCTTCCAGGCACCCTGACACACTTACTGCTTTCTCTTCTTTTGTCTTCTTGAATTCTGCCCCTTTGCTCTCCATTCCAGGCCAATCACTTACGCTGGACAGCTGCCTGCTTTCCCCCAAAGTCACTGGCATCTGTTTCACAGGGAACTCCTTGGTGCTTGCCTTTGATTTCTCATTCAACATTTGATTTATCTCAGGTAAAACGCTCAGCCCTTCCAGCTCCAGGGAACCAGAAGATACATAAGAGCTCCTTGATATACCAGAGAGGGAATGGGCTTCTTCAGCTTCACTTTCAGGCGTGTCAGCACCCTCAGCTTCACGTTTTATTTCCATACTTGTAGAGTCTCTGATTTCAGGCTCTCCTGTCACAGTGGTGGGCTGTGTGCTGTCCATTCCTTCTCCAAGGTGATACTTGTCTCCTGTGGTGTCTGGGATGGTTGGGGTCAGTTTAGGCTTGTTATTTGTCATGGCAGGTGTTGCATCTCCTTCACTGGGTGTGCTCAGAGACCCATGGACCTTGTTTTCCCTTGCTGGGACCTCTGCAGCAGGGAGGGTACAGCCCCCTGTGCCCCCCAAGCCCACCCACGTGGTGGGTTTAGTGCTCTGAGGTGTGGTGTGGGGGACAAGTGAGCCACGAGGCAGGGGCTTCACAGGCTCCAGGGCTGCAGGGAAGGAGGCAGAGGCAGGTCCTCTCTTCAGCTGGGCTTGGCCCTGCTGGATTGCAGCCACTCGCTGGGACACCTTCCCCCCTCTCTTCCCTTCAGGCACATCCCCACCCCCAATCTTTTCACTGCCTCTCCCTCCTCCGTTCTTGGGCCAGGAACACACTTGCTCTCTTTCCTTGGTGCAGGTGATGCCGGGTAAGAATCTTCCCTTCTCCACCTCTGCCTCTGCTGCTGGTTTTCCCTCCTGCCCCCTGAGCACCATCCTGCCTGCCCTGCTGCCCACAGCCTGGTAGGTTTGCAGGCTCAGTGCAGACTTTTTCCAGGAACACGCTCCGTTTCCACCTTTTCCATCCACAGCCAACAAGGCTGTTTCTGAAGGCGGCCAGACTGTTCTGAGCTTGTTCCCTAGGAGGACAGACCTGCTGTTCAGCTCTTGCCTGTGCTCAGCCAGCTGCAGATCACGCTGTGCATTGAAGGATGAGGATTTCCCTCTTGTTTCATCATTTTTGGCCCTGTTGTACCAGTCCTGGGGCTGTGGTGCTCCTGGTCGGTGCTCCAGCCTTTCCGTCTCACTTCTGCTTCCTGCTCCAGCCATCTGCCTGTAGTGGACTTGGCAGTAAAACACCCCGTGGAGGGCAGCATAGTTTTGCAAGCTGGAAAACACACATGGGCATAGCTGTTAGTGGCTGTGTGGGAGGGAAGCTGTAGCACTTATGGAGGGGTTTTCAGCAAAATTACTTTTCAGTGGGGAAGGGAGGGTGGGGGTTGAAGAATGAAACCTTTCAGAAGTGGTGCTGGCTTTCCGAGCCTGTGTTTGATTTTTCTTTCAAAAACCAAAACATGTGAGAAACTAAACATTTCCTTGCGATACCTCTGGGACCTGTAGCCCAGGTTATGTGCAATCCCTTTCTCATTTACAGGCCAGGCTTCATACCACCACTTCACCTCTCCCCCTGTATGCACAGCGTGAACCTTACGGATAAAACTGCACAAGGGCTCCCAGGGTACAACAACAGCATGATGGGAGAAAGTGTCTGTAGAGCTCGAGGGTCAACAGGATGTCAAGCAGCCTCAGAGGAGAGGGTTGTCTCAATGGCTGGCAAGCTGAAAACAAGCCAGCAGTGTGCCCTTGTGACAGAGAAGTCAACTATATCCTGGGCTGCATTAGCAGGGGTCTGCCCACTGGTCAAAAGAAGTGACCATTCCTCTAAATTTGGCACTTGTAGGACCCCATGTGGGGCACTTTGTCCAGTTTTGGGCTTCGCAGTGCAAGAAAGCCATTGATACACTGGAAGGAATCCTGCAAAGGGCCAGCAGAGTGGTCAGGGACCTGGAACTGTCAGGGACCTGGAACTGTCAGAGACCAAAATGTTTAATGGCATAAACACCACTTTTGTCCATAGTAGCAAACTACAAAGAAACAACTTCTCACCCAGCAGCCCACCCCTCCTGAATAAGCCTCCTAATTTGGATTGTGAAAGGACAATGAGATGAGGATGAGATGAGATGAGATGAGATTGAGATGAGATGAGATGAGATGAGATGAGATGAGATGAGATGAGATGAGATGAGATGAGATGAGATGAGATGAGATGAGATGAGATGAGATGAGATGAGATGAGATGAGATGAGATGAGATGAGATGAGATGAGATGAGATGAGATGAGATGAGATGAGATGAGATGAGATGAGATGAGATGAGATGAGATGAGATGAGATGAGATGAGATGAGATGAGATGAGATGAGATGAGATGAGATGAGATGAGATGAGATGAGATGAGATGAGATGAGATGAGATGAGATGAGATGAGATGAGATGAGATGAGATGAGATGAGATGAGATGAGATGAGATGAGATGAGATGAGATGAGATGAGATGAGATGAGATGAGATGAGATGAGATGAGATGAGATGAGATGAGATGAGATGAGATGAGATGAGATGAGATGAGATGAGATGAGATGAGATGAGATGAGATGAGATGAGATGAGATGAGATGAGATGAGATGAGATGAGATGAGATGAGATGAGATGAGATGAGATGAGATGAGATGAGATGAGATGAGATGAGATGAGATGAGATGAGATGAGATGACATAAGGGGGTGCCATTGTCCACCTATCCCAGGTGCAGAAGAGCGTGCCCACCTGAAGGTACAAACTGCATTTCCAGATAAGGGAAAAGGCTGATAAGAGGCAAATCCCTCTTATCATGCCAATGTCCTCCCTTACACCATGACTGCAGCTGTGGAAACTGTGACACTCACACCTAGCCTGAGCCATTCATCTGAGATGATTGACCATAACGGGCCATGATTGATGTTCACATATTAGGCAGCTGTAACGGTCTTAGGAGGTGTCAAAGGCTCATGACGTGTCCTGTGATCCAGTATTATATCATCCAGAGTAAAACCCACCGCCCCAGGGGAGTTACAAGGCGTTCCCACCTGAGCCTGAGTGTATAAAACTCATGACATCTTTGAGTTTTGTGGGCTTCCCCCAGCACTGATGGATCAAGACCATCATTTCAACCAACAGATATCGAAGCTGCGACCACCACGTTTCATCACTGGATCCAACTGGTGGTGACTCCATATCTTTCTACCTTTATCCTCTCTGTTTCCTTTTACATTTTCTTAAGTATTATTTTTATGCTTTTATATTGCTGCATTACTACAGATAATAACAACCAAAACGGCTACACACCTGTTTTCCTTGGAAACCAAACTGTTCTAAAATAAACCCCACATGTCCATATTTACAAACACCGATCACTCAGCGTCGTTTCACTCCAATCTGCCCCAAGGGATCTATTAACAACAACCAGGGTTACCCTTGCCTTCTGAGGCAGGTTGTGACAGGAACGTGTGTCATCTGAGGAGAGGCTGAGAGCTGGGTTAGCCAGGACTTACCAGAAAGGGCTAAGAGGGAGAAACTAATTTCTGTGTGTGTCTATTTGATGGGAAGTTATAGAGAAGACAGAGCTGGAGAGCTCTTGGAGGTGGACAGTAACAGGACGAGAGGCAACGGGAGCAAGTTGGAACAGGGGAAATGGTGATGAGATACAGGAAAAAACATTTTCACTGGTGGTCGATTCTTCAAAGAGGGGCCCCAGCTGAAAAGCTGTGTAACCTCCATCCTTGGAGCCATTCACACCTCTCCTGGACATGTTCCTGAGCTGCCTGGCTTCCTTGGACCTGCAGAAGGCTGAGTGGAGACTTCCAGAGGTACTTTCATAGAATCATAGAATCATAGAATCATAGAATCAGACGGGTTGGAAAGGACCTCAGAGATCATCAAGTCCAACCCTTGATCCAACCCCACTATGGTTACTAGACTATGGCATTAAGTGCCACGTCCAGCCTCGTCTTGAAAACCTCCAGGGATGGAGAATCCACCACTTCCCTGGGCAGCCCATTCCAATGGCTGATTACTCTCTCTGTAAAGAATTTCTTTCTGATATCTAACCTAAACCTCCCCTGGCACAGCTTAAGGCCATGCCCTCTTGTCTTACTGCTGGTTGCCTGGGAGAAGAGACCAACCCCCACCTGGCTACAACCTCCTTTCAGATAGTTGTAGAGAGCAATGAGGTCTCCCCTGACTCAATGTGGTGCTCAGGGACATGGTTTAGTGGTGGCAGTGTTAAGTTAATGATTGGACTCGATGGTCTTACAGGTCTTTTCCAACCTTAATGATTCTATGACTCCAAGAACACGAGGTACCCAAATGACTCCTCCAATTAAATCCCATATCAGTATTCCCAAATTGTAAATATTTATTGCAGTTTCAGCTCACCTTTGCCCCACCAACCATGCAGATTCCTGACCCACAGGTGCCTACAATCTTGAGGTAAGCAGTCTTTAGACTAGTGATGGAGGGGCAGATTGTATCAGGGGAACTGCCCGCCCTTTCTCATTTCCCGAATCGTGTCCTACTGGAATTACCCTCGGACAACTGTGATGGAAACTGCTTGGAAATCCCTTAAAAATAAATACACCTGGGTCCTACCACTCACCTCAGCTTCCTCCCGCAGACCTGGCAGCAGAAACACGAGCGGTGCACACAGACCCTGTCAATGACAACACGCTCCATGGAGTAGATGGGTCTCAGGCAGGAGGCACACATTTCTTTCAACGTGGGCTGAAGAAGGAGAAACTGAAGTTAAATAATTGAATCACAACCACCCGGAAATGTATCTGCAAGCCAGTTTATTGAATCTTCTGCTGGGTTGCGTTTTCTTGCCATTCCTTTGCACATCTGTTGTGAGAGTTCAGCTTCATGTCTGACTCAATTTATTTGCCATCTTGGATAAGTCAGTGTTAATTTTCAGTCAGGACAGAAAGACAGAACTCCTGTTGGACCCCTGATGAGAAAAACTATTAAATTGTTTGAGAGCAAATGATCTATTCAGTTGAATAATTGAAAAACCTTGAGTGAAGTAAGAAATGTTCTTCAGAGCCTCTGACTCAAAAACGCTGGCTGTTCAACTCTTGAAATCTGATATCGTATGGCTGCTCACACTGACACATAGTCCAAACATTAAAAAGACAACAGATAACAGCATTCAAGCTTCCACAGGGCCACAAAGTAAAGCTGGTGCTTTACTCCAGCATGTTCACTCTCTGGATTGTGTTTTATGCCATGACCTGATTCCTCAAACACTTCTTTATGTGAAAAGCCCAGGGAATCTCTCTGGAAAGCATTGCCAGCTCCCGCTATATTAGTGGAGAGAGAAAGGGAATAAAGAATCTTGGATATCAGCCCAGCTCCAGAAATAGCTCCAGGTACTCTGCATGGTCAAGTGACCCCAATGATGCAGGGGGCAATGTCGGGGTCTCCGTGCACTCCTTCTCACTGTGGTGCAAAGCAGAGGCTCAGGTTACCTGGTGAGTTAATCTGCAAGTCAGGTCTGTCCAAAGCCCCAGAAGGAGCACAGGTGAGCTCAACCTACCTCTGACAGGTCAGTGCTCTGAGTACTGACACTCCCTCTCATCAGGGCTCTGATGGGAGGCACAACTCTGCCTCGTTTGGGGTGGTAATTCGCCACAGTTCTGCTGATGCTTTCTGATTCCTCTGGCTTTTTTCTACACGTTCTTACCCTTGTTTGCAGTGTTGTCCGATCAGAGATAAGAAAAGCTTACTTTCTGCTCTCATGGGGAATGGGCTGATGGCCAAATTTTGGCTTAGACCAGATGAAACAGTTTGTCCACAGAAGCTGTAGAAGCCCCATCCCTGGAAATGTTCAAGGCCAGGTGGGATGGCACCCTGAGCAAACTGGTCTAGTGGAAGGTGTCCCTGTCCATGGCAGGAGGACTGGAATAGATGGTCTTTAAAGTTCCTTCTAACCCAAACCATTCTATTATTTTGTGATTCTGTGGAACAGGAAAGGTGTTTGTACATCTCAAGAGACGAGCTGACAAGGGAGCAAGAACCCTCTTTTGTTTTTTTTTTTTTAACAGACACCTGTTAATTGTGTCTGATCAATTGTTTTTTAATTACTTTCATTTTGGTTGAACGTGCACGTAAAGTCACATCATCTTGACAACACTTTCATGAAGTGAAAACAATGCTTTCAGCAACAAGAGTTTAACACCTTCAGTTTTCTTCCTTCTCTCCAGAGGGAAGCATAAAAACCCCTGTCTTCCCTTCAGTCTGAAATGATCCCAGCATGACTCTGCTATTCCAGTCCTCTGCAGAGAGGAGACCACAGGTCTGTAAGTGAACACATGTAAAATAGGTATCCAAACTCCCAGTATACTCAGTGGAGGGCCAGTTAAGGGAATCTAAAGGGTGAGACATCTACCCTAAACCAGGCACATGTGGTTGTACTGAATTAGTCAGTTTGCAAGATGAATTTCACCAATATTACTGCAGAACTGTGCTGATGCCACTGGGAGGGCAGTGCTGGTGAAGGTGAAGCAGAAATATGCCCTTGTGCAAATGTAATTATGGAGACTTACAGAAACGAGATGGAAAGTGGTGCCATGTTAGTAGGTGCATCCAAGAGAAATGGAAATTCTGCACCTTTGGCACGGGTGTCATTTCACAGTAGGAAATGAGCAGGTTCTTTGGCAGAGAACAGTGAGTGGTGATGGGCAGCTGCATGAAGGCAGCATCATCTGTGATGCAGCAAAATGCCAGTGCTGGTGATAATAAATCTCAGCCAAGGGATCAGCTTTGCTGTATGTGGCAGTAGAGATCACAGTTACATGTGGGCACCTCTGACAGTGACTCACACAGCACGAGGGTCTGTGTCTGGCAGAGAGGAGAGTAATTATTGACATGTCTGTGTTGTAAAAGAAAGAAATACTTTCCTTTAATCATGACAGAGGAAGGAAGCAGAGTTGTTTAGCAAACCAGCAAGGTCTCTCTCCTCTGAGCTGGGAATGAATGTATGTACTCCCGGAGTGTGTTTCCAAAGTGGGATAATCTTTCATAGGGGATACAGGTCTCTTTCACCAGGGGCTTTGTTTTCAATGCTCACTGTCTGATGCACGGAAAATGCTCTTACTCTTCAGAGGTGTATTTGTCAGCCCCAGGAATAAGCCTTCCTAATGGTTTGGAAGACAGAGAGGTGATCAGAAGCAACTGAACCGCACTGCGGGCAAGGAAATTATCTTAAGGCTTCTGTGAAAAACAGTTACAGAGTGTTCCTGGAAGGCTCTTCCAGCACACTGCTGATTACTGCAGCACTGAAAGTTGCAGCTGGCTCATGGCTTATCAGTTGTTGGCCTTTTTTTTTCCCCTTGGGTGAATTAAAACCTTTATATAGTTGGAGGAGTCAGCCTGGAAACGCTTGTGTTACTGATAGGTGGAGAAGCTGGTGAGAGGCCTGGAGCACAAGCCTTATGAGGAGTGATGGAGAGAGATGGGCTTGTTTAGCCTGGGGAAAAGGAGGCTCAGGGGGGACCTTCTTGCTCTCTACAGCTCCCTGACAGGAGGTTGTAGCTGGCTGGGGATCAGTCTCTTCTTTCAGGTGACAAGTGATAGGACCAGAGGAAATGGTCTCAGGTCACACCAGGGGAGGTTTAGATCAGCTATTAGGGAAAATTCCTTCATGGAAAGGGTTGTCAAGCACTGGAAAAGGCTGCCCAGGGAAGTTGTGGACTCACCATCCCTGGAGAGATTTAAAGGATGTGTAGATGTGACATTTAAGGACATGGTTTAGTGGTGGACTTGGCAGTGTTGAGTTAATGGTTGGACTCTTAGAGTCTTTTCCAGCCTTAATGATTCTGTGATTCTGTGGTGAGCTCAAATCTTTCAGACCTAAGACTGAGTATCCTCAGGGAGGCCACTGACTGATAGAGCTGAGAAGGGCAGTACTTGCTGTGGGCACTTCAAATGTGGTGTAATTCATGACCAGCGCTGCAAGAGAACCGGGTCTGTAGCTGAACTTGTCCTTTGACCACTCAACAAGGCACAGTTTAGACAAGGACAACTGTCCTCTGTCCACTGGTCCAGGTAATTCTCCCAGCCTCTTTGCTCTTGAAAATATCTACCCAGCACTGTGTGAGAATGCAGCGACCCACAAAGAAATGCAAAGAACAGTGAACAGTGTCATGTCTTGTACCCAAAAATCACAGAAGATCTGTGACAACTCCTTTGGGATTTGAAAGTTTGTATGTGCTCTGCTGGTTTATTATTGCAACGTCTGAGGCACGGAGAATATGAACTGATCCTTCAGCTTGTGTTTGAGTTTCAAATCTTTGCATTTGTTTTTTCTCTCCATCTCTTTCAGTATTTCAAGGAGCCACATATAGTGCTGAAATAATGCAGCATCTGTGTCCTCATCCTATTTCAGTTCCTGGCTGACGGAAATACCGTGAAAGAAACACATCTTAAATGATCTTAGCCTCATAAATGGCTCTTTGAGACATTCAGGAATCCTGCAAAACGAGAAACAAACAATAAGCGGTATTTTTAAGCACTGGCAGTGCAGGATATTTGGGTTTATTTGAGTTCCCGTGGAATCATTCTCACTGCCCAAGCAACCTGTTTTCAGCTCACTAAAACTGCTCCACAGTTGTCCTTCAACAGAAATGAAACAAACATGTGTGATGGGCATCCTGAAGCAAGCTGAGATGGAAATGAACAAGGATGAGAAAGGACTGTTGGAAAAATTCTGAGGAGAAGCTCCAGATTACCAACACTGCCTTATTTTTGCCATTGGTCCTACCAAAAGGATTGGGAAGGTCTAAGCCGTTATCTGGGTTTTTTTTTCTGATTGTGTGAAACCAGATATGCTCAGTTTATGATGATCTGCTCTTCTAGCTCAACCTTCAGTGCTTACTTTGGTGGAACTGAAAATCATGTTTTTACTCTACTTTTGGCATGTCTTACTTTCAAGTTTATGGGGTTCTAGGTGTAAATCAACGAGTTCTGGGTGTGTACCTGTTTTTGGAGAAGGAAGCAGAACTCGTACGTGGTCTACAACACCTTGAAGAAGGTGTTGCATGATGCAAGATGATATCTGCTATTAAAAAACCCATCTATGGACTCAGGGATATGGAGTGGTGGACTCTGAACTGTCCCTTCCTCCCCAGTGTTTTGCTCTTAATTTATTAGTGCGGGTTCTTTTTCTTGGAGGAAAAAGGCCAACATTAACCATAACAACATAATGATGGGGTTTTTTTTTGGAATGAGGTTACTGTCCCGATCTCAGAAAGATAAATTGATGCACTGAGAAACGAGGTGACTTTCCACAGATCAGCCAGAAGTTCTACAGTCAGGTCCAGGGCTTGTCAGTCTAAGTCTGAGCCAGTCCGTAGGACACAGCTCCCTGAGAAACCATCCAGTCCCTCTGTAGGCTCCCCACATTCCTCCACACCTGGAGCAAACTCCTTGCTCATTTGCCTCATCCCCAAACTCAGAGTGATGTGAGTTGAGGCACAGCAACAAGCAAAGTCTGTTTCATCAGCTGTGCCCCCTCGGGAGGCCTATGGAGCCTTCTCCAACCTCTGCTGCCTTCTCACCTGGGGAAAATGGGCACAGACCTTTCTTGGTGTATTCATCCTCCCCAGTCTCTACCCACCTACACAGAGTCCTGGACTGGAGTGTCCATATTGCCCCGGACTCAATTAGCTTTTTAAATAAGAGTATGAACACTCCTTGCTGCAGGACTGATAATCCACCCACACTGTAAAGCAGATGTAGACCAAACCCCTCAAGTGATTTAGAGCTCTCTCAATATGTGACTCAACTGCTCCATTGAGAGTTGGTTTCTAGGTACTTTGAAAGGAAACAGGCACTGAACAAAAGAAACTCAACCAGACCAAAGTATTTTTAGAGGTAATGTTTACCTTCAGAACGCAGCAATAGAAGTTAAAAAAGAAAAAAAAAAAACCCAACAAAAAAAGCCACAAAATATCTAAAATCTTCAGTTGAGAATGTACAAAACAAAGTCATAATAATAAGAAAATTGCTTTACAAAGTCTCAAAGTGAATTTAAACAGTAAACATGTAGGAAACCGTGAAAAATCTAAAATAAGGGTTTTGTATATATTGAATAATAAATTACAATTCTAGGAAAAAAAACAAAGGAAAGCAGTAACCATTCTGACTCAAGTAGAGAATCTTTCATAGCATCTTTCTTTGGGGGAATGGCACTGATAATAGCTGTAGGTCTTGGCTTGACAATTTCCAGTAGCATCAAACACTTCCCAGGAACTGAAAAACAAACTGATAAACACCTCCCCCAAATCCAATAGTGACAGCAATTCAAGACTTTTTTTTTTCCTTTTTCTTTTCTTAATGGCTAAGAGAAAACATATCAAACCCACCCATCAAAATGAGCTTGTGTGTATATATATGTGTGTGTGTGTGTGTAGGATGCCCTTCTTAGAAAAAAAAAGAAGGTACTACAAAGGTGTTTGTTTGCCAGTGACCAGATTGGTTGGCTCCTTAGTTGATCCTACCTATCCTTCCTTCTGCAGTAGTTCAGAGAAGCCCGAGACAACACCACCAGCCAGCCCCCCTGTCCCAAACTCTTGGCGAGGGAAGGATTCCCTAAGGTGCCCGTGGATGGATTTTTCCCTTGTGCTTCTAAGAGTGCCAGGACTCTGGGTTGTGGTGCAGCACCAAGTCTGTTGGGTTGGCCAGGTGAGGGTTGTTCTCCTCCAGTGTCGAGGCAGACTGCATTTGTCCTGTCTGTACGCAAACACCAGGACGATGACCCTGAGAAGTCCCTAGGGTGTAGGTGAATCCCTGTGTGTAAAGTAGCTGAAAGAGGAGAAATGTTTATCATGGCCTTTCTCTTTTGTCTCAAAGAGTCCTCTCTTGCTCTCCAGAATCTCCTATTTCTTTGGCTTGGAGTTGCCAAAGGTGACAAAGACCACTCCTGGCTCCTGAAAACTCCCGTTGGTGTGAAAGTTTTCGCCCGGGCTCTTCAAGTACCTCCGAAACATGGGTGAGGCAGAGACCTCATACTGGGGATGAGCCACCACATCGCACGTGGAAGATGTTTGTGTCTCAGACTGTTTGGTGACGGTGGTGGAGGAAGTGATGATTTTGTTTCCAAACTGGTCCATTTCCTCGTACTGCTCCATGACAGTCCGGGTGGCTCCGTAGAGCTTGGACCCGTCGGGCCCCGTCTGCAGCTCCAAGATGCTTTTCTGCCTCCGCGGATTTTGTGGGCTGGAGACATTCAGGGAGCAGTATTCCGAAAAGCTTCCTTTCTTCCCGCAGCGGCAGCCGTCTTTGGAGGTGTCTGGGGAGCTCTTCTCTTTGTCACTGGTTGGATGGCTGGCTTTGCCGAGGGTGTGCTGTTTCACTGAGCTCAGCCCAGCTTTTGTTTGGACAGGGTCTGGTCTCTTCTCTAAGGCTTTTGTGTCGTGCCCAGTAGACCCAGCTGATGGATGGTTAATGGAGCTAAAGCTGTTCTGAGCAAAAGCACCTCTCTTTCCTGGAGAGTCAAGACAGTCTGGCGAAGGGACATCCTGGGGGGAATGTGCTGTCCTGGGTGATTCTGCTGGTTTCCTGGCAGCAGACTCGATGGAGATGTAGGAAGGTGAGGAGGGAGAGCTGACACGAGACTGAATGAGGCCGGGGACCCCCAGCTCTGCCTTGGTTGCCTCAGTCTTTTCTGCCACCTTTACACTTTCCACAGATGCTGCTTCCCCTGTCTCCAGTGTGACTTCCTCCTGTTTGGCTTTGCTTGAGACAATACTGATTTTACGGATATTGCTACTGCTCCCAGAGCTTTGGGTGTTTCCCAGAGACTCCTTGAACAGCCCTGACAGGCCTGCAATATCTGACTCAGACTTGAGACTAGAAACAGAATAAATAGCTTTCTTGATGGCCTCCTCAATGTCCAGGATCCGGGCAAGTGTCTGTTCCTTCAGGTGCATAATCTCAGCACTTGCTCGTTCCAGGTCCTCAAAAACCAGCTCCACTGAAGAGACACTGTCAGTGTCCTCCTTTTCCAGTGCCTCAGCCTTGCCCTGTTGCTTGGCCTGGTGGGCCTTCTGACGAACAACCCATTCAGGGACCTTCTCAAAGAAGCTCTTCAGAGCTTTCACATCCACTTTGCTTGTCTCCTCCTCAAACTCCCTCACTCGAGTCAAGATTTCTTGCAGCTGCTCCTGCCTCCTGAGGTTCTCAAAGATCTCCATAGCCTCCTTGACATTGCCTTTCATGATCTCCTCTTTGTGTACTGACAGCCTCTTCCGACGCTCATCTTCTGTTTCCCTCGGTTTTTTTTCTCTTATAACAACCACTGGCTCCTCCTGGGCAGGTGTCTCTGCCTCCCCATCAGGACATTTCAGTTGCCCACTAGTCTCCTGATGTTGCTCCTCAAAGGAGTTCATTGACTGCTGATGGAAGGACATTGAATGAGACATTTGCCTCCTCTCATGCACCTGCTGCACGACTCTCTGACTATCCCACGATCCATAAGAATTAGATACACTTTCCCTTTCCACCTTGGTTGAGGCATTTTGTGCAATGTCACCTCTCTTTGGAGGAGTGGTGTGGCCCACAGTGGGGGTTCTTGGCTCAGTTTGTCCTGGCACGTTATTTGTCTGTGCCCCACCAGGACAGGTGGGAGGCAATAGTGAAGAGCGCCCGTTCTCATCTCGACACAGCTCTGTGTGCCTCTGAGCCACCTCACCTGGGCATCTCCTTGGAGCAGCAGCTTTCCCACTCACCATTCCCTGCTTGACTTCAAAACTAACCACTCCATTTTTTATTGGCTTTGAAGCCTTAGCACTGTCTGATTCCACCTTTCCTTGTCCTGCTTTGTTGGCCTTGTACCTTTCTTCTGCTATTTGAAGAGGGGTTTTGGCAGAGTATTTTGGCACCTTTCTCTCAGTGTTTGTACCCTGAACTGTGACAGTCTTCTTCACAGATGCCTCCAAATTGTAGGATTTTGCCTGAACCTCCTCACAGCCTGATTGTTCATGAACTTCCATGCAGCTTGATCCCAGCTCGGTGGCGGGAGTCTTTGGCCTGATGATTTCCTTCAAGCCTAGAGGTTTTGGAGGCAGGGGTGGAGGGATGGGTTTGGTTGATCTGCTTGTGCTGTTACTTGCAGAGGCAGAATGTGCCTCGTGTGAGAAGTGCTCAGGTTTTGGAGGGGGAACAGGTTTTTTCCTGTGTAGGGCAGTAATTTCTGGTTTTGGAGGAGTCCTGGGCTTCTCTGCAGGACTCTGATCACTGGGTTTGCAGGACAGAGAAGGGAGGGTAGGAAGAGGGGTCTGGAGTGGTGCAGGACATCCTTGGACTTCATCTTTGCTGGTTGGTAATGGAAGGGCACCTTCTCTTGCTGCTTTAGTGCAGGGTGGGCAATGTTCTGCTTTCATCACAGCAGCTGGGGGAGGAGGAGGAAAGTCATTATCAGCCTGTGACCCTGAAGCCACTACAGCAGTCTGGTTACTAGTGACTTGAGTCTCATTTTTCTTTTTACACACAGAATAGGACTGCCCTGCATTTCTGTATATCATAGCAGCTTTAAAGTCCCCTCTGGAGACATTAACGTTAGACTTTTCCAGCGACTGAAGTGTGGCTTTTAAATTACCTCGGACAACATCCTCCTTTTCTACCAGGCGCTGTTCTGTGGCGGCACTTTGCAGTGCTCTGATAGCTGTCTGTACATCCCCTCTGACAACACCATCTCTTTCTTCTTGTACTGATTGCTCTTTGTAATCAGACTCAACACAGGGGTTTATATAGGTTTTCACGGGTGTGGCAGTATAAAGGCCATCCTTAATGCTAAAATCTCTACTAGGCACACCTTGGCTTTCCTGGCTCAATAGTTCTGCTGCCTGTACTTCCTCAGAAGCACTGACCTTTTTGTGTGATGCTATGCTCTTCTGAGACATGCTTGTGTGGGTCTTGGATGCCTCCTGGACTCTGGTGGTGGTGGTCCTGGTGGCAGTGCTGCTGCTCTCCTGCTTGGTGGATGAAGAGTCCTGTTGGTGCATGGTCGATTGAAGGGTCATTGTCCCCTGCGTGCTGACTGTCTGCTGCCTGCAGGCTGTGTGGACCTCCTCCCTGTTCCTCTGGAACTTGCTCTGGACATGGTGTTGAATGTTTTTTGCTTCTGCTGTTGCCAGCCTCAGGCTTTGCATTGCAGCCTGGAGATCACTCCCAAGGGCCTTTTCTTCTGCCTGAGTCTGGCTTGCTCCCCCAGTCACCACACTCTGCTGTTTCCCATCCACTTCTGCCCCCTGAGATGTCACTTGGGTTGGAAATGTGCCTTGCATCATAGTTTTGGGTTCCTTCAACTGGGCAGTGGTGGCTTCTTCTTTCTCTGCCTTCTTGCTGGCATCAGCCACCCTTTGGATTGACTTTGTAGTCACTTTAAGACCTCCGGACAGAATTTCTTCCTTTCCCACCACTGTGGGCAGGGGCTTCCCAAGACATTGCACTGTGGTGCCTGTCACACCTGCTGCATGCACAGCCTCTCTCTGTAACACACCCTCTCTGCCTGTGCTTTCACATACAAATCCCTTTTTTGCTCCCTCCATAGTCCCCGGGTCACCTTTTGCAACTACTTTCCCAATTTGTTCTTTATTTGGTAAGATATGTATGTTAGCCCCCTGCACAACCCGTGGGACACTCTCATCTTCCCCCTGCTCTGCTTGGGCATTGATGAGGGATTGTATCTCTGACTCCTGCTGGAGATTCTTCAGATAGCTGAGATCTCCCTTCTCGATGCAGCTCGCAAAAAGTTGGACATTTCCCTTCTCATTGTCCTCCCTTTTGATGGTTGCTGCCGCTTTCTGCTCCTGAGAAGAAGCCAACAGGTTCCCAATCGTTGACTTCACATCCCCCTTGACGACTTTCTGCTGGACAGAATGGAACAGGAGGGAGTAGAGAGTCATCTTCACCGATCCTGACTTTGTCTCTTGTAAGACCATCCCCTTTTTGATGGAAGCATCTTGGCTGAGGAGGCCCTGTAAAGCCTTGGCTACATCTCCACTCAAGTCCTCTTTGCCTTTAACAGCTTCACTCTGGTCCAGCAGCTGCAATGGGCTCACTTTGATCTTGCCATCTCTGTCCTCCTCCACCAGCACACTCTGTGCTTCCACGTTGGTCCTGTGCAGGAGCTGCAGCATAATCCTCTGCAAATGGCCTCCCACAACCTCCTCCTTCAGGATCTCTGGAGCACCTGGGCTGCTGAGCTGGTACTTCACCATCTTCACACTCTCCGTATCATTGGCTTCAATGAGGATCCCATCGTGCTGGATTGCCTGGCACGTGCAGAGAGTCTCTAAAGTCTCCTTCATGGTTCTTTCTTTCAGTTCTATTTCTACGCTGCCTTCAGAAGCACTGAATTTATCCAAGGGCGTGCTCTCGAAGAGCCACGTTGTGCTTTTCACATCTGCACGAGGGATCGCTTCGTGGGCCCCAGCGCTGGCCGTCACCTCTGTGTCCTTAAGCGTGTCCATCGGCTGGGTTTCAAACAACCAGGTGCAGCGTTTCACGTCCCCCTTCTGGCTGTCCTCTCTCTGCACTGTGCTCATGGACGAGCTTCTCTCCGAATCCCCGTACAGGGAATCCACAGGGTGGTTCTCGAAAAGCCAAGTGGATGTCCTCACGTCGCCCCGCTGGACGTCACTGACACTGACCATCCTCACGTACTTCTTCTGGCCCACCTGCTGGGTCTCAAAGAGCTGCTTGTTGGACTGAACGTCTCCCCTCTGCACATCATCTACAGTTCTGGGCACAGACAACCTTCCCACTGACAAGGAGTCAAGAGGCTCTGTCTCAAACCTCCACCGGGCAGCCTGGACATCTCCTTTCTTGATGTCCTCTTGGGTGACAGCCCTGATCACAAACACCTCTTCTTCCTTCTTGATCTGATCCAGGGGTTTAGTTTCAAACAACCACCGGGCACCTTTCACATCACCTTTCATGATTTCTTCTTTCTTCACTGAGGTCACCTCATGGTATCCCCCCTCTTTGTCCTGGATAGCATATAAAGGTTGACTTTCGAAGAGCATTGTGCAGGACTTGACATTTGCTTTGCTCATAGTGTCCTTCTGGATCTTCTGGAGCTCTGTTTCATCCACTTTGTCATGGATTTGGTCAAGGGAGTAAGTCTCAAATACGAACCTTTTGCCTCCAACATCTCCCCCCTTGATATCCTTTTCTGGAGGGATTTCCTGGATGCCCTCAGAGTTGTCCTTCAGGGTATCCATGGGGTAGTTCTCAAAGAGCCATGTGAACTTGTGCACGGATCCGGCTTCAATTGTCCCATCATCTTTCTGGGATTTTGGTTTGGTGGTTGTATCCAAGGGCTTAGCTTCAAAGAACTCCTTCACTCTGGACACTTCCCCAGACTGTATCTCCACACGACTGGAATACCGCATGGCCTTTTTCCTGTCAGCTTCACCCACAATGCTGCTGCCCAAGGGCTCAGTCTCAAACAGGTGCCGGACAGTTTTGACATCAACTCCCTGTAACTCCTCCTGACTGTACGCCTTACTGACTTGCAGATACTGCTCCTCCTGGCCTTTCAGGGAGTCCAGGGGCTGAGTCTCAAACATCCACGTGTAGGACTTCACATCAGCTTGGGGAACGCTGCCGTCCTCCTCCTGCTTCTTTTCAGCCTTCTCGTACAGTGTGTGCATGGGCTGGGTCTCAAAAAGCCACCGGCAGGTCTTCACATCCCCCTTCTGGGAGATCTCCCGCTTTACTGAGGGGTGCTCCTCTCCTTCCATGGCTTTGTGATGAATGACATCCATAGGCTGAGTTTCAAAGAGCCACTTGGCTGTTCTGACATCACCAGCCACCACCTCTTGCTTTGTGATCCCCCGTATTATATCCACTTTCTTGATGCTTTCATCAAACTGGTCCAGGGGCCTGGTTTCAAACATCCACTTGTAGTTCTTGACATCCCCACTGATGATCTGCTCTCTGCTTACAGAGGTGACTTCATGGAAATTGCCAAAGCTATCCTTGATGGCATACAGAGGTGTTGTCTCAAACAGGATTTGGTTGGCTTTGACATTGCCAGCTGGAATCTTCTCCTCTTCTTTGGCGATGGGCTCAGCATCCGCCTGTTTAATGCTGTCTAAGGGGAGAGTCTCAAACAGGGTCTTGAAAGACTTCACGTCCCCTTTCACTACCTCTTCCATCCTGGTGGCTGGGATTTCTTCCTCAAATGCCTTGGAGATGCTGCCAAGGGGACATGTCTCAAAGACGTGTTTTCTTTGCTTCACATCTCCCTTCTCCTCTGCTGAAAGCTCTACTTTCTTTAAACGTCCCACCTCAAAATTGTCTTTCAGGGTTTCCATGGGCTGCGTCTCGAATAGCCAGAGTGTGGATTTCACATCACCTCCAATGACTTGTTCTTTGGCTACAACACTTTCTGAAGCTTCTCCTTTCAGAGAGTCAAGAGTCTGGGTCTCAAAGAGCAACCTCTGCTTAGTGACATCTGCCCCTGTGACAAAATCTGTAGAAGCCTTGAAGTCCTGTTCTTCAACTGTGATTTCCCTGATGGCATCCAAGGGTTGGGTTTCAAATATCCACCTTGCTCCACTGACGTCTGGCCTTCCAATTTCTTCCAATGAAATCCCACGGATTATCTGCACTTTGGAAGTGTCCTTGTTGATGGTGTCCAGCGGCTGAGTCTCAAACAGCCAGCGAGCCGTTCTGACTGCGTTGCTCTGAATTTCTTCTCGGCAGACGGACTTGATTTCATGGATAGTCCCAGTTTTGTCTCTGATGGCACAAAGGGGCTCCGTTTGGAAGAGCCTGACAGTCTTCTTAACATCGCCTTTTAGCTCCTGGATTTCTGACTTGAGTTGTAGGATGCTCTTCTCCTCCACTGAGGAGCAGCGCCCTATAGCATCCAAGGACTGTGCTTCAAAGAGCTGTTTGGCTCCTTTCACATCACCTCCCTGGACAGGCTCCTTGAGAACTGCCTCCTGCACTTCGGTTTCATCCGAATACAGTTTGTTTAATGTGTCCAGTGGCTGGGTTTCAAAGAGCCACCGGGCAGTTCGAACATCTCCCCTGGCAAGGTCTGTTTCTGATGCCCTGGCTGGTGTTGACAGGCTGTATCCATTGATTGACTGGCTTTCAAACCTCAGGGACGTACTTTTCACATCCCCACCAGGAATGATCTCTTCTTCTGTCAGCTTCTTGGTGGCTTGGTGGTCCCCAATGGAGTCGAGTGCCCAGTTCTCAAAAATCCACCGCATGGACTGAACCTCTCCTGGGAGAACTTTATCCAGGTTCACAGAGGCCTGTGCATTGGGGTCTTCGGTATTAAGCATTTCCGCCAGGTCCTCAGTCACAGCCTCTTCCAAGTTCTTCCTGAGCTCAGGATGCATGTGTCTGTAGAGCCTCTTTAGCTCGTTCACTTGGCGCTGCTGGTAGAACTTGGAGAAGGCTTGTTTTGGAGGAGGCACAGGGAGTGGGTTGAGGTCCTGAGTCCCAGGAGCGATGACCTGGACTGAGCTCACGGCAGGAGGGGGAGGCAAGTCGTCTTCCATTTTCTTGGTGGCCACTTTAGACGATTTCTGAGCTTCTGACATCTTTGGGGAAACAGTTTTAAACGTCAGAACCGTCTCTCTCCCGCCAACCCCACGGTCGTTAGTGGTGAGAGCAGCAAAGGGAAAAGCCAACAAGGGAATTCCATGCTCCTACTAAGCTCCATACCTTTGGTTCAGTAGCACACAGCACTCCAAAACATCACACCACTGCACACGCTCCAGGCTCGGTGTTAGCTCTGGTTCCACTGCAACGGCTCAAGGCAAGGCCTCTAATCCAGGTGAGGTGGTTAGTCTACAGTCCCCGGGGTTCAGTCCAGCTACAGCGTAACAGAGGTGCTCGATTTGGACTGTGCCACTGAGAGAGCGACCACAGCAATGACGTGACAAAGGCTGTCTTAGAGTAGTGAGCTAAAAGTTGACTTCTCCCTCCTGCTCCCAGGAGTCCGGGGCAGAGTGGGGACCTGTAGGGAGTCTGGGAACATAGGATATGAGTGCAGGAGAAAGGCAAGGAGCTTTTTGTGAAGAGGTCTCAAGAAGTAAATGGGGAAAGGGAAACAAATTCTCAAACTGAGCTGATGGTGTTGGGGAGTGAGGTAGCATGATGAGCTTTTGGTCGCACCCTGGGTTGCTCACTGCTCAGGAGGGAGGGTTTGGACAAGGATGTTCATCTGATTGATGATTTCTTCTGTTGGACTCATGGGTATAGCCCATGTCACCATTTACATAAGAATAGATGGACAGTTATACAATTAGAGACTTAAATGAAGCTCTTCTGACTTGCAGGCTTGTACAGGCATGAGACTAACTAAGGTTTACAAACTGCTGGGATCAGCAGGCCAAATTCTGTGCTCCCATAGGAGAAAAAGCAAGGCTGAGGGATCAGAAGTTGGAGTAACACCCACAGCTGGGTGCCAGGAAAGTTAGACCCGTTTATACTCAGCCTGAGCTCAGCTCATATTCACAGCAGCATTGGTACAGGAGTGAACAGAGTGGACTGTGGATGCCCAGCCTACCTTTCAGCCTCCCTTTCTGCACTTTTTCTCTTAGTCTGGGAATCCCGGGCACCGAACACTGAACTGAATACCTGCAACCTGCTCTGGCTGGGCGCTTGTCCACAGGGCAGGTAGCTGAAGCCTTTAATCATTGCCTAAAAGAGACTGTAATCCTGGTGGCTTTCCTTTCAGTAAGCAGATCTGCTGACCCTTGGCATGCCTGTGCAGTTGCGTCTGCGGAGTTATGCCTGGAATATTATTAGTTGTTGCTCAAAGCAATGGTGCGCGGTGTTATTTCACTCTGTTACACCCAGATTGTTCTGGCTAAAAATAAGTTTCGGACATTAGTAAAAGAAACCCACGCTCAGAATACCAAAAATCAGCATATTCTGCAGCAAGTGTAAAATGCAAATCTTTCTCATGAGCCGACTCACTTTGAATGCACTTTTTAAAATAAGGTGGGGGTTTTTTTGTGTGTTTCTTTTTTTTTTTTTTCATCTGTGAAGAACTTCTGAACGTGGGGAAGGGCGACTGAGCAGCTGATAGCTATATTCAGTATGAAAGTGCTCCTTGCTGCCTTGTGTGGGTATTTAAATCACACTCACAGGCCACAAATATTTGGTTAGATAACGGTGCTTATCTTAAACATTTCCTACCTTGCTTTTTTTCTGCCTGTGGGGAGAGTGAATGGAGTTGTCCTTCACAGCACTCTGTAAAAGATATGAGGAGAAATGACATTTAACTGCACAGGAAGACACATTATCCCTATATATATATTTGTGGGTTTTTTCTGTATTAAGGTATATATCAACTACAGAGACCTGAAAACCATTACAGGTCAGGTTTTCTTTTTTGGGTCACTGGCAGTTCTGTACAGATGAGAAAAAAAATCTTATTCCAGGTTGATCAAAAATATAGTTTTCCTAAAGTCTCAGACAACAAATAAAACCCAAACCACATTTTTTTAGAGTTAGGGGAAATCAAAACTAAGAAATTTTGATTTAAGCTCTGTTTTTCTTGCCACTTCAATTTTTAAAAGACAAGACTGATCTATATTTGTAATTGAATTACAAAATGCTTAATTCATTGTTTTGGATTTTTTTTTAATTTTTTTTTTTTTTTAGTCTTCTAACCAGTTGTAACTTTCCAGTTGCAGTCTCCACTCACTTATTTTCAACTGGAACTGTTTCAGCCTGGACTTGTCCAGGACAGAATCCCGATACACACTTGAGAGACCGCATCTCTGAACCCCATAAAACGTTGAGAGTAGGGGGGAACACGAACGTGCCTGCAGCAGTGGTCCAAGTATGAAATCCCATCCCATGTTACTCCTGGATCACCAGTGGTACTGGGGAAACGGGGAAAACGCACCTCATAACCCTTATAACCTGAATTCTCCTGTGGCCCATTGATCATCCTGGGGTGGGGGATTAAATGCCTGCATTCCAAACGAAGGACTACAAACAGAGGAGCACAGGGAGGTTGCACTGTACAGCTATGCCTGAGCGTGGCATATATGGACATGTGAATGACCTGTATGGGCTAGTGGCTGTAGATGTGTGGTGTGCTTGGTATGTGTGAATTTAATACGTGTTTGTTTGTACACAGCTTATAAATCACACACACCCCAGCACCTCTGACAACACTCATCCAATATTTTCGAACGACAGTTGAAAAAATGGTCATTTTCGGAAAAACAAAGGCTGTGTTTCCGCAGATTTGCTTCACCAGACACATTCTCTCTCACTCTCTTACAACCACTTGCTTGGGCGGGACATTGTTGGGATGCCGCTGGTGATTTGGGAGGGGGAGGATGCTGGTGCTTACCGGCTGTGCGGGGCTGCCGGCGTCAGCAGCAGCGGCAGCTGCCTGGGAGAGATAGAGAGCCGACAGCTCCTTCACGGAGGGCGCAGAGGACCTCCCTCGTCCTTGGTGAAGTATGCGGATAGTGTTGTCTGATGTGTCTAAAAATGACCGTGCCCGATCATCTGAAACAGGGACAGACGTGCGTGGTGAGCGCCGAGCCAAAGGCGGGCGGGCAGGGCCAGCCTGGAGCGTGAGCATCGCTCACCACGGGCTCTGCCGTCTGCACACCAATCCCCCTGGCAGCCCCTGCCCTGCTCCCCTCCCCCCCCCAAACTTAACTTCATGCCCTTTTGGTTCAGGGAAAAATCACGGACATTTCCACCTTTTTCATGGCTGAAATGGACTTTGAGCCTTGACGAGAGTCACATGTTTGGCAGCGACCTGATGCCACCATCCTGCTGGTGGGACACGGAGCCCACCCCCTTTCCTGCATCCCTGGACATGGCCTCATCACCAAACACGAGCGAGTCAGAGGATGTGAAGGAGCTACACATGTTGAACTTGAGCCAATTCCCACCACTCTCCTATGGATGTGCCTCTAAGCAGTTATATCCATTTATCTTCACCTCTCCCCTGGGACCCTGTTTCAGGAAATGGAGAGATGAAGAGGCTACAAGACTTGCCCCAGGATGTAGCAGGGACCCTTTGGCAGAGCCAGAGGACCAAACCCTGCTCTTAGTTTAGAGAACTGATATTTTGAGCTGCACCAGCTCCCAAAAGGGCCCCACTGGAGCCCAGCATGGCATTGCTGAGATACTCAAGATATTCAGCATTCCCACCTTTGTTCGGATGTCTCCCTTGGAGATGCTACAGGCATATTAGCCAGGCCTGCTGGGGGCTACACAGAGGGACTGGATGGTTGGAGCAGTCACACACTTCTGGATGATGTTCATGGTCCCTCATTCCTACCTGATGTACTCCATCCCCTTTGGTCCTCATCCCCTTAAACAGTGGGGGCTTCCCCTCCCACTGAGGATGAAAGCTCTGTCCATCTCCAGAGAGAGGTTCATGTCAAAATTAATGGATTTAATGCTGATGGGCTCAGTTTTCACAGAAACCCCAAATTCCAGCTAAGAACTTTCTTTTTGCATTACCCTGCTAGGTGATGACATCTGCACCTCCCATCAGACCCATACATATACTGAGCTTTACTCCTACATGATGCACCTCAGTTCTCCAGGTTAGTCAGGGCTGTAATTTCTCTGTTACCACTGTAAAAACACCAGAAGGTTCTCCTGTTCTCTGCTGGCTTGCACTGCTGCATTTGGATTTAGTGCGGTATTTGCAATGCTTTCTGTTTGAACAATGGGCTCCCTCTCCACAAATCCAGCTATTGCACAGCCAGGAAAGGGCTGATGTGCTTTTTAATATGTGCACATTAGAAGCACTGCAGCCATTCCAGCATTCTTTGCCCTCAGATCTCAGTCCCCAAATCACGAAAATGAGTAAATAACAAACCCAATTACTCTTTTTCTTCATGTTCTGCATTTTAAGTTCAGATTTTCAGTTTTTTTTTTTTTTCTAAAATACCGAGGGAAATTTACACTGGTTTTATTTTAAATTGACAACAGCTAATGTTACGCACTAACGGGATTCCAGGAGCTGGTGCTTCAAATGAAAAACCAGTTCCTGTGGTCACAAACGTGCACCAAAAAGCCATGAAAACAAGAGCAGAGGGACCTCAGTGAGTTGTCAGACCCTGGCCGGTGTGTTGCTGGAAGGTGGCAAACCCCCAGATTTCTGTTGTCCTTTGTTCCAGCTGCTCCGGCATATCTGCAGGCATTTTGATTATGAAACAAGGCTGGATACACGAGGAAGCAGTGGGATGCAATACAGATTTAGCTGCCCAGTTCTGCTGAAGGTCACTAGGACACCAGAGGAGGAAACAGAAGAAGGTGTTGGTTTGGTTTATTTTGCTAAGTCACCATGTAAATATGGCACCTCTTTCCCTGATTTCTGCTGTCCACAGCTTAAACACCAAGTCAAAAGGAGCTATCTGTCTACAGCCAATGGAGACAGTGGCAAGGCTGGTGCAGACCTGGTGCATCTTGAGATAGGCTGAGAGGTTGCAACCACCCTCTCGTTGCATCACTTCTCCCCACTTTACTCGAGACACCCCAAATTTTTAATAGATCCTGGTTTTTTGAGATGAACAGCATCCTGGAAATCGTAGAATCCTTGAATGCTTTGGGTTGGAAGGGACTTTAAAGATCATCTAGTTCTAACCCCACTGCCATGAGCAGGGATACCACCCACTAGATCAGGTTGCTCCGAGCCCTGTTCAACTTGGCCTTGAACACGTCCAGGGATGGGGCATCCACAGCTTCTCTGGGAACCCTGTGCCAGTCCCTCGCTACCCTCACAGTAAAGAATTTCTTCCTCATATCTAATCTAAATAACTCCTCTTTTAGTTTAAAATTGTTCCCCCTCGTCCTACGGACATCAGGAGGGTCCTTGGAGCATTTGCTGAATTGGCTGCAGAAGGCTTTGGGGAGGGCTTTGGAAAATCTTGTCTGGGAATCTCTTTCTTTTCTCCTGCATTGCTCAGTTACATAGTGGGAAGGCAAAAACGGGTCCAATCAGTCTGGCCAGCAGAAGCTTTCTCCCTTGCACGGTAATGAGGTTTGGCTAAGCCTCCCAGTAAGAGCAGTGAGGAGACAGTGAGCCTTGTTAACTTCAAAGCAGAAAGGCAACCAAGCACAGATTTGCAGCCTTTCTGGCTGGGAAAATGAACACAAATCCTTGGATCTCTTGAAAACTACCTCTAGGAGGTGGGAGCACTTGATGGCAAGGCAGGGACCCTGCCTAGGTTGACACAAGTGTTACTGTGCTTAACCACTTTGGTGCAAAGTGCTTGGCAAAAGCATCCCCACATCCTAGAGCTGGGCTGGTGATATTTATTGGTCTCCTCCCACCCCAGTCTATGGGTATTACCACTGAGATGATATAATTTATATAGTATATATATATATATATATATACACACATATATATAGCCTGTATGTTGAGATGCTGCAC
>VXAY01006260.1:1781-13505 GCA_013399855.1 Oxyruncus cristatus
AAAAAAAACAAAAAAAAAAAAAAAAAAAAACAGAACACAATTGCATATTAATTGACTACATTTACAGCTCGTCTGCAATATACATTGAATGTGACTACCAAAACGTCAAATGAAGGTCACCCTCAGCAGCAATTTTAAAGACATTGAGATTTCGTATTTTTGAATACACATCTAAGAAAAATGATCAATGGAAAAGTGATGGGTTATATAAAACTTATATTAAAATTCAAGTTGCATTACAATATGTCTTGTTCATCCGTACCGTGCAATCCAGAAAGAAACTACGCCCTTTGCTACCAAAGTAAATTACTAAGGTAAAACCAGCACAGAAAGTAGCATGAAGAAATCAAGCTTGCAAGATAAGGCTGCCGAAAGACTAAAAAACCAAGGTTTTTTCCATTAATGAGCGGGTACAATTTTTAACCAGGTGAATGCCAGCAAACTTTTGGCAGCTCCTTCACTGTAGCCACACTCCCGTCCTCATTTCTCCTTCGTCAGCTGCACGGGAGCATTGCTTTCTTGGGCCGTATCTAAAGAGTCCACGATCTGCACGGAGAAAACCGCTTCCAACCGCTCATCGACCTCCGTTTTTTCCCTGAACACACACCAGAGCAACAGCCCCGTGCACAACACACTGAAAGGCAACACCTTCAGCCACGGCCTCTCGTGGTCGCTCCCCATAGACCGGCTGACGCTCCACACCCGTGGACTGGCCTTGCTGCCGGAGAAGGTAATGGGCCCCCCGCTCTCCGGATCCGCGCCCGCCGCACCCTCCGGNGCGGCCCCGGTCCGGCCCGGCCCCAGCCCGCTCCTCACCGCCAGCGGCCCCGGTCCGGCCCGGCCCCAGCCCGCTCCTCACCGCCAGCGGCCCCGGTCCGGCCCGGCCCCAGCCCGCTCCTCACCGCCAGCGGCCCCGGCCCGGCCCCGCTCCTCACCGCCAGCGGCCCAGAGCCCAGATCATCCCGCACCGCCCCGCGCCGCTCGGAAGGGGAAGCGCGAGGACTCCCACAGGCGTTGAGGGGATCACGGACTGCGCAGGCGGAGGAGCCAAAGCGAACAGGGACGGCGCTCGCGGCGTCGACCGTGTGCGGCAGTGGCGGTTCCACAGCTGGAGGTCGTAGAGTCCAGTTTATTTCGTATTACATCCAGAGAATTGCCAGGCATTCCCTTACCACAGTTATGCTTTTATAACAATTCAATGATTTCATTGCACGTTTCAGTCAGATCCCGAACGGCTTTCATTTAACGTAATAGCTAAAGATGACATCAACCTTTGAATGTGGGTGGGTAGTGTGTTATGCACTGCTGTGGAAGAAAACGTTTCCTTTTCTGCTAAAGTCCGCAGAAAACATTTTAGCATTCAGATGAAATAACATGTTCTTAACACTGTATTTATTATCTTTCATACAACATCTAACAGCACTGGTCTTGAGCTGTTTTCTGTTTGCACCATCTGTTACCACACTTGATCAATAAAAACAAAGCGGGGACTGGACACCCAGAATCTGTAAACCTGTGCCAAATACCAGTCTTAGCAAAGAAGTTTTAAAAATGTTTTCAGAAACTACCCAGCTGTTCTCATAATGGTGAGCCCTCATATTTCCTTTGCTTTAGGGCAGAAATTCATAAAGTCAAGAATACTTGCAAGAAGGTAAATCATTTTAGTGGCATGATACATGTTCAATTTAATTGACATTCCATATGAACCACCCAAGTTTCTTCATACAGTGTAGTTCCAAAGTCCTGTGCCGCCACGCAGGTGCTCATCCTTTGACCCATTAAGAGCTGTTGTCACTGCAGTTGCCAGTTTGTGACTTACATATTCAACACTGGTATTTTCAGCTGTAAAATGTAGTTTAGGACATCAGTTATTTTTGCTTTTAAACACCGAAACATTTTTGTCATAGGATTAACTAAATAGTTTTGAAGTAAGTCATCTAAACTGAATTCTGCTTTTGATTATACAGTTCTAATCTGCAATACTTAAAAGAACTACTGCAATAATTAATAGAACTACCAAACACACAGAAATACTGTGCAAGTTACATAGTTAATAGTTTAAATGGGCAGATAAAATATTTTAAAAGACCAGGTAAGAAAGTTTCTCAAAGCAAAAAGAAAAAAAATATGTCACTAATTTTAAGCTAATTTAATTAACTCAAAGGTTATTTGTTTTCTTGAAGTGCCAATTCTGAACATAAAAAGTGTAAATATATCTATATTTATATATTTTCCAGGAAATTAAATTCTCCTTTGACAAACAGTTCATGTAATAAAGGACATGATGGCCTGGAAGGAACGAGGGAGATGAAACAAACAAAACAGCCCGCAAAAAACAATCCACCAACCCCAACAACAAAACCAAAAAAACCAACTTGTCTGGAATTAATACAGATTTGCCTTACTTCTTCATAGCCAGAACCAGTCTTTTCTTTTAAACACTGCATGTGATATGGTACTTACCTAACAGAAATCAAAGAGAGGGAAAAAGAAACAGGTGACTTAGTAAAGGAAAAAACCAATTCAAACACATACAGAGAACATTAACACAGTGATAGGGAAGAAGTCAGACCTTGTGGTTAACATACGGAAAGTGGAATTACTTAGAAGACACTTTTATGCTATTAATGCTATAACACTGATTTCCTTTTAATTTGGCACATTAAGGAGTGGAGACAAACTTCAATTACAACAGCAGTCAACATTTTTCTACAAAGCTAGAATTTCAGGTCATCAACAGATTTTCTGGGTGGCAAAATAAGTCCTCTTATACAGGAATCAAAACCTAAGTACTTATTAGATACTTTGTCTACTGAATTTTTCCTCCATATATCCCAGATTATTTGACTGTTGCTATAACTGAAAACAGCATTGGGGTATTCACTTTCTGAATAGACAACAATAAAAAAGAACAATACCAAAAAACTCACCAGAAATAGCTTTGTATGCAATACCATGCTGATCTAATAAAACTTTCAGGTTTTTTATTTCTTCAGAAAGTTGCTTGTATTCCTAAAAAAGAAAATACATTTAAAGTGGTTCTCCCACTTTCCAAATGCATACCTAAAATGGGAGTTTATAAAAAATAATGGGTCTGTGCACAGCTGTTACAGCTTTTGACTTAAAAGATCATAAACTGCTTATTCCAAGAACAAGGTGCAAATTTTAGAAGATACATGTCTATATTGCCAAAACAGGAGCCAGCTTTTCTCAAGCCTGACTGTAAAAATTAGGAGTGCTTTCTGTAAGTATTTCGAATCTGTCCTCTAAGTCGCATTTTATCATAGAACAACACTGCATGCTTAAGTTTGCTTCAGGACTAGCCTTACTTTATTTTATCATAATGCTACAGACTGGAAATTTGTCACCTCTTCAACTCTTGACCTAGTAACTTCATGTAACTTCAGTTTTTCTTAACCTGCAGAGAGAGGGATTGCTTAGTACTTTTGACACTCAAACTACATACCTGAAATCTCAAGAGAAGCCCCAATTTTTTGTTGTCTTTTGGTGTTTACAGGAATAAAGATAGAGCAAAAGAGTAACTATTTAAAATTCTGCCAATTTAATGTCAATTAAGTTATGATGAAGCCTGTACCAATTACTAAGTACTGTATTGTTAACGAGTGAGCTAGTAGGAGCTCAAAACGGTAATCTTTATATATGTATGTATGTATGTATTAACCACAGTCTATCTGATTATATATTAATTACTATCTGGTGTTTTGTCTTTGCTACATTTTTCAAATAAAATGACAACAGCAACTTCTCCTCTGCATTATAATTAATTCCCTTCTGTGCTCTTTTTTTGATGTTCAGCTTGCACTCTTTTAGGGTGAGCACCCCTTCTCCCTCTATTTTCCCTATTCCAATTCTGTTGCAGAACTGTTCACACACACAGAAGTCCTTCAGAAATGGACAGAGCATAGGTTATTCTTCCTTTTGCTTGTGCAACAGCCACTGCATCCTGACACAAGTGTGCGTAATTATCCACAGAGAGAAGCAGCAGCATACTCAAGGTTGGTTACACATTTATTTGCACTATTAATTCCTTCCTATTTCCAGACTGATATTACCCAGAAAGAGTACCTACAAGGTGCTCATAACACAGGTGCATACACTAATTCCTACATACCCCCATCTTCTTACGGGGCATTCATCTGCACTGGTTTGGTTTTGACTTAAGAGCTAGAATAAAGATATCAACTCACACTGTATGCAGAGTGTTACATATTGAAAACAGAAAGGATAATCCCATGACAGATTTCAGATGAATCCAAAGAGCATTTACATAATGGTCTCACGCTGATACCGTGATACAGTAAAAAGGTAGCAACTTAATTCCACAAATATATTATTGTAAATATTATGCTCCATACCTTACTGCACTTTTCCACTGTTTTGAATTCCAGACTTATTTTCTTACTCTGTTTCTCAGCTTCCTTTTCTTCTGTTGCTTTTAGAAGCCCTGCTTCCTCAAAAATCTCTTTCAGTATTTTTTTGTAACCCTAAAAAAGAAAGTTTCCAAAAGATAATAGATCGATCCAGTCAACTCTGATCTCTGCTTGTAATTTGCAGTGGCCATTCCAAGTCCTCAAGCTTCATTGTAGAAAACATTACAATTACCACTTCACACAGCAGTTAAAGAACACAAAATTATTATTTGCCAACTGCAGAATAAATGCATCTACTCCAAAAGGAGAAACTGCAGAAGCCAGGTATGGCTATTGACAGTAATTGCTTTTTTCACCGAGTAGAGTTGGAAGAAGTTAATAAACCTGGTCAGTTATTAGTTCATCATACAGAAGCTGCTCTGCTTCATCCCACTTCCTTTGCAGTGCTTCAGTCAGAGTTGGATAAACTGAAAAATGGAAGTCAAACCATGTAAAAACCAACAGCCACTGCCCTGCATTAGTTAATTCCCCCTCTAGTAGCATGCAAGCATATTTGTTCTAAGAACTCAGTGTTTCCATACAGTACATAGTCTCTACTATTTTCAAGAGGTGCGGTTAAACTTAAATTGCACTTCACACATTTGAAGTTTCTGGAAAATGCCTCTGACCAGAATTTTTTTTCTTATTTCCAGCTGCAAGGCCTCATATTTATTTGCTCAATGTGATTCTGAGCTCTGCCTTTATGTAAAATGAGCAGATACTACAGGGCTGATCCCTACAACCAGGCCAAGGAAAAAAAAAAAATCCTTCACTGGGTGATAGCAGCAGTGAAAACTGATTTGAGAAATATCTGTGTGTTCTAATGACTGGGATTTAAAATACACTTCGTATTATATGTTACATGTAATACCCATTTATATCAAGGTACACACTTGAAGAACCTAAAAATGTACACTCTGAGAGATTAGTGTAATATGCCAACTGCTCCACAAATGATTTTCTAAATCTTACCTAAAAGAGAGTGGGGATGGCACACAAGAGGAGTCTCAAATGTCAGAGAGTAAACACAAGTACTTGGCTCAGACACATAAGCCAATTTATTGCTCTTTCCACAAACAAGATGAACCTAAATATTAGTAAAAACAAAGATGAGTAAAAAAGGTCCACATGAAACAGGACCAGCATTGATGATCAATTTTGCTGTATTCCAATGCTAGCAGATGCATTTCTATACATACTGTCATGTCAAAGCTTCCAGTCCTTTTTCCACAGAAAAAGAATCATAGCAAGCACATTGTCAAATTATTTTATCAAATGTGAACATTGCTTCCTCTAATGGGAAATGATTCCCCCACCTACCATTGTTCCTTCAACTCCCAAGCACCATATTTCCAGCAAGAATGAGAGTAAAAAGGAGGGAGAATAGGACACTGTTTAGAGCCTCATCTGAAGTAAGCACAGTTTCCTTGAATTTTATTTCTGACCAATGTGCTAAACAAAGAGTACAAGATGCATGTAGACTGTATGAAACTGTTTTCATTATATTTGTAGGACCAGTATTTTCTCTCTGTCAAAACAAAATGCCTGTGAAAGATTGCAATCACAATATCAAAGGTCATACAAGAATATTAACTTTTTCTGCAGCCCGTATGGGAGATAAAGGCACCTCCACTACAGTGTAGAACATTTTCACCTTGGCAAGTTGGCAGCCAATCACAAGAGATTCAACAAGGCAAAATGCAGGGTCATGCACTTGGGTCACAACCACCCCACACTGCTCCAGGCTTGGGCAAGAATAGCTGGAAAGCTGCCTGGTGGAAAAGGACCTCAGGGTGCTGGTTGACATCTCTCTTTGTCAGACTTGTGCACCAGACCCTTCTCCAGCTCCACTGTCCTCTGGACACACTCCATCACCTCAGTGTCCTCCTTGAAATGCCCTTGGTCCTTCTTTTAACATTGTACTTAACTTCTGGGTATGCTACTGTTAGCTGCCTAATTCTTTTCCCTCCTTTTTTATGGATGTTCTTAGTACAATAGGCTGGTAGCTTGAATTCAACCAACAGCTCTTTTTCTTTATTTTCCCTAACACAAATTACAAGTATATTTCTACAGTAGTAATTAGAAGATTCCACTCCATCAAGGAAAAACAGAGTTTTAAGTAATCAGTGAGAACACATAAGTACACTTCTTCAAAATTTCATCCTGAATCTAGCTTCCCTCCTCCATCCTTTCACATAGCTCCTACAGGAATTCATCTTTTTCTATCATAGTTTAAATAAGGACTTTTTCAGGGTAGGAATGTTTCAGTTTGTAGAGCGTCTCAAGTGTGTGTGTAGCCATGCTGTCTGAATTAGCACAGCCTAGGTTATTATACCTTTGTTTGTCGGGTCTTAGTTTCACATGAGTCTCCTTCCCTCATCCACATTCCAACAAATGTGTTGTTGTTAATTTCCCATTCATGCCAGATTCTGAAAAAAACGGGATACTATTTTGGGTTACTGGAAATAAAAACTTGAACACCCAGAAAGAAAACCAGGAATACATTATACCATGTTCAATTCAAGTGTATATATTTAATTTTTGTAGTCTTAGTATTTCCATTTCTTACAGCCAACACCTGACATGCAGCATAGTTTGTTATCCACGCTGCTGTACAGGGCATGTCAGTATCACTTTTGAGAGCACAGTTTTGGATCAACTTTCAGATTGCAAACCATGTACACTTAAAATCTGTGTTAAAATCCAGTAAAATATCACTTATAGATCAATCCCACAAAAAATTCCATGACGCTAAGTGCCCTGTGCAATTCAGTTTGTTTGCAGGATTTTTAGTGCTGGTGAGAGAACCTAAAAATCTACTCTAGTTCTGCTAGTCCTAAAGCAAATTATACCCTCAGCATGCTGATGTACCATTTTCCTCACATATTGGCTCACCATTTTGCACACAGAAAAAAAGACATCTATATGCAAAATATTTAGAAAAGCAGTGCTCTGGTTTAGAATTAAATTTATTTTAGGTCTCATGATTTGGGGGTATTATGATCTGGGGTCTTTGAATACGGGAATTTTTGGGGGGATCTACACTGAGTATTTTATAAATTTTCATTAAATGATTACCACAACCAGTAGGCAAAAAGTCTTCATTTTGTAATTTTTGTATTTAACTCAAACTGAAAATAGTTAACAGCCATGAAATCTCTGTAAATATAAGCTGTAGTTATACATTATCAAATTTCTCATGTGAACATATCACATTTGCAGTTGGCGCTGGTTATTGATCAGTCTCCAATTAAAACAGGAGATTAGTATTTATCAACCCCCCCAAAAAAACCCTGAATTTTTCAAGACAGGGTATTTTTATACATAATGCCTTGGGAACTATAATGACCTAAGCTGACCCACAGAAGAATCTTAATGTTAAAACTGCCTCCTTTTTACAATCTCCACCATATGGAGGAGTAACTGCCTCCTTTTTACAATCTATAAAATGGCCTGCTAATGACATAGGTAAAACTTGAAGATCTAAATGTCTCACCCTAAAATCCCACTATAGGCATTCCATCGAAAAGTCTGCTCATGCTGAGTGACATTATGGAAAGGACAAAACTCATACTTGTACCTTAAAATAAAAGAAAAAGAAAATAAGAAATGTTTCAGACTGAAATGGAAAACTAGTTAATTCCTAGTAAGTAAACAAAGACCCAAATCCGTTACTCACGTGGATTCCACAAAACTGAAACACTTGCCAGCAAGCCTAAAGAGATGTGCAGGGCCTAAAAACACCAAAAAATGACATAAAGGAAGAATAATGTTTTGGTTAAATTTAAGGAAGTTACTGTGGTGACAAACCTGCAAGGAGTACGTGACAAATTTAGGTCTCTGTTGTACATAAGGAAATTCTTATCCTCCATACGTATTACTGTAAGTTCCCACTAGCCCTATACTGGTTTCCATCATAATCTTTAGCATTTTTCATCTTCAATACTCAGTGAAATAGATAAGCCTCTGTCTACAACAAAAACATGAAACATGTGTAAAAGCAAATACTTGGAGGCCAGGTCCATAAAAGGAATCATCAGTGCAGATCTTGCCAAAATCTAACACTGAAATCACTAAAACTCTTGCTTGGGAGCTGTCTGTCCCCAGAGCCGTCCAAATTCCTCAAGCTTACGGTAGTAAAGCCCATTTGTTGACAGCGCTGCATATCTAAGTTTCCCTGAGATTCTGAAACTGGATATTCCTTTTCACAGTTTGCCTTCATGGTCTGATCCAGATAGTATTCAACAAGATAAACCTTTTGCTGTCAGACAGGTCAGCAATTGCAGTTCTACTCTTGTAGAATTGACTGTTCCAGCCTTCCTATCAAAGGAATCCAAAACAGGTCAGTCAAAAGAGGGCCAAAAGTTCTGAACTGTGTGCTAGAGGAGTATTTCAGTGTCCCTTGTTTATAGAATTTTTGCTTGGAATTATTAAATATTCATGAGGAACGAAGAATAAAGATTACAAAGCATATAAAATAAACCCCCACCCTGGATTCTAATTCCCGATTGTCAGGATTGCCTAGGTCCTTTTTCGAAAGATCTAGACAAGCAACCCTACAAACAATGGTCAGACCACCAGAATCATGCGATTCTGAATAGCCTAGCCACTGGGATACGAGCAAGTTGTCTTTCCCAAGTGTGTTTTCTGACTGTGTGATCTTGCATTTCATTCTAATGATAGGCTTAGCCAAAGTGTTTGTCCCTCTGCTACATGAAATCTGTGCCTTAGTGATTAGGATGCTCTGCAAATGTGAATGTGAATTCCCTGAGGAATGCATTAAACTCACGCCTCCATTTCCTTGGCAGATGCTCTAAAAGAGAAATTACAGGAACTATTACACCAACTGTCTTATAAAAGAACAGGTAAGGTTTCTGTGCTAAAGAAATAATTGTGCAAGACAGGGTTCCATGCCCTAGATTCCTGTTCCATACACACTCCCAATTTTTGGCTACGCATACGTTCCCACAACAAAGAAAAAAGGATTTCTAGCGTGTTGTCCTTAATTTTTTTTTCCTGCTACTTTTGGCACCTTTCCATTCAGCATTCTGTTACTAATTCCATTCCTAACTATTTAACTTTTCACATGCCATACATGCAGAATTTATGAACTTGATTTGGGTGCATAAAACATGACAAAGAAACACTAAGCATAATCATATTCAGTGTCACCATACCAAAATGTCTTTACTGAATTTGAACAAGGCTTAAGTCTGTGCATTAGATTAGCAGAGAGACTAGAGTTATTTGCTTTTGCATAGTTTTCGCCTTCAGTATTTATCTGCTCTCCTCCATATATGGACTCGATTTTTTTATATTCCTGTTTATTTTGCTTAACTGGTGTATTTATATCACAGCATCCATGTTGTGTGTGAAACTAAGCCTATGTGATTGGTTCCAAGACTACTCTTAGGACCTTTTTTAATAACCATTTTTTGGTATTAAGTGCTATTATATGATGAAATTACTTTCATATTAGAATCTCGAGGATGTCAGAGATTGTTTCAAGAAGAAAATAGTTTTTACCATGGGTCAGAAAGATCTGTGACTGGTTCAAAAAAGAGAGAGTAAAACGTATGGATAGTATTGTGACAAAAGCAGTCCAAACAGCACTGGGACATTGTAGGGGGTTTCTGTCGCCAGGTTTTGGTAGCAGGAGGGAGCTACAGGGGTGGCTTCTGTTAGAAGCTGCTAGAAGATTCCCCTGTCCCATGGGGCCAATGCCAGCCGGCTCCAGGACAGACTTCCTGCTGCTGGCCAAGGCCGAGGCAATTAGGAATAATAGTAACGCCTCTGTGATAACATATTTAAGAACAGAAGATTGTTATGCAGAAGAAAATTCCAGCCAAGAGCAGAGTGAGGACATGGGAATAACAATGTAGACACCAAGGTTAGTGCACAAGGAGGGGGAGAAAGTCCTCCAGGCACCAGAGCTATGGCCCCTGTGGCCCGTGGTGAGGACCGTGGTGAAGCAGGCTGTCCCCCTGCGGCCAGTGCAGGACCATCGGGGTGCAGAGACCCACCTGCAGCCCATGGAGGAGCCTATGCTGGAGCAGGTGATGCATGAAGGAGGCTGTGACCCTGTGGGAGGCCCAGGATGGAGCAGGGTCCTGCCAGAGACCTGTGAGCCGAGGAGAGGGAAGCCCATGCTGGAGCAGGTTTTTCCCGAGTAGGACTTGTGGCGCCTGTGGGGGACCCACGTCGGTACAGCTCATTCGTGAAGGACTGCACCCCATGGAGGAGCAACCCACAGGACAGCAGTTTAGGAAGAACTGCTGCCTGACGGATAGACTCATGCGGGAGAGGTCCATCACGGACTGTCTCCCGTGGGAGGGACCCCACGGGAGCAGGGGAAGGACTGAGCAGTGGCAGAAATAACAATCGGCCACAATTCCCATTCCCATCCCCCTGCACTGCTGCAGGGGAGGACGAAGAACGTGGAAGGAAGGAGGGGTGGGGGGAAGGTGTTTTTAAGACTGTTTTATTTTCTCACTCTTTTGCTCTTATCCTGTTAGTAATAAATTTAAGTACTATCCCTAGTTTGAATCTGTTTTGACCATGAAGGTGATTAGTAACTGACCTCTCCTAGCTGTTATCTCAACTCATGAATCCCTACCTTTTTGGTTTTGGTTTTTTTCTCTCTCCTCTGTCCAGTTGCAGAGGGAGAGCAAGAGAGCGGCTTTAGTGGGTACCTAGTATCCAGACCAGGGTCAACCCACTACAGACATGGAACACCAATGAGGTTAATCTAGGTTTTAACCCTTCAGAAGCACAATAAAATATATTTGCCATGCTTATTTTCCATGATGCTTACAGAATGACATGCAAAATAGGTTGTGGCTGCATAAAGTCAAAGTAGACAATTTGCACTGCTAACACCTGTTTCTAAATGATGAGAACCGTACAAAAAAAAAAAGGTAACGCTTGCATATACCTGATACTGCAGATGGGGACATCTTTGGCTGGAGCCTATTTGTTTGAGGCAAGAATGGGTTATTCAACCTTTAAAAAGAAGGAAAGTTAAACGTTTAAGGCTGTTACACATACCCTACCTGTGTGTGTCCCAACACCGACGGCCCCTGCTCCGGCCCGGCACCCCATCCCGGAGGAAGGGATGGGCTGGAGCGGGCGGAGCGGCAGACGGGCCTAAGCCCACCGAGTGCGGGTGGATCGCGGGGCACAGCGAGCGGGCGGCCACGTACCCTAACGTGTTGGGCTCCTCCACGATCTTCATCTTCCCCGCCGAGACGAAGAGACCTACGAGCAAAGAGCCGTTGGCGGTGGCGCATGGAAC
>VXAY01006261.1:0-77199 GCA_013399855.1 Oxyruncus cristatus
CAGCACAGTGGCTTCCAACTCCTGTTTGCTTCTGTCATGGGTTCAGTTGTCCTAAAAAAACTAAACAGGGAATTTTCCCTTCCCCCTGCCCCACTGTGTGGGAGGGATGTTTGAATGGGCAGGCTGGTTTTGCCTTGGGTATTCAACTAACACAAAAGAACTGTTTACTTTTTTATTGAAGGGGATTGTTGGTTGGGTTTTTTGTGTTCTTTTGTTGTTCTGCCAATAAACATACACCCTTTAATAAAGGGCTGTTATTTTTCCTTTCTCCACACTTTCTCAATTGGAGCCTCCTAATTTCGGATTTACAATTTCTTAGAGGGAGGAGTTTTGGTCTTCCTCATTACTCATCCTCCTTAGCAAAACACTTTTGTCTCACTAAACCAAGAAAGCTTCCCATGCTGTGTGCTTTGTATAAAGATACCTGCAGCTGTGCTGTTTTCTGCATCACCTTCCTAAAGAAACACCACTTAATTCCTATGAGATAATTTTCTGGTGTTTCCCTGTTGGCTTTTATTACCTTAGGAGTCCCAGCTCATCTCCGTAAGACTGCAAGTGTGTTCTATTATGGCTACGTATAATAATAAGTAATTTGCATATTTATGACCCAAGTTCTACAGCAAATCTGTATCAAAAGAGATTTTTATCAGTAATGTGACCTCACTAGAGTAAGCCCTCATACCACTAAAATAAATGCTTGTTATAAGTGATTGTCCATGATCTTAGAATTTAACAATTTACTGAATTCAAACAATAAATAACTCTACAGAATTTTTTTTTCACATAATTTATTATAGTGAACTATAATATGTGTAAAATCCTACATGAAAGCATGAATCCTACCAGATAGATTTTTAAACAAAGGCATTGGAAATAAGCCTATTTAAGAGCCTTCAATCATAAATTATAAAAGTAAAAATGCATAAAATTTCTCAGAGAATTTTAAGTTTACTCATGCATTACATGGTCTAAATAGAGGGAATTAATTTTTTTTGTCTTTTAAGTTATACAATTTTCCAGAATGTTTCCTTTCAGGCAAAGGTGAACATAGCTGCACTTTTAAGCTTCTGTTACATTCATAATATAAGAACTGAATAAAATCTTCAATTTTTTGTTACTAATTTTTCTTGAGGAAGGACTTCAAAAGTAAGCTACTAATTTTGTTACTGATTTAAAACTTTTATCTAATCCAAAAGCAATTGGAACACAAACCTGTTCTATACTGAATACAACCTAAAAACCTTACATGTTTTTTTGCTCAGATTCATATTGTTTTAAAAGTCTACATTCACTGATTGACCTAAAAAAGTACAGTCATTGTCATATTGACAAAATGTTGAATACAAATAATTGATACCAGAACATTTCAAAATGGGTTATTTGAATTCAAGCTATACTTAGAGGATTAAATCTATTCTCCTCATTCAGAGCCACTAAATTGACATGAGTTGCCGAAATCTTGTTTTGGATTTGCTCAGCCTTACTTACTTTTTCTTTTTCTATGCCTGATATGAACGTGAGTACAATACAAATATATTGAGACAAATTGCCTATGATTAAGCACTCAATCAATTCTATTGCACTTTCATTATGTTGTTTGCAGTTGTTATCTGTAACATTGTATGACAAATAACAACTGATCTAATGAATGAGAAGTAGTACCTATGAAACAACATTTGATCAACAAAGAAACGAATTCGTAATCAAGTGTGGTGTCCTTCTATTTTTAAAAAAATATCTCCTTTTCCTTCCGTCAGAAACTCAACATACAACTCAGTTCTGTTCTCTGATCACAGACCACAGTAAGTTAAGTGAGAAGGGAGTACAATTATTTGTATTCAACATTTTGTCAATATGGCAAATAAAACTAGACATAAACCTATCAACAAGATAAGCTGGTTAAAGATCTAGCAGGACATAATGTCTGAAATCGGCAGAATTTTGACTTTCCGTAGCTTTTCTAGATGCTTCGGAATTTTGTCAACAACTTGAAGATCAGCCTGTGAATTTTCAACTCACATGTTATTTGTTTTTAACCATATGGACCTGAAAGCCTCAAATCCATCAAATATACACATGCATCTGAGTATCTCTGAGTAAATTAGAAAATGCAAATATCCCAGAAAAAAATTGCTTTTCATGTGGAATGTATTTATAACAATATTAAAAACTTTCAGAGTTCAACTGCTTCTGAATTTCTAAATTATTCACATCACAGAACTAGCTAGAGTTTGGATTTTAAAAGAATTAGAAGTATGCATCATGGATCATATAGCTGGAGGAAGATGCAAAAGAAGCTGACTAAAGGAATCTTTGAACTGAAGGACATTTGCAGATGAGAAAACTGAAGAGATAAAAAAAAACTAAATACATGACTGGGAAGAACTAAAGACAGAAGATTTTCTCTAAGGTTTATTAACCACTATCTTGGTTGTCAGTGTTTGAGAAAAGATTAATAATCTTGATATTTGTCTATTTTAATAAGATACTGGTAAAGAAGAAGGTAAGAAGAAGAAGAAACTACTTGTGAGGAGTAACATATGGTCCTGAAATAAATTTCCTGAGCTGCCTTGTCACAAAAAATGATACTGAATGTAAGAGGTGTGTATCTTTGGGGTTACAAACTCTGAAGAAAAAAATATTTTTTTTGTGCAAACAATAAGAGTCAAAGTTTCTTGTGCTGGAGTAGTTTCCATGGCTGCATGACAACTGTGGAGCTATATCTGGTTGCCTTAAATGTGTAAATTTTGAAAAACCAGCTTCCCTGGAAGCTTGGAAGAAGGTGTTTTGTGCCAATTTTACACTGGGATTTTAGAGATCCTAATACGAAAGGGGCTCAGGCTCTGTAAGTAAGGAAGAAGAGAATAGTGTAGTTAACATTACAGCCCTCCAGATGCTGGGAATGCCACATCAAGAGGCATTGAATGGACCTCCATTCAGGGCACAGCAAGCTGTGCTGAACCCATAGATGTACTTTTACTCCTTTTTTGGTCTTTTGAGCTCTTCTATGTTTATCCTAATATTGACTGAGCATCCTTTTTAAATAGAATTGTGCATTTACGGGGAGATATTCATAGCAGAAAAAAAAGTAGTCCTTTTTTTTTTTTTCCCAATGGATATGTATGTGAAAACACGATGGTTTTATTTAATTATCTGTCTCCTAACACTGTATCCATAATTACATTGCTTTAGTCTCTGTATGGAGGTGAGAAAATGCTATGTGTATTAATAAAGGTGATTGCTAGTGTGTCAAACTATAAGACACTGTATCAAGACCAGCTAAATAAAGCAGAAATGATGGCATAATGAAGATAAATCACAAGAATTCAGGAACACCTCTCTTCTTTTTTTAGAATACCTTAGAGATACATTAATTTGTCTTCCTGTTTGTTTGCAAGCTTTTTATTTCTTTTTGAAGAAATGCTGAGAGTCCTGAAATGTCAATGCATTAGTCTACAGCTCTGACTCTCCCTCATAGTTCTGGGCATTACTTCATTTTTGGATCTGAAAGTCAAATCCTAATCTGTGCAGTTTATTTAACCTGAACTGCCTGCAAAAATGATGTAAGAGACTAGAAAAGTCAAGGAGGTTTTGGTTCTGTTTTGGTTTAAAGAAAGTTTTGCCAAAATGTTATAAGTCCTGTTCTTTTATTATTCAGAATAAAAAGAATATACTTTGTCAACTTCAATTTTCCACTTGACAAACATTGCTTTCCCTGTACAATCATCTTCCAATTCACACTCATTTTTCTCTTCCTTGTGTGGCTTACAATTAACGTGGTTCTTCACAAAAAGCAGATAACACAGAGCATCCAGACAAATCAGGGAATAGCCTTAATTTAGTCTATTGTTATTGCAGAAATGGTGTATCTTCATACTTGCATTTTTTGTGAATTTAGACAAATACAGTTACAGTTCTATCTTTGTTAGCAGTACACTGGTAGTCTTAAGGTCTACACCATATTTCTGTTACAGAGAGCTTAACCGTTGTGCAATGCACTGGCCATATCAGTACAGCGCTGTGGCAGGACAGCGCACGTCTGCACAAATTGCCCTTGATTCTCACCTTTATAAGGGCTCAGGGTATTCTGAGACATACATACCCTGTCCATACTCTAAGACTGCCTCATCACCTGTTTTATTAGGTGCAAGCTGATACAAAACAGCTATAGCTTTTAGTTTTTCAATCTAACCTTTGTATGGGGCCATGCTCCTTCCTTTTGCTGCCATGACTGAAAAGGGAAGGTAGGTGGTGCTTGCCTTGCAGCCACCCACACTGAGGCTCTACTCACAGTGACTGTTCTCTCATATTTCAGCCCTATACAGGACCCTAAAGAGGATCAGGGCACTGCTGATGGCTGGGGTTGTTGCAGGTCCTGTTCAGGCTGATTGCATACTGGGCTGGGCTGTGTCTCCAGACAACTGATGATTTTTTTTTTGCTGAGCTTTGATAATTTTTTCCTCTTTGCCCTTCAGAAATGGACTAATTACTTACTTTAGTATAGGCAGCCTCAATGTCTTCAAAGGCTTCAATGATGGCAGTTTTTAGGTGTTTTTTCCTACCCACTGTGTGTGCAGTTGTGGACACAGACAATGCCCTTTATTGTTAAAGACTAGGAGCCTTTTTTGACATTAAGGAGGGGCACTTGTTTCCATTTTGTGGGTTTTTTAGCCTTTGAAGCTTCTTGAGTTTTTTGTTGGCTTTTCTTTTTTACACATTCTTTTCGTACTGCAGCTATGTCTCCAGCTATGCACTTTGAGAAGGAGTGCTTAGGCTCTTTTTTAAGCTAAAAGCATGAAATTAAAGATTGTGCAGAGGTAATGCAACATTTCTTGAAGGTACAGATTTTAAAGTTCAGAATTATCAGAAGCTTTTTTGTTCTGGCAGTGTGAAGTGTGACATTTTGAGTAGATGCATTATTTAGTGTATCTGAAAGGTCTGAAGAGTTTAAATTTGGGCCCCTAAAAACTAGCAGTCTGACTTAAAAACAGACTTTTTTTTTTCATTTTGAAGTAGTGTTATAATCACCAAGACTTGCAGATTTTATTTTCTGCCGTGTTACTTCACTGACTTTAGGCAAGAGAACTTAGAAATCCTCAACCATACTCACAATCAGATCATATTTTGTTGTTGCCTCTGTCAGAGCAGGCAGGCAGAAAAGTACAGCTACATCCTACTAACATAACAAAAGAACTATGAACCTTCGTTTCCTTTACTACTGTTTTCACATACACAGTAAATAAGAGGGAGAAGAAATCTGAATTCTGCAGTATCCTGCAAGTGGACAGATGAGCAGGTGAGCATTTCCCCACATGGCTGGCAATCCTGTTGAAACATTTAACACAGCAAAGTAAATATTGCAATAATTGTACAGTTTTAAAGTATTAAGACACAGATGAAAGTGTTTCTGTCTCTGAACTGTTTGTTCAGGTTTAGGGATTTTTCAAATCTCTATATTAAAATGCTTATTGTCCTAAAAAGCAGGAGACATGTTTCATGCGCACTAGGTGGTTTTTTTTTTTTTTTAATCTTCATTTTCATGCCTCTTTAGATACCAAAATAGCAAAGCATATTATTTTAAAAAGAGGAAGTGATTTGACAGCTCTATTTTCCTCTGCAACTCAGCAGTTTCCTATATGTGGGTCTACAGTATCAGTATTGGCATTGCAGCACTTTTTGACATGTCTTTGGAATTCAAATTTCTGTTTCTCTGAATCTCTTTACTTTTAGTACTAGACACAAAATTTACATCTTCAGAAATAGTTGGGGACTTTTTAATATTCTTCACTGAACAGTTTGTTCCCTGGGGCATGCCTTTACTATTATGGGGCTGTGCCTGCAGTGCAACATGTCAAGGATTCTGGAATAAAGATTGATATATATGGAGGAGCTATACGATGGCTTGTGCTCTCTGGAGGGAGGTCTCAAGCCAAGTGCATTTGCAGCCTGTCAATGCTTGTTGGCAGATAGAGATACCCAGGCACGCTGAGGTCTCAGAAACACGAATTTTTGAGTGATTACTCACTGGTGCTACTTTTGTAACTATCCAGAAGATCATTTTCCTCTGCCTTTTCAAATGCAGGTCTTTCTTCCTTTTCTGAACAAAAGTAAACAAATTAATGCCCTGGGACCTGAGAACAAGGCAAACCAGATGTTATTTCTCATAAAAAGATTATGTGTTTAATTCCCACATGAGTATGTTTTATCACATCATGATGTTAACAACATAAAAAGACAAAAAGGGACACTAGGGCTTGATATTTTTCTTGGCTTTTGTGCTGTCTGTTACTTATATTGAGCAAGCCCAATATGTCAATGCTTGGTGGTTGCCTAAGATAAAATATCACCATTGCTCCTAATGAAGGACTTATCCTTCTGAGGTTTTACTTTCTACTGTTGCAATACATATACCATGAGAATAAAAATTATGAATACCAAGAAACTGGGGAAACAAATATGGTTAGACTTCCACTTTGATTCCTATCTCTCACTCTGCTGTATGACACCATTTTAAAAATTATTGAGGCAGAAGAATTATATCAAATGAGGTCTAGGCTGTTCAATGCTTAAGTGTCAGAAACAAGATTGGAAATGCAATATGTACAAGTGCTCTTTGCCAGGCTCAGCCACTGAAGTCTTACTTCAAGGGTGCGCATGCTGTTGCTAGGGAAAAACAGGTATGTGAGTCTCTTCATAATGTCATTACTGTTTTGGTTTGAAACATGGCATTCTTGTCATCTTGAAGCTTATGCCTCTCATAGCTAAAGCCTTTACATAAAGCACTGTTGTGAAATAAAGGATGCAAAAGGTTTGTTTAGAGGTAATAATGAAAAGGCTACAACAAAAGTAAGCAGGTTGCAGTGTGATTACTGTTAGCTGATACTGCCTTGACTCCTTGTATTCTGCAAAGACAAAAAGGAGGCTGAATTGTTAATTTAAGACACTTTTTATTGATAAACCAGAATATGGATCCATTCGACACTTGGGAAGACAGGAGCAGTAAAGGGAAGTGGACAGGAAGCTTTTTTGCTACCCAAATGACAGATTAGATGAAACTACTTCTATCTTATTTCCAATCACATAACGGTTTATGCATTTTAGATGTGTTCAAAGCTGTGCAATGCAGAAACTCGTAGTCAAAGACTTGCATACACCTTCTCAGGATTTTGTTTTCCTAGAAACTGAGCCTGCAAGGGAATGCTTCATTATTCTAAGCTCTCACATGATGCCTGAATTCCTCACTAATATTACATTTTCTGTACTGGCATCAGGAATCTTGGATTGATTATTAAGAAAAAACAGACTTAACTGTAACAAATGAGTTAAATACCTTTTAAAAGAGAACTAAATTATTAGAGAAAACAACTGGTGGGTGTAGTCTTTTCTTAAAGCCTGGCAAGATGCAAGAAAATTTCCAGATATTATGAGGTAGATTGTAGAAAAATTTTCAATCAGACTCATTTCATACAAACAGTACTTTACAATCAAAGCATAAATAAGGCTATCAAGCCATAAAAAGCAATGATACATGTTAAAAAACACCCCACATTTAGAATGAATGTAGTGATAAAACTGATGATGCTACAATGTCATTCGAGGACTAATGAAAAGTTTTGTTATTTCAGTAATGAAAAGAGCTACTGCCCCACAACTTACTTGCCTTTAACTCACTTGTGTAGGTGCCACCCCTAAAATTCTGTGTGTTTAACAGCTTGTGTTGCCTGTACAGGGGCACTTGCGACAATTTGATTGATTGTTCTGAAAAGTGAGTATAGGACAATTCTTATTCCGCCTTGGGCTCCCTGTCCAGGTCTACCGTTGCTTTTCTAAGACAAGATTGCTGGAATATTTGAATTTAAACAGCAGACCCACTCTCAGTCATAATGCCGCATAAATGAAATTTGCTATTTCAGCAAAAATATTCATGTATATGCACATATACATCAAAAAGGGTGTAATTTTAGATTAAAAAGAATCAACTATTTGTTTTCCCCATAAGGATGGCAATTAATAACCTGATATCTAGACAAAGGGATGGCAGCAAAACTCACTTGCAAGACGATAGACAAAGATACACTACCATGACTTCAGAATTGATTTTAGTGGATTTTAGAGAACGCTGCTGGAAGCTTTAATATTTGTCTTCATGTGAAGCTATGAAGAGTCTCACCCACCTGCAGAATTAGAAAATACAGCTGACAGAAAAAAATGTGATTACATTATATTACTGACATGTATGAAAGAGGTGAATTAAAAAACTGAACTTTAGATTCATATTTAGGTCAGGGGACATGACAGGTAGGATACATGTGCACAGGACACAAGCTAAATTTTCATGGATAGACAATTCCTTACACAGTTAATTTTAGCTGTAAGCACAACATTCAAATGAAAACAATTTTTTTTTTTTTTCCAAAATTATTTAAAAGGCAAACTCTGCCTTTACCATTTGACAAAAACTTGCACTATCTGAGAATACATTGCTGTGTTTGCCCTAAATTGCCACATAAGGCTGGGTGGGTTATTCAGTTAAATTTTATGTGCCTGAGTTTATCTGTATACAAAATAGATAGTATCAATTGCTGATAAAAATAGTTTAAAGCTTAACTTATACTCATGTTTGAGCAGGATGGAAGCCACTACTCAATTAGCTTGTGACGGACCTGTGAAACTGTGTTAGTTCATGTACATGCAACCTATCCACATGTCTGTGGGAAGCTAAGTCTGATCCCTGGAATATTCTGAGAATATTCAAACAGAGCAGTGGTGGCGGGCCTATATTACTATTCCCTGCTTTGGTGTGTAGAGCGTTATGAGATACACCCTCAGGCCTTATCCTATCCACTGCCAGGTATTCCAGACCAGTAGGATCTTGAGCAGGGAGGCTCAGAGGTTTCTCAAGCTACCCTACAAGGTACCTAGGTCTTTAGGTGCTATGTTAATGTGCCCAAAGTTCTGCAAATTTTACCAGTTTATAATTTGTATTTGAAGTAGTTAGATCACATTTTGTTCCAGGCAGTGTAATTGGATCCATGTAAAATTTCTCTCTTTATGATTTTTTTTATAATTTGTAAAGATTTGGAGAAGAGGCCTTTTCTCTAGTTATGACCAGGGCAGTGTGAAATCCACCAAAGATGGGGCTGTATTACTAGCAAACAAAAAAGATACCTTAAAGTGAGGCAACATATTTTTTGGTGCATTTTTGGGCATGTGTTTGGTAAAGTCTTCTGTGATTATGCACTCTCCATAGATTCATTGCCTTGATCTTTGAACGGAATAATCTACAAACTAACTGAAAGACTTTTTTTGTCATTAAACTGTTGTCACGACCTGTACACTTTCATGTCTTACTGAAATCTATGTATGCTTTTCTGAGAGTATGAAAATCACTAGTTTTCTCATAAGGTAAGATTTATTACTTTGAAATTCCCAGAGGCTGATTCAGATAAAGATCCACAGCATGCTGGATCTTTTTTTTTTATTTATTCTGCCTTGTTTTTACTGACTTTGGTTGTGATAGTAGCCATCAATATGCAGGACTGCAAGATGGGGATCCAAGCATCAAGATCCAAGCACATTGATCAAATGCTGTCGGCAACTGATTACAGATATTTTGAATTGAGTGATCTGACAGACGTTATCTTGGCATACTGTGTGGTAGAAGGAGGGTTAAAATCCAATTTTGTGCAGCAATATTTTACAGCCTCACCTTTGACTGATAGATTTTAAGGCCAAAAGAGACCGTTAGATCATGTAGTCACATATGTCCTGTATATTACAGGACATTATTTTTCTTTCAATGACTCAAGACTAAGTACATTTTCTGGAAAGATGCCTACCTTTGATTTGAGAGAATCAAGTAACGAACAATATACAATTCCCTTGGGGAGTTTGTGCCAGCTGTTAATCACCTACGCTGTTAAATTTTTTATCTTGTTTCTATTTTGAATTTTCCTGCCTACCTTTTCTAACTACTCGGTTCTGTCTTTCCCTGCTAGATTAAAGACTTCTTTAGTACCTTGTGAGGGAGCTTATACACTGCAATCAAGCTACCTGCCAGTCTGTGAGGGTATTTTTGCTAAGATAAACAGACTGATATTTTCAAGTCTTCACTCACCTGAATTTTCTGCAGCCTGGAATAATTTTGCAGCATTTTTTCTACAGCATCTCCAATTTTTTCAGTGACATTTTAAAAATGAACTGCATGCAGTATGCAGAACAGGAGGCAGTTTGCCAGTATCAATCTCACCAGTGCTATCTAGAGGCAGAAAACCACCACTGTTTTTCATTACTCCTCCTCCTTGCTTGTTCCTTTCATTAAACCATGTTTTCTCTGTATTTTACTGGGAATTAATTTTTGGTTTTCTGTAATGGCCCTGAATTTCTTTTTCAGTCTTTCTGCTATTAGGAAATACTTTCCCATTGTATAACATGTGCTGGATTTTGGGTTTGGGGGATGGCAAGGAAGGTAATTTTTGTTTCTTTGCAAAAAATTCACTGTATTTTCATTCAAGCTTTGGTCCTCCTAGTCCTACCCTTGTCTACTAAGTTTATATAACCTTCATGGGCTTCTTCTGTACTCATATAATAGATACTTCTGACTTACACTTAGAAACACGGGGATTTACACTATTCACTTCTAGAAACAGACCCAGTTTAATAATAAGTCTTTATTGCAGGTTATTTTTGCAGCTAATCAATTATCTAATTATCTGTATTTTTAATATATGCTTTGTTGTACTTTTTACCATTAATTTGCTAACTAAAAGATAAGAGATGTAAAGTCAAAAACCTCATAAATCCTTTTATTTATGCAGTAAATTCACCAAAGTTCTTATCTCAATGAAGATTGAATCTGATTTGATTTACAAGAGGGTTTTTTTCCAGTTAGATGGTATCAGTTGACCTTGACTATATTTTTTTATGTCGTTTTAATATTTAAATATTATGATCCCATGCTAGCTTTGCTATCTCTTCCTGGTATGACATAATTAACCCACAATTCCCATTGCAGCAATCTTAAATTTTCTGAATTGTTTAGAGTGTCTTCAATATGCTAACTAATACCAGCTAAGAGAAGACCAGAAAATCCTTCATGAACTTACTAAAAATGTGTGGGTAAAGTTACAGGTCTGTTGATGTAAATCTACATAATTCTAAAGAGCTCGCTTTAACATTGCCCTCAGTTATGAATAGATTTAATTGGATCCCTGTAAAATAACGTTAATTGCATTTCTTTCAAAATCCTGAGCAGAAGCATTGGTTCTATTTTTTTTCTGTATCATTATTTACAAGTCATTATATCCTTTGTTGGAATATCCAGGGCATTTCTTTATTTCTTGGATATCTTAAAACTTAAAAATTGCTTTTCTTATTTCAGCCACTGCTTTTCCCCCATGTTTTATCTTCTCATGTAAGTACAATTCCTATTTACTTTCAGTCCTTTTCACTGCTTTTTTGAATTCAGTCTTTCCCATTCACTACAATACAATCTTAATCCTGTAACTGAAGAAACTGGTGCTCTACAGGTCACTTTTGTTCACTAGACAGTTTTGTTCAGCAACAGGTCTGATCCACCTGTGTTCTGATGTGCAATGCAAGAGTACAAAAAATTGTATGAAGTTTGCTCAGATCACACTACTTCTGAGTTTCATTTCTTCATAATCAGTACAGTTTTAGCCGCTGTTTGAGTCTTTTTAAGAAAACTAAAATGCAAAAAGACCCTCCAAAAATGTATTCCTGGAGTTCATAGTGACACAGAAGTAAGTCATCAGCAGGATCAGGACCTGTTCAGTTTCCAGAAAGATGTGTCAGCAGAGCTGGGGCTTTCTGGAATGCAGTCTGTATGCTTAGTTTTTGCAGGCCGCAGAGAGCCTGATCACGTTACACAGCTGAGAGGTGTGAAACGCAACTTGACTCTTCATCCATAATTTTTCCATGTTTTAATCAGGTATGACTGACAACATGGCAGTAGTAAACTGCAAGAATCCAGATGTCTGTTCCAGGACACTGTCTTCCATTAGATCTTGGAAAGTGTACTTCAGTGAGTTCAAGGCCTTATTGCCCATCCTAGCCCAACATGTTTTCCCACTCCATCTGCTTCTTCCCTACACTGGTTTCCCTGTCCTTTTCAGCTCCTCATCGTGTTTGACCCTTCTCATACTAATTTTTTTCTCTACCAGTCAATCCCTGTAACACGCTGCTTTTCCTGCTTTCTCCCATTTTTACCATTCCTTGCTACTTTAATCTCAGACCTTTTCCTTCACTAGCTCCCAAAATGCTACTGTTCCCAAAGGCTATTGGCCTTAATCCTTATCTCCTCACTCTGTAGTCAGTCTCCGACTCCCTAGTCTGTCTTTCTCTGCAAAAGCTTCTCAGTATTTCTGATTTAAAATGTAGTTGGGGTTTTTATTCCATGCTGGCAGAGAGACAGGGAGCCGGCGAGAGTTACAGCCCATCAGGACCACAATAGTCTATGGCAGAGGAGAACAGGAGATTTTCTGCTTTGATGGGGTCATGAACATCTGCTTGTTGACAGCCTTTGAAATATCCTTGCCAGTCTCCATGCTCTATTTGTCACCCTAGATTTCTTAAATATTACTAAGTTTGGGGGGTTTATTTATTTTCTCTGTCAGAGAAAGCGAAAGGGGGAAGAAAAAAGGATTAAACTAAAGCATAGGACTAACCCTGCTGTATTTCAGATTTTATCTTCCAGAATTCTTGGGGAAAAAATTCTAAGACTTTAAAAAAATAATGGAGAGAACGAGATATTTCTATGAACTCTTTCTTTGAATAAATGGCCTAAACTAGCCAAAGCTTACCCCTTTGTGTATGAAAACAGAATTGCCATGAGTGTATCAGTTTTACTTTAAGTTTGCAAACCACAGCAGCAGATATAGTTTCCTTAGCCATTGATATTACTGCCATATAATTTAACTGAAATGTTCTGATTTAATTTAGGTTTGATGAGTAGTATAAAAATTGACCTTAGAGGACAAATTCCTTGTTTATACCTTGTTATCTTGTTTATACCTTGTTATCTTGTTTATACCTTGTTATCTTGTTTATACCAATGCTCTGCTACCAGCTTGTAAGTCACTTATTGCATGGCAGTCTGACAACTGTGTTTTTGTGATAAATACATAAAAGACAACCTAATCTGTAAGGTTGTTGTTTTCTAACAAACTAACACTAATAAATTTAAAAATATCTATTTTGGACAAGAAATGAGAATCATAAGATCATGCATTATATTTTCATGTTCTGTGAAGATACACTATAGTTGTTCTTGCCTTTAGGAAGATTCCTCTGAACCCCCCCTAAATTTAGCATTACAAGACTAGATTTCAAAAGTATTTAGCATCACCATAATAGAACTGACAGAAACGCATAAGTGTGGTAGCTACCTATTTCACAGCTTATGCTTCAATGGTACCTTATGCACTTAGATACTTTTGAAACTGTGATACATCTTAAGACATTTAAATATTTCTGAATATCTGGATAATAAACACTTAAAAGCAACAAGCTGAAATGTCAAACTGTGTGTGAATATGGCTTTCAGGACTTTAGAAAACCTTTATTTCAGATTTTTAGAAATAAAACAATTAATAAGAGTACAAATAACTCATGAGCCATTGAAATAGACCATCAAGGAAAATTAAGAGCTCTATGCACTATGACAAAATATTTAACACATTAATGTCTTTTTTAATTACCAGCATTTCTTGGCTGAGAGTTTAGATATCAATTTATGAAAAGAACTTACTTCATTTTATGAAATTATGGAAGTGTTTGTAATGTAAATTGTAAAACAGTGGGATATTTAGTAGTAGTAATGGAGATACATTTGCCAAAGTAGGGAGTGAATACATCTGCATACATCCATTTCACGTGGATTTTTGTGAACTCTCACAAACACATGTGATTAATTGTGTATGCCATGCAAGATACAAGATATATTTTAGCATCCTAATTAGAAGGCTGTGTGAGTGAGGAATTGAATGAAAAGTTCTGACTTTGGCTGTAGGAAGACAGTTGGGTTTTCTTTCACCCTCTCTGTTTCAAATCCAGTTGTCACCTTTTCCTGCATTCTTTCTTAGTTCCCTTCCACCATGCAGACTCCCTTTGTATTCCAATAGTGTTTTTTCGTTGCCTCTTCTACAGTGATTTGATAATATGAATATCGATAAGACTGGAAGGGGTAAAAATTGTGAAAATTAAAAAGTGCCTCACATTTTAGTCAAGCCAAAGAGAAGTCGGCACATTTTGCAGCCCTGTTAAGAGGCAAAAGAAATGGTGCACTTGGAGGTGGAACAAGGACTCCCACTGCCTCTTGGTGAAGGAGTTAAGGGGCTTTTCCAGGCATGCAGCTAGAGAACTCTGTGCTGAATGGTCTACACTTAAATTGCAGTTCCACTTACCTGCATTTAAAAACTTTCCCTCTGATTTCAATTTTCAGATATTTTAAGTATCATTGAATGTCTGGTAATGTTTTACTAGTCTTCTCTGTGACACCAATATTTAATTTCATGTTTTGCAGGGCTTGCAGTTTCCACAGACTCACATGTGACCCAGAATTTACCAGGGTAGAAAATACCCACAGTTCAGAAAAATGAAGACAGCTTGTATGTTTGTCATAATGATAGATTATATGAGATATTAGAATGGTAATGGATAATGCACCTCAGGGTGTTTAAGAAACTGGTCTGGATAATGCACCTCCGACTGTTTAAGAAACTGGTCTGCTTATTCATTCAGAGTTGCAACAGTTTCTATTGTTTATTCTTGCTTTTTCATCTTCTATTTTTTCCAGTTAAGAAAAAAAAAGCCAAAACGTCCAAATGAAACAAATAAAAAGAAAAAACCCAGTAACTTGTCACATAATAAATTAAAATCAAATAAATGTTTAGATAAATGTAGATTGCCATTTTTGCCATGTTGCTAAGTGGTGAAAAGCAGAATTATTTTTTTATGGTTCTCTTAAAAATGCTTGGTTACATTTTTTTGGTACAACTTAGGGTGTTCTGGAAATCTTGTATCATATAACTTTTCCTTCTGCATTTTTTTGTATAATGAACTTGCCAAACATTGTAATGTAGCATAATGGTTCATTCCCCTGCATTATTCTGTATGTACTACTTTTGTCCATTCAGATGTCCAATTTTTATGGCAGTTGTTATTAAAATGTATAGCTCTATTCAAATAAATACTGGAAATACGTAACTGCATTCTTGTCATTTTTACTGAATATCTTTTAATATTAAACAAAATTGTGCAACAGAGGAAAAAATGCATATTCTTGCAATTAATCATAGTTGTCACAGCATTTCAATGAATAAAAAGGGTATATGGGATTGAAAAAAAAAGAAAAAGAAAAAAGAAAACAAACAGAGAAGATAGTCTACCTATGAGTACTTTTGTAACTGTGGACCAGAAGTGAATATAAAAAATAAAATAAAGGGGAAAACTAATTTTAGATATTCTTCTGAAGTGAATGCCTGAGTAAGACAGTATCTACCTCAGTTTTATTTTCTTTCTCTCCACATAGCAATATGAACTTCAGATCAGAGACTAATGCTGTTGTAAAGATGCAGGATACCCTCCTGATTGAAAAAAAGAAGTCACACTGATGGGTGGGGAGAACAGTCTTCAAAATTGCTTCTTTTAAGCCACTAACCCAGCGACTGGAGAAAGTATCTCACCTGGCAGTATTTCAGGTCAGAAAAAACTGCCTCAGGAGTCTCAGGCAGACAATTCTCATGATGATTTTTTTCTATGTATTTGACTGACTTTGCTCTTAGGGAAGCGAATTCCCTCAGTATTGATAATCCTATACATATGTATGTATGTAACAGAACACAGACCTCCTGAGAGCTGTTTTTTTCTAGAAATTACAAATAAATATGATCAAGAGGGCCATTGAAATGAGGTAGAAAAAATAGGCTTAGCTTTGGCTTATGTATCTCTTTGTTACCTGTGAATCTAAATTTCACTCAGACATTATCAGTCATTGTCTTTTCAATCTCTGGAAGCACAAGAGGGTGAAGTACTCCCATAAGGAAAATGCAGATGGGAAACTTATGCCACAGGTCCTCATTAGGCCAAGAACCTCAAGGCAATTCCTATATTGGTGCTATCCCCTAGCATTCATGGAGCAGTGGGTTATGGCCAATTAATCCATCTTTTGTTTGCACTTTTTGTTCTGCTACCAGCCTGCTCCCATCTTGTGAGATTTCCTCTGCAGTGTTCAGGAAAGCATATACACTTTCTTTATGCTCAGGATGTCTTTGGCTTAAATAGCACCAAGTTCATTATGTAAACTCCTTCTGTTATCTCACAAATCCTCAGCATACTCTCCAGCTCTCCCTGTGGAGATTTTATTGTTACAGCTGTGTGCTTCTTTGATTAAATAAACAAGTTCACCTATCATTTTAATTGCAAGTTCATCCTGCAGGTTATTATTTATTCTGAATGGAGAAACCATTCAGATTTGATAAGGCTGAAGCACAAGCTGAGGGCAGTCTGTTGTAAGCAGTGAAGGAGGGAGCTGGGAGGCAAATTTTCCTCTAATCACTGATTAGACTGTCTTGTACCTTAGTGCATCAGCCTGTGAAATACTAAGTGGAAGCTGACTGGTTATTCCTATGTCTTTTTAAACATCATTCATGGCTAGCAAAATTCAGGTTTGTTACCTTTTAGCCAGACTCTAGTAATGTCAATATGACTTCTGGTGCTTTTAAAAATCTCGAGGAGAGCTGGTTATTTTCTCAGTTGATTGAATTTTGCCGCATCACATGTCACTCTCTTGAAAGTGTTTTTGGTCTGCTAAATCATAATGCACACTGCAATGACTAAACAGCAGTACATCCCAGGAAGACAGCTGCAAGCCTACAGCTATGTTTTAAAGGACATTCCACATCCCCTGTGTTATCATAGTTAATTACAGGAAGACTCATCAGTTCAAATTCTGTCTTTAATGTGAACCCATTTGAAATTCTGATTTTGAAGAGGACCCTTTGAGGAAGACAATCTATAAACTCAGTGCCAAGACTTTCACTGCGTATAAAACAAGTTCCTTCATTGGCCATGAAGTTTAACTGAGTTAGAAAGAAACGACAAATGTGGAACAAAACAGAAAACCTCATGACAATTTTACAGTATCTTGTTATATGATTTCGTACGGTAAATTTTGCAGTCTTTTTCTAAGGAAAATCCCTATCTTGTTCAGTTAGTTGCTAGGGAAATTAACTCTCTTTTAATTATGTTTGCTGCTTCAATGATATGTTCCAGACATATTTAAGCACACACCTAACTGAAAACCAGTGAAACTTTAAACATTTGTATTTATGCATTGGCTTTTACAGAAAAGAGCAGTGGGGCAGGGTGAACCAAGAGCTGCTCTGCTCTTCATAACCTACATCCCTTTTTAGGGAAAACAGATACTTCTATGTCCTTTGGCACTATTAGTCAGTGTGGGGTAGCAAGAAGAATCCTGGTGTATTTTGATTGACTGTGTTTTACCATCTCTGTGAAACCCCAACAAAACTGAGCTCCCAGGATTGTGCAGTACGTGAACAGCTTTGAACCTCCTTACCCCATCACCAAAAAAACTGCAAGCTGTCAGCCACTGCATTCTCTGAATGCAGTGATCAACCTCATGCCTATGATGCTTGATCATTGGAGACCCTTGCATCCAGCAACAGTACTGTGGTTTGTTCAGATCCACAGGGCTACATTTGTGTCTGTCAGGGTTGGAATCCAATGGCCACTGAAAGCTCTCCTCTCTCACTAGGGTGACACCCAGTTCATGTCCATTTTCCATGCATATCTGTCAGGAAGGCAGACAATCATGAACTGAGTGAACTCTGGTGAAAAACCTCGTGTTGTAATCTGAAATGCGAATAAAAGTTATAAATCCCGAGCCATAAAAAAAGTGTAAGAACTGCTTAGTTATACCTATTAATAATAAAACTCAGTGACTTTCAATTAATCAGTTGTTCATTAAGTAAGATATATTTCCTTTTACACATGAATGCCCTATCAGATATGTGACTTCAGGTATAAAACATGAGACAGAGTAGCATCACTGCAGACAGTGTTTCTCCCTAAAAACACTTTGCTGTCTTCACCAGAAAAAATATGCAAGCTGTTTGGCATCTTCAGTGGCTTCAAAGTAGTTCATGAAACCCTATTCAAAGCCAGAGATGTGATTTGCCTTTTGGTCTCAGTTCCATCAGTGGAAAGGACACATGCAGATGCTCTGGAAACCAAGTAACCACGTGCTCCAGCATGCAAGGCATAGCTACACTTACAGTGCAGCTTTAATGAATTCCAGCAGCTTCTACTTGTGCAAGAGAGCAAAGCAGGCAGCACTAGCCCATTGCAGTAGAGCTCTCACCTCCCTTAAAATATGCAGTAGCTGAATGTCAAGGATTACCGCTTTGAGACCAGACACGCACAGAATAATTTAAAGATTATTCTGAAACACAGGTAAGTACATAGAAGTCAGTATATTAAAAATATAAATGATATATACTGCAACTACTGCAAATCCATCAATGTAAACTTCTCAGTGTCGTCATGATTTGAAACAAGCAAAAAATAATGGTTATATGGCTGTATTAATACGATCAGGGATAGTTAATGTGTAGAAAATCGAGCAACGTTTATCAGAAAAAAACCCAATAATTCATTTATGTATAGTTATTCAATTGTATTAATAGTCACTGGGTGCTTTCAGTGCTCCAAGAAATTCACCATACCTGAAGTTCTGTGTCATTCTTAATTTGATGCTGCCCAGGGGAGGGTGGGGAAGGGGAAGAAGACTGAAAAGGACGCTTGCATAAATGATCTTGGCTGTGCACCAGGACATTCCTTGAAATAGTCATCATGCCATGACAAGTAGATTATATTGATTTTTGGCAATCGTCTCTTTGATGAAAGTATTTTGACACTTTGAAGATTCATCATCAACACAGGCAAGAGTTATCTATAGTTTGTCAGTGCCATAGAAGCAATGTTTTAAATTAAAGGCTTAACTTTGTGAATGTGTGTGTTACCATGTGAATTGATTTCTGCTAAGTGACCCTGATGAACACAGAAAAAGTTACAAGATCAATAATATTTAGATACTTATCTGCCTACTACAATCTGTGCTGTATTTGAGAAGATAGTATTTCCAAGACATTTTTTTAACTGGCTAGAAAACTGTCAAAGCAGACAAACTATCTTTAAATCAGAAAATAGCTTCTTTCTTGCTGTCTTATCAAATAACACCATATAGTCTAGAAATGTGTGCTTGCTGAATTACTAATTGAAAAATTTTTGTGTATTGGATTAGAAGTTATGATACTTGATTTGGGTAAACATGTTTAAAAAAACTTTGCCTCCTAGAAATAAAGCAAAGCATATAGGAATGAAATATTTAATGTTATTTTTGTCAGATGAATGCGAATATAGAGGATAAAATGACTGAAATTCAGATGTTACCCTAAAAAAAATTAAGTGAAGTTTAAAGTATAAACAGAACACAGAACTTGGAAGAGACATCAGCATTATCAGAAGGTTAAGCACAGAATCTGAAGCCCAGCTGTGAATATCTGTGAGACACCTTAAAGGTTCATTAAATATTTGCAGAAAGTTAGTCAATATTTCAGTAACGTTGAACTTCAGATTATATTGTTATTGGTAGTTAACTGGGACGTGGCAGCATGGACTGCATGGCTCAGCATTTGACTCTGGCTGTTAAGAAAAATGCTGCAGAATCACGGTTCTGGTCTCCAAGCAGCTGGACTTCACTGCTGAATTGATGCAATACACTCAAGGGCTACCAGAGACCAAAAAGCAAGAGATCACTGTCTGATCAAAAAATCAGGCTGCAAAATACTGCTTACACCAAAATGTGCAGGAATGATCCCTGGTATGTCCCACTCTCTCAGCTTTGCCTAGGAACTGTCTGATCGTTGACACACGTCCAAACTATGCTGTGGGTGGTCCTAAAGGCTTAACAGTGTGACTAAACATGGCTCAGCACTTGGGGCCCCTGGCCATGGTTTATTTACTGGTATGGATGTCACAAACTCTGCAGAGCACCTTCTGGGTTTCAGCTCTAATTCCTGGATTTTAATATCATCTCTATTAAAAAATAGAGATACCACTTTATTAAAACTAAATAAAATCAGAATTGGAGTTTTAAATTCTGTTTAGTAGAAAAGAAATGCTTTACCTGAGATTCTGTGTACAATATGGGCTAATGTTGTCTCACAATTCACCTTCAGAATTTTTCGGTTCTGTTGTCGTAGTAGGTGTTGCACCATTTTGAAACAGGTATGCTCAGCAGCCTTTGTGCTACCCTAGGACACATTCTTGCTGCCTATCAGGAAAACAGCTGGTTGAGTGCTGTTCCCCATTTCTCCGCCAAGGTGTTCCCCAAGAAGGCCCCTTGGAGCAGATTTGCTCTGCAAACATGAGATAACCAAGACACACACAAACAGACTGGGACTGTGAAGTGCATCTCTTAAAACAGAGGCAGAGTCTCTAGTCTCAGGTCTGGAGAGTCCACTCAGATGAGCTCCTAGGTGTTGTGTTCAAAGGAGTAATATAATGACTGAGCAAGCTACCACTGCTAGCTCCCATGTTTCTAGTAGAAAAAAAAGAGGAAAAATATTTTAGATACCATATTGAATATTCTTTTTATTCAGAAAGAAAAATACAGACATTACTACTCTTTAGAGAGTTAACTCTCTAAAATCGCATTTTATTTGACTTACGAACTAGATATGACATCAAATTCATAAGAAAGTGAAGAAAAGTTCAAATATCTTGAACAAAGGATGTTTAAGCTACCAAAGCCACCTAATCAAATCATAAAGAAGGTAAATTCTCCCCCAAGTATTTTGTAACTCAACCAGGGCACAAAATAAATTATTATCTTTTTCTGTGTTTGTTCACATGCTAATATAAATACACAATGCATACACAATGCATTTCCAAGCAGTTGCCTGCATTTTTGATCTAATACGTATGTATGATAGCTAATACGAAATCTTAATAAATTGTTTTTATTGACTAAAAAGAAAAATTCTCCAGTGCAAAGACCTATTTTCTTCCAGTTAAAATATTCTCTTCAAAGAATGATCTCTTGCTTAACATGAGAAAACACACACCCTGCAAACCTGCATTATTTAGTACTCTTCATCTTCCAATGTATTATTTAACTTTCAACAACATACCTAAGGACAAAATCCAACAAAAAGTAGAAAAGGAAACCCCTCCTCCCCTGTCTAAAATTCTAGAACTAAGTATACTCATTATTTGTGGCCTTTATTTTAAGAAAAATGAACTGTGAAGGGTAGCTTGTTTTATTGCTACAAGCTTAAAACGAAGCAAAACAAATGACAAAAGAATAATACTTGAGGCTTTCATCCAGAAATATATTCTGCGTGTACATTCCTCTTGTAGATGGTAGGTAAATTCAAATGAAAGTTTAAGAATATGTCTAAGTATAATGCTTATAACACATTCAAACGAATGTAATTTGATAATCAGTATCAAATCTTTAAAATGCTATCTTCTACGGAATTTAATACTGCCGATTACTGTTTCTGATAATGGAAAACAACAGCTAAAGTAAAAAAACTGAATGCAACTCTAGAATGCATGTTAAATAGAAGAATAACGTTTAATACATATGCTTAAAAAGCTGTATTTAGATCAATGAAAAATAATTATTTTCCACACAGAAACTTACAGCATAAAGTAATTCATATAGTTGTGCAAAACATATATACATACAAGTTAATTTTCCAAAACTGTGGTCCGTTTAAATAAGTTAAACGAATTAACTGATTTAAAAATATAGGAATGTAAGTTATAAGATAATTTGAATTCAAATCAGTAAATAACTCCTACACTTGAAGTTATATTATTGATTTTCAAGCATATAAAGTACAAAAAGCAATAAGTATTTATATTCCTGCAGGAAAAATAACGCAAACACCTCACAAACTCCTGTTATCAGTTTAGCAACTAAAACAAGCATTTTCTGAAAGTAATATTGTTTGGGGTTTTTTTTCATAATATTATTTTAAAGACATAAATAACTAAAAAATTAGTAATATCCATATCATACTCAATTTGAAAATTTTAGATAGATAAATACACTTTTTTATTTTTAAAAAATTATGCTTTGGGTAGACTGGGGAGGGAATCTGAGGACTTTTGGAATTTTTCTTCTTGTTCCTGTGCTTATTTGAATATTTTTCTCTAACTTACATACCAATCACATACCTTAATTTATTCAGAGAAAAAAACCCTAAATTTTTATTCAAAGCAACTTAATCATAAATAATACAGCAAATATCTCAGACTTTAAAGGCAGATAATTTATTTCTGTGTTTCTGCTGAGATTTAAAACAGTGGTGGAATGAAAGCTCTAAAATTTCTACAGATGAATGAAAAATCAAAAGCATATCAGAATCTTGTACATATGCAGAAATCATTCATGTGTAGCAAACTAAACACCATTATTACTCCTTTCTGGTACTGATATATTAGTATATTTTCTAAAGGTAAGTCAAGGGATTAAAGAACCGAATACAGATTTCTTGATTTTAATGTCAGTTTTACCCTCTGAAAAATAGAAAATATAGAAAATCCTCCTTGTATGACCAATTACTACATTATGCAGTAAAGGTTTTACATAGTTTCTGGAAGTTTATAATATCAGAAATATATCAGTGAGCAGTGGAAAGCCTCAGCATTAAAATCTCTCGTACTTCACTGGATTCAATTACTTGGTCCCACTAAACATTAAGATTTCTGTTTTCCCATGCATACCCACAGGATCCAGGATTTCAGGATTTAAGTCCCATATATGTTTATCCATGTACACGAATATGTACACACCTATATATGTTATCTCTTTTATTCCAAATAACATATATTTGGGGACCCGTTCTTGCTATCTTTCTTTACCTTCCTTTCTCTTACTGCTTAGTGACTGTTTTACAAAACAGAGCTGGTATTTATTTGGGTTTGTTAATAAGAAAAGTCAATTTTCACTGAATAATCATCTCTGTTTTGTTAAGCAAGCCCTTAGTTATTGTTATGCATAAAAAAATTTTTTAGTGGGAAGGTGAAGAAAGAACACTGGTCATTTTACACATAGGCAAATAATAAACAATCAAATCTAAATATTTTTAGTGTCATTTTTATTGAATATTTATGTTATGATAGCTATTATGTGCTCAAGTCAGAATTGTTGTCATGCTGAGCCAGCTACCAGTCAAACAGAACACGCTGCTCTCTTAAGGTTAGACATTCAACAGCTAGATATTTTGAGATAACATTGGTTCACACAGAGTCCGGATTCAGTAATGCTATGGGAATGACTTCCTTCCTGCATCAGCATCTTCCTTGCTTTTAGTAGTCCAAAGGAAACCCAGAGCCCACCGAAGTGAAAATATTGGTAGGCCGATGACTTGATTATTCTGTTCTGTTTATTGAACTGTACAGACTGAAGAAGAATAATGCTGGATGCAGCTTTCCTGGAAGATTTGACTATGTCACTTTGCCACGTGAGTGTAACACCTGGAAGTACCAGAAGAACCGATCGTTACAGAAATGTTTTGTGCCTTCTGCTTTTGGACCTAATTAGAATAGTCCCAGCAATGGTTTACACACAGCTGAAAGGGTAGCTGTAGTGTGTGACTCCCTTCTGAGGAAAACTGAAGACCCTACATGCCAACGAGATCCATCCAGCAAGGAAGTCTGCTCCCTCCCTGGGTAGGGACCTGAGAAAGGGATATTACCAGGAGGCTCCCTGGACTAATTTGGCCCTCTGATTATTTCCCACTGATGATTGTATAGGTCAGCAGTGACAAGGTCTATAAGAGAAGTACCAGGGTAATCAAAAAAGACTCCAAGGCACTGGGCCACCTGGCTGAAGTGACAGGAGTACTTCAGGTGCTGTTGTTGATTCCTATCGTAGCAGGGATGAATGTCAAAAGTAACATGAAAAGATGTGAGCAATGAATGGCTTAGACTAGTGCCATCAGTGGAATTTTGGTTTTTTTTCTGACCATAGGGCATTTTATATGGCATCAGGTCTGCTGGAGACAGATGAGATTCACCTCTGTAGAAGGGGAAAAAGGATGCTAGCCTGTGAGTTGGCAGGGCTGATCGCTTTAAACTAGATTTGAAGGGGGAAAGAGATGAGACCAGGTTAGGTAGAGATGGGCCTAGAGGTGGCATGCCTGAGTCAGTGGCAAAATCAGCAGCCCAGCTGTAGTGCATGTACACCAATGCACACAGTGTGGGTAAGAAACAGGAGAAGCTGGAGGTCACTGTGCATCAGGAAAGCTATGATGTAGTTGTCATCATGGAAACAGGATTGGATGACTGGTATGACTGAAGCATTGCAATGGATGGCTATAAACTCTTCAGAAGGGACAGACAGGGAAGGACAGGTGGTGGGGTTTTTCTGTACATTAAGAGAGTGTTTTGACGGTATAGAATTGAGGATAGTTACCCAGTCCTGTTCAATATCTTTATTGATGATCTGGATGGGCTGATCGAGTCTTGTCTTAGTAAGTTTGGGGATGACACCAAGTTGAGGGAGGAGTAATAATGTGCTGGAGGGAAGGAGGTTTCTGCAGAGGAATCTGGACAGGCTGGATCATCACTCATGGGCTGAGGCCAAATGGGTGATGCTCAACAAGACCAAGTGCCAGGTTCTGTCACTACAATGCCATGCAGCACTACAGGCTGGGGACAGAGAGGCTGCAGAGTGGCCTGGGGGTACTGACTAGCAGTGGCTGAACATGAGCCAGCAGTGTCCAGGTGATCGAAAAGGCCAAGGACATCCTGGCTTATATTAGAAATAGTATGGCCAAGAGGAATAGGGAAGAGATTCTTCCCCTGTGNTGGATGGGCTGATCGAGTCTTGTCTTAGTAAGTTTGGGGATGACACCAAGTTGAGGGAGGAGTAATAATGTGCTGGAGGGAAGGAGGTTTCTGCAGAGGAATCTGGACAGGCTGGATCATCACTCATGGGCTGAGGCCAAATGGGTGATGCTCAACAAGACCAAGTGCCAGGTTCTGTCACTACAATGCCATGCAGCACTACAGGCTGGGGACAGAGAGGCTGCAGAGTGGCCTGGGGGTACTGACTAGCAGTGGCTGAACATGAGCCAGCAGTGTCCAGGTGATCGAAAAGGCCAAGGACATCCTGGCTTATATTAGAAATAGTATGGCCAAGAGGAATAGGGAAGAGATTCTTCCCCTGTGCTCAGCACTGGTGAGGCNCTCAGCACTGGTGAGGCCAAACCTTCAGTCCTGTGCCCAGTTGCGGGCCCCTCAATTCAGGAGGGACATTGTGGTCCTGGAGTGAGACCAGAGAAGGGCAACAAGGCTGGTGAAGACTCTGAAGCACAAGTTCTATGAGGAGCAGTTGAGGGAGCTGGGGTTGTTTAGCCTGAAGAAAAAGAGGCTCAAGGTGACCTTATCACTAGCTACAACAACCTGAAAAGAAGCCGTAGCCGGGTGGGATCAGTCTTTTCTCCCAGGCAACCAGTGACAGGACAAGAGGACATAATATCAAGCTGAGCCGGGGGAAGTTTAGGTCAGACATGAGGAGGAATTTTTTCACAGAAAGTGTGATTAGGTATTGGGATGGACTGCCCAGGGAGGTGGTGGAGTAACCATCCCTGGANAGCTACAACAACCTGAAAAGAAGCCGTAGCCGGGTGGGATCAGTCTTTTCTCCCAGGCAACCAGTGACAGGACAAGAGGACATAATATCAAGCTGAGCCGGGGGAAGTTTAGGTCAGACATGAGGAGGAATTTTTTCACAGAAAGTGTGATTAGGTATTGGGATGGACTGCCCAGGGAGGTGGTGGAGTAACCATCCCTGGACATGTTTAAGGAAAGACTTGGTGTGCCATGGTCTAGTTCACAAGGCGGTATTTAATCTGAGGTGGTACTCAATGGTCTTAGAGGTCTTTTACAGCCTTCTTGATTCTGTGATTCTAAAAGATCATTATGGGTCTCTCAAATGTCCAGAACAGCATCACTTCTCATTAGTTTTATTTATGTCCATAATTTTCTTATAATAATTTTAGAAGATCCATTCCAAAGTTGTTAACTGCAATAAACTAGTTATCATGAACGAGATCCACACATTCCTGTCACTTTGTCATGCATAACTGCCTGGGAAAAGACTAATGAAATTATTAAGTGCTCCTTCTGTTTGAAGTTATGATTCTCTGCAGTCAGGGGGTGTACCCACTCTTCCTCCTTTCACACTGCTTAAAATGGAACTATGAAGTTAGTGGGAAAATATTGACAGAACCATGTTGACCCACTTAGCAAGCATTGCTAAATATGAAGAACATTTTTTTATTTTTTTTTTTTTACTGTTAGCATGAGCACTACTGACATAGTGTTCCAGGAGTGCCATTCTTTTCTCTATTCACTGAGAGATCCTGCTCTTGCAAAACAGTTGCCAAGACCTCACCAATACATTGAATATTGCATATCACAAAAGAGTACCTGTCTATAGGGACATTATGCCATTCATTATGCCAGTTCCATGGAAGCCCAGCCTCTTACTCCACTGAGATGTATTCTTTGGTCTCTGCTATGCCTCTTCAGATCTTCAAGGTAGTATTTTGCTATAGGCAATGCCGATCGGGAAAAAAAAAAGAATTTGAAAAAGCTAATTAGAGAAAAACATTTCCAGTTTACTTTTGTGAAGTTAAAAAAAGGAGAGGACAAGATGTATTTTAATTAAAAAAAAAAAAAAAAAAGAGGCAGATCAGGGCTTTTTGAAATGCAACAGTTTTTTATACTCCTAGACATCTCATTAATTTGCAGATCCGTTCCAAACATTCATTCTGTGACTCAAACCATAACAATGTCAGAAGTACAGTGAACAAGTACAATATCTAAAAGGACAGAAGGGCTTCAAAGAGGACCATTACAGCCTACTCACCATCTCAAGAGGGAAATTGGCTAAACCTGTGATCTCTTTTTCTTGATGTTTTATTTTCAGTTTCAAGGAGAACTCAGAAGAATTAAATATTTACCTATCTGAACAACAACAAAAACCGTCCATTTTACAGTTGTATTGTTTTGTTTCTACTCTAATGGCACTTAGATGTGAGAATTGGATTGGGATTCCTTGTAGCTGCTGGGCACATGTACCACTAAAGCAAACCTTAGAGTTGTGAAGCACTTAATATTTCAGCAAAAGTCATGACAGTATTATGCATAAACTACTAGTGAGGGAAGACAAATGGAACAGCAATTAGTTATTGGCATGGTTTACAGCTAGTTTTCACTCATCTTAATTCTGTTTTTATCAGTAGTAATAAGCAACAATTAAAAAAAAAATCACAGGTGAAAAGCAACTGTCTCCAGTCAAACCAGTGGCCTATCCAGCACAGTATGATGTTTCAGAGAGTAGCCAATAACTTATGACTGGGGAAGAGTATAAGGAGCAATAACAGAAATACTTCCCCAAAGTACTTTTCTAGTCTTCAGCAACTCAACTTCCTGATGTGGTGTCACAGTGTTAATAAACGGGGTGGTTTATGCTCTCATAAATTTGTCAGATTCCTTTTTTGCCAAACCTTTCGGGAGCAAGGAATTTTACACAGGTGCTATCTACCCTGTGTAGTGAAAGGAACTGTTGTCACAAAAAGACTTGAAAGAGAGTAAAGTCATGTGTTGGAAGAGAGGTGTGAAGTAGTCAAACGAATGGGGAAGACTGGCCAAAGTCTTTAATGGCATAACAGTTTCCAAGATCAATCAGACTGTGAGGAGGTGGTAGCAAAACAAGCACTTACATTGACAAACTGCAGAGCTTTCTACATCTCTATATTCTGACAGCGGGGTTAAACTAAAGGATTTTGTGTTGCTTCTTTATATATGGCACTGCTACAAAATGAGGAGGAGGTGTAGGAAGAGTACTGCAGTTCCAGTGACTGCCCCTGGTGCCCCTTCTACTTCTGTCACCTGTGCTGTTTTTGTTGTAGCTGAAAAAGATTCTTCTAGGCATCAAGGGCAAAAGGGCAAGCGGAAATACCTCCTAGGGTCGGACTCCTTTCTCTTTGCACTCTTCATCAAGCAGGAGTGTACGCGTGTGTTTTTTTCCGCATGACTGTTTAAAACATGCAAAATGTTTAAAATGGTTACACAATGATTTAGTACTTGAAGTCAGTCAAGGTAAAAAGACAGTAAGATAGCGATCTGTCTTGACAGCTGTAGAAACCACCAGCACTCTCTCTTTGTTCCGCTTTAAAGCACCATCCATTATTGTCAGCATCACCATCATAGCTGGGATGTAGCAACCTTTTTCTCCTAAAAGACTTAATTTGTGATCTAAAACATTCCTAATAAGCTTAGTGTACATTTTAAGAGAATGGGAGACAGCAGGCTTAATGTTGTATGGTGCTTTTCACACACATCAGGAATGGAAAGCTCTCAGCATGGTTTATGATCAAGGTCAATGAATACAAGTAAACTCATTAAAGCATTTATGGGGTGCCTGGGTAGATTAGATGCCCTTACTGACCTCTGCACTATACATTCATTCCTCTGCAGATAAATAAATAAAGAGGTGTCATAGGAGCCAGATATTTTCAGTGTGAGTATTGCTATCAACATAATCATAGCATATATTCATACCTTAGTTTCTATATTTCGCAGTCTTTGTGTCTTGTTTAGAAAACATACATTTATTGCTTTTGAAAATGTATCTAGAGAATGTATACACAATCTTGTACTTCCTGAATCCAGTGACACCTATACTTCTGATATATACCCACCAGACATACTTTCATCCATTTTTCTTGAATAAACTCATGTGGTGGAAGGGGAAAAGGTTTTTGGCTAAGAATTGGTGACTGTGTTTCTTTTTTTTTTTTTTTTTTTTAATTTTGTATACTTTCTGTTAATTTTAACTTCATTATTTAGTTGAATCATACTGATTTTTAAAACCCTGGAGGCAAACTGGTTTCATCTGATTTCTTCTGATAGATGAGAAAAAAAAATTAGGTGTTGCAATCTTGTATTCCATACTATTGAGCTTACATTTTTAATGAGCCTTTCAAACTAAAACAGATTTTTCTCTTTATTTTAAAATTTAAAAAATGCATATTTTATGAAAAAAATAATACGTTTGATTTTTTTTAATTGGTTGATCAGCATTCACATCTAAGATGATGAGAGGAACAGTTGTCTTCTTAACCGTTGATAAAAATCAACACTATTTCACACATACTTTTATTTCTTTTAAAAAAGAAGATGCACAACATCAGTGTAAAAACTTTCACAGGTTATTATTATTTTTAATCCTGCATTTCTGAGTTAGTATCTGCTTCATGTCATGGAAACCACCATTTCTAGGATAATCCAACCTACAAGCATTTGTAAAGTCCACTGACATAAATGCAAAAAGATAATTGCAGATGACGGGGAGAACCAGAGATCTTCAGATCTAACTTTATCTCTCTTACAGTGAAAAACATTTTATGGCTATCTCAGTCACAAAATCATGGAATTCGCTGAGTTGGAAGGGACCCATCAGGATCATTGAGTTCAACACCTTGACCTGCACAGGACATCCCAAGAATCACACCACGTACCTGAGAGCATTGTCCCGCTGTTTCTGGAACTCTTTCAGGCTTGGTGCTGTAATCACTTCCCAGTTCAAGCACCCAAGCACCCTCTGGGTGAAAAACTTGTCCCTGATATGCAGCCTAAGCCTCCCCGACACAACTTCAGGCAATTTCCTCGAGTCCTGTCACTGATCACGAGATTGAAGAAAACAGTTCCTGCCCCTCCTCCTCCTCTCAATGAGAAGTTGTAACTGCAATGAAATCTCCCCTCAGCCTCTTCTTCTCCAGGCTGAACAGATCAAGTGACCTCAGCTGCTCCTCATAAGGTTTCCCCTCTGGATCCTTCACCACCCTCATCGCCCTCCTTTGGATGCTTTCTAATAGCTCAATGTGTTTTTATATTGTGGTGCCCAAAACTGCCACAATATTCAAGATGAGGCCACACCAGGTCAGAGCAGAGTGGGACAATCCCTTCCCTCTGCTGGTTGGCAATGCTGTGCCTGACCGCAGGACACGGTTGGCCCTCCCGGCTGCCAGGGGATGATTCAAATACACTGTTGACTCAAATGGTATTGCTGTCTATTATCTCTTATCTGCATATCTGTATGAATCTATAAACAATTGAACTTGTGACTTTGTGTGATAATTTGATATAGTGACTAGCATAGTTGCATGTATTTTGCTGTAAGGAAGAATATAGGCTAAGAGAATTGGGATTTTCAACCTGAAGAAGGGAAGGCTTAAGGGTGACCTAATTTTACATTCCAGTACCTGAAGAGAGCCTGCAACAAAGATGGAGAGGGACTTTTTATAAGAGGATGTTACTACATGGACGAGTGGGAATGACTTCAAATTGAAGTAGGTTTGGACTAGATACTAGATACTAGAAAAAAAATTGTTTGCTGTGAGTGTGGTGAGGCACTGGAAGAGGTAACCAAGAGAAGTCATGGGTTTCCCATTCCTGGAGGTGTCCAAGACTATGTTGGATGGGATTCTGATTAACCTGGTCTAGTGGAAGATGTCAACGTCAAGAGTTGAAAGATATTTTTGGCTGCTTTTTCTGGGTCTGCTGAAAGCCTGACTTCGTAACAGCTTTTCAAAAGAGTTTGCAGAGACTACTTGAATAAACAAATAATTATAAATATGTGCCTATATGAGTGTATTTTTACCACATTATTCTTACTGATGCCACCTGTAAACCTGGCTTCCTTTTTTATCTTGATGCCTTAAGCCCTAACAGCTTCTTAAACTGTGTTTTCAGTATGCCCTGTAAGTAGACATTTAGCAGGAAGAATTATGTACTAAATTTTTTGGTACTTTCTTGAGGTCGTGTGTAAATGATAAAGGAAAACATGACAAAGGAAATACAGATTCACATCTGCCAATATGAGTTTATCTCCCTCTTCTGATAAAATATGTCTTTGGCTAACAAAGACACGTATTTTGTGATCTACCCCAAGAACAGGTCCTTATCTTAACTGAAATATCAAAATTCCTGTTCTGAAAATAGTTTCTGATTTGGATAAAAATTATCAAAATGATGGCATTGTTATGGGCCCATTGTCATTAACTGGTATTTTGTTGACTGAATAGTAAAATGCAACTTGTTGAATTCTTCATTTGTAATAATTCTCATTCACTGCTACCCCCTTCTTAGAGACAAGATTCTACCCATATCAGTCACAGCTACTGTAAACGTAACAGCTACTGGCCAATAAAAACCCCTCAGTTAATACTTTTCAGAAGTAGTCTCTGTACTGTTTAACATATAGAAGAATAAGTGTTAATTGTTCACCTTGCATTACAAGCTATCTAAATCACACCAGCTTTCCTTGGTAGACTGAAACTTTTACAAACAAGACCACAACAGAAAAATGATGTGGGTACTCAGATAAATACTTAATGAGCTAGAATTCAGGTACTTCCATGGTTGTCTAGACTTTCACAAATAAAGAGTAACATGACTCAACAAATGAAATAATTTTACTCTAAAATCTATTATTGTTCAGAGAAATCTTGACAAATTTATTTTTAATCCATGGGATTAAAGGTGTAGAAAATCAGGAGACCTCTACTAATTTATTTGAGAACACGGAAAAGAATGGCCACTAATGCCAAATTTCAAATGAGAAGACAAGGTCACCTCAGCTCCTAAGCTCACATGTACATGCAGGCTTTGCTTTAAACTTGTCTTAAAAATCCTTATTCCATGACTCAATTCTGTGCAAGAATTGGGTTGTGGAGGCTAAAATGAAGCTCCAGTGTGGCTTGGAAAGCTCACCACCCAGGTTGCATGCTCAGGATGGTTCAATACCATGTCCCGCAGCTTGGACCGAGGAAGTTTATCTGCTTCAACTATATATTTGGAGTGCACATGCACAAAACCTTGTGTAGAGGTACACTTGCCTCACATGACTTCTCACGCAACTTCTGGTTTGTTGTCAGCATAGCTAGCAAAGGAAAATTATTTTGCTTTTTCCCCTCCAGCATAATTTTGGAAGTTACCACAACTGAATGGAAAATCCTGTCTACCTGGGGGAAGAAGGTAAGGAGGACTTTCAGACTTTAACCAAGAATGCAACTGTTACTGTAAGGGTTCTATTCCATGGTCTTTCCCATGCTTCCTTTACTTCGGTCAAAAAACTTGTGATCAAGAATTTGTCATTTACTATTTAAATTTTGCTACATTTTTCAAGCAGGAGTTTCTCTTTTTCCCTCTGAAATTTTTCCTATGTGGCTAAGGAAGTGCAAAGGATTGGGAAAAAAAAAAGAAAAGTGCTGACATGCACCAGCTTGCACCAACCACTTTGTTGACAGAAGTTTTTTGACAGCAACCTTTAGAAGGTTTAGAAGGGACTATGATCTGTAATTATTTTGGTTGGAGTTAGAACTGCTGCTAAGTAAGAAAAAGCCTTTCACCACAATTTTTGTTTTGCTTTGCTCTCATTTAATTCCTAAAACATAAATCTTAACTGTACAGAGACTGACAGCTCAAAATATGTAATTCTATAAACTGGGAAAGTCTATGCTTATTGAGGATGTGGAACCATGGATATTTATACGCAATTGTCCCAGATATATCAAAAGTCCACAGAACTAAAGGCTTTACATCTTCACATCTTTCATAACAAGGCTGCAACTGGTACATTTTTGTGGGGGGAACCTAGCTGAATTCATGGTCTGCCCGGATACACTTTTTCTTTTGGCAAAGATGTCACATTTTCTCATTTCAAAAATGCATTTCTATTATAAATATTCCTCAGGAACAACTTTAACCATCCGACAAATATCAAACCATCTCACCATTGACATTATTTGTAGCTATATATTCTCTATGGTATCTTTAGGACAAATTAAAAGTTACCATCTTTAGACCAGCAACTTGGGTGAAATGTGTTATCTTCTCTTTGACATACAGTAGGTGAAATGTACATAAAATCAGCAGCCAGAGAGCTTGTCAAGCCTAAAACTTCTCTGAACTTTTTCTTATTCTTGTTGCTGCGCTTGTAGCCACAGTGGGCTTTTAAGATTTTGAGTTGCAACAAACTAACATGTGAGGTTCCCAGTAAAAATAAACGAGTTGGGTTTCTCCTAGAGACCGGAGCTTTTCAAATCTTGCTTTATTACCCGTTCTGTTGGTATTTTTATCTGACCAGGCATGACATACCTGTGCAAGGCTTTTCTTTTTATTCCCTCTTATATTTCAAAGCTTTTTTCCTGTCTCAGACCTGATACTGACAATCCTTTTGTGTTTTCCTTGGTGCCTCAGAGGCTTAATGTCCTGCACAATAGCTGAACCTTTAGAAATTTCTTCTGTACCTCTGCAGACTGCTTCAGTAAGGGCCACAGAGCTGTTATTGTGAAAAGTGAGAGACCCCTGTAGTTAAACATTCTCTAGTGTTTTTGTTTCTGAAAGTGACAGTAAAATGGGTAAATGGATTTCTTTCAACCACGACATTGCCTTACCATACATGGTTTTTGTGGGGTCCTGTAACGGGATGAAGCTGTGCTGGGAATTTGGCTAATTCCCCTCATTTTAGTACAGGTAATTTGTTTGATGAAGGACTTGATAGCTAACAATTTGAAAAAAACCGATTGTTGGCAAGTCTATTAATGTTAAATACTTAAACATCTCATAGAAGCATGTAATTTAAACACAATTAAACATTTATTGAGTGTCAAATATCAAAGAATGATGGCTACAGCATTCAGTAATTGAGTAGAAATTTTGGGGCTACTGTGGTAACTACAGTGAATTGGAAAATCACTACAAATAAAATGGGGATTTTTGAGGCATTTTAGAGGCAATTTTCCATACAGCTTGCTGTGAGCTAAATAGCCCTATTTGGTAATTAATTTAGTGCCTGCTCCTCCAAATATTGCTATGAAAATCTGCTGACTGTAATGGGATTATTCAAAAACATATGTGCTCCCTGCAACAGTAAAGCTTTGCAAGCTATGGACATTCATCATGAAAAATAATGATTTTATTTTATAAGACTACCTCTTTTCTTCAGTCTGTGTCCTCTGACCCTAGCAAATTTCTCACATCTGAGAAAGACTGCCTGAATTTTTCTTCCTTACATGATATTGAGATGTTTCTTTTGTTATTTTGCAGAAGTCTGTTTTGTGTAAGCTTAGTTGATGGTTTCACATCATTGTTCATTTATAATACTTTCACATGGTTTTTTAGAGGGATTGCTGTTTAAAGTTACACCCTAAAATCTTAAAACACATTATCATTACAAATTTAAGTCATGCATAAGAGATATAAGATTTTTTGCTGATAGTACAAAAAAGTCTCCTTTTCTGTGTATTTTCACTTGTCACCCTGCTAACACATAATACAGTTTCCTGAGAAACTTAACATAAGACATACATGTCACTGTGTGAGGTGAGGGCAGTCTGCAACCTGGAAAGAAGGGATATTTTAATGGTTTTTGTGTGCAGATCAAATTGATTCTAAGTTATCCAACCTTATGCCTTATCTTCTCCAACTAGAAAAAATGAAGATGTTGTAAAGAGGTGGTGGGTGTACAAAAAATACAGAGGTTCAAAAAGAATTTTTTGCAGTTAAGAACTGGGACATAAGAATTTTTCAATCTCAGTAGTGACAGGAGATTTCTACCATGTAGCAGTCCTACTGGAAGCATTAAGATGCAGCTATATAATTTTCCTGATGCTTTTTACATGATGTGTGCTGAAAGTTCCCACAGGAATTTACCCTATGACAAGTTCTGTGCATGGAGAGTTTGCCATATCAGGGCCTCAGTGCTAACAAGAACTACTTTGTCATCTTTGATTATAGCTTACAATTTTGAATGAGGAGAATAGCTGCTGCTTCGTTTATCTGTTATGTACTGTGCTTGGTAATCCCTTGTGCTGCTTTTAATAGTCAGTAGATAGCGAATGGGTGAATGCCACAACAGTGAGCAATTAAATTTTTGCTATATGTTATCTAAAGGAGAAGCTAATCACTCTTATTTCTCATGGTGGGCAAATCAAATGGAAACAAACCTTAAATCTTGGGTAAAATCTGATGTAATAGATCTCTGCTTAGAAATTATTTCCTGTCCGTTTCTCTCTCTCTCTCTAAGAGCAAATTTAAGAACAGTTTCTAAAATTTTTCCTCCACCTCTATTCTCTATGCTGATCCAGCAAATTGGAAGGATTTGGAGGATTTAGCATCTGAATTCTGCTCTCAGTGGCAGTGTGGGTCCTACAGAAGTACTGATGAAAAACAATTAGATATGAATGGCTGAAGAATTATTTCATCACTTCTGCAAGCTGGGAACACAACTGTTAAGAGTGAAGTGTTATTTTTTTCACCAGGTTCACAGACTGAGTCATGTAGATTGATATTGTGGCTATTGAAAACCTGTACAGTAACAGGCATCAGTAGAGACAAATCATGCTTTCTGAGACTGATTTGAACACTGAGCAGCAATCAACATTCTGCATGTAAGTACTGTAAATAACTGTCTTCTTCAGAGAAACCAGTGAACACTGAAGGATTTGACAGACAGGTATCTGTATGCATTCAGAGGCACACAGGGCTGTCAGAAGGGGAAAGACAAGATTTTGACAGATTTGGTGAGCATCTTGTACTGATTGCAGCTGATGTGTTTGGCCCCTAAGATGTATTTCATGTTTTGTCTGAGCGGCTTGACAAACTTACAACATTGGAGAGATCTTCTTGTTCTTTTATTGTCGTTTGAAAGTTGCTGTCATACATTTGGGATCCAACCCATGTATTGTAAAGCAGTTGAAGTGTGAACTCACATAAGGAAAGGTGGTGAAGGAGACCTTCTATTTTCTGTCCACTACAAAATATTGTTTAGAATTTTTCAAAGTGCACACAGCTGGCAATACAGAGAAGGCTATATGGTCCAAGTAGCTGATGTAGTTTCTTGTTGATCAACTGGTGCATTACCACAGAAGCTCTCACTTTACATAGAACTAGTAAGTTGGCAAAGTTTTACCCAAATTGTTGTCTAGGACATTTCACACTGTGGAGGAATTAAATACCTAACCCATGCTTATGCCCCTGATCTGACAAATAATAGTAAAGGAAATTTTAGGCCAAAATTCTGAAAAGTAGCTCCTTGGTATTTAGTAACCTGGCTGCACTCACTTTTCTTGAGAAGTGATACTGGCAGGCCAATGCCGTTTGACTTTGCCCACACAAAACCTATCGCATGCAAATGATACTGACAGGAAAGTGCATGTGTAATCTTATGTGTTGACAAAGTGGGACTGGCTTGTGATGCCTTAGATCAGGAGCAAAAAAAAGGCTCACCAGGCAGATTTAGTATAGAGATAAGATACGGAGCAGTCCTTTAGTTTGACGGCCTTCAACCATGGGAGTGTAGAATGGTACCTGCACAAGTGTCCAGGGGTTCCACAATTTATGATGTTGTCCATCCGATCCCATAGTTATCCACCTCCCAAATCGTCCCCCGGCACGTCCCTCAGAATTGAGTTGGGGACCTCAAGACCCCTGTCCTCTCTCATCTTCCTCTTCTTCATGGCATGTACAGTCCTTTGGAGTTCCTCCAAGGTTAAGGGCTTGAAAATTGCTTTGTCTATGGTGGATCTTGTTGTTCAGCCTAGGGTGCAAATGTTCTTAAATAGAATGAAGGCCTGCCTTGAGAGAAGTCTAAACAAAATAAAGAATTTAGAAGATTCCACATGAAAGAGGGAAAAAGGGTTTAGCGTGTGCTAACAACTGTTCTAGAGTGTGAAAAATTGTACAGCTTCATTAAAATCTACATTTACTACATAACTATTTCTAAAATTTACAAAAAGCTAAAAATCCTAAAAATCCAGGGGCATCACTTGATATCCTTTCAAAATGTAATCCAGAATGACACTTTATCAAGATAAGTTCTTGTCTCTTGAGGGTTATTTTTTTGTGTTTTTATGTATTTGTGATGGCAAGAAGCTTTTAGTAGCACAGCTTTGAAAACACTTAGACTCAATGGGATTTTTTCAGAAGCTGCACTCAGAGTGAAGACATCACAATAAGGTCTGCCTCCTCCATTAAAAAAAAAAAAGAAAAAAAAAAAAAGTTTTAGGTCAATGAATTCTGGAAAGGGAAATTTGCACCTGAAAGAATTAAGTTGGAGGGAGACTCGAGAAACCCCAAAAGGAATAAGAATAAAACCTCAGTTTTCCAAGTTGATCCTAATCCTTAAACGACAACACCAAATTAAATTCCATGGGAAAAAACCCTAGAGACTTTAAAGGAGTTACATTACAAGGTTATAAGCAAGTTCATGCAGTTGTGATTGCAGTTGTTATTCACTCCATTTGCAAACAACGACCCCTTCACAGGAAATCTAATGTCTTTTTTTTTGTTTTCAATTTAACCACAAGGATGTCTGCACACAGTCCTATTACCAATGCCAAGATTTTTACATTCCCCACTCAAACATACAGACAGACAAATCCAAACACACAGTTTCCCCTTCAAAGAGTGGTATGACTCCAGTCAGAAGAAAGCCTCAAACATGACCACTTCTTATTTTACTTGTAAGAGGTTCTGGAGCTCTAAATTGTTCCATAACTGCTATTATTATTACTATTTATGTGACAGTACTGTGATCTGTAGGACCACAACCCTGAGTTCATGCCCTTGCTCTTCTCAGCTCCACACAGCCAGGGAATCAATCCCCACTCCCCTTTGAGNAGTCTCTGATTGGCTACTTAGCCGGAATTTCACGTGGAGTCAACCATCTTCTACCCCAATACTGAGAGAGAGGGGCTAAATCATGACAGTGACGAAAAATGTAAAAAAACTAATAAAAACTTCTTTTTTTTTTTTTCTTTCACATTGGGAATAAGAAATAGACCAGACACTCTGTATAGCCCAAGGTAGATAAAATATAAGAGAAAAAGACCAGGAAAGCAGAAAGTGAAATGAATTCCTTACACTCCTGTTTCATCTTGAAAGACCTCGGCTTCTGCTCCAGAACCCTTCATTGTTTTTTGTTTTTTTTATTGTGTGTGCAAATTTATTGGGGTATCAAACAGTTTCATACTGAATTGATATAAAACCCAGCACCGAATAAGTCACCAAAATGTGTGGTAAAAAGTAATGCAAATTTGGTAAGAGTTTAAGGAAGCTCAAAACCAAAATAGCTGAGCTAGTAAGCTCCAACATGTAGTCTCATGATTAAAGCTGCATTAGTGTCACAGAAACAGATGACTAATGCAATGCCAGTTTTTGAGGAAGGTTCCAGGAGTTGTCGTGACAAGGACAGACTACTTGTATGAAATGCATTGCTGGGCACTCTTCTGAAAAAAAAACCCTATTATTCATATGAATAAATAGTAGACAGTAAGGAGGAGTTAAGCAGATTTTGCTTGGAAAACCAACTGTAGTTCTTTGAAGAAGATTGTAAGAACATGCACACAGGATGCGCATGACAAGTTGATATGCTCTGCTTGGATTTCTGAAAGTTGTTTGACAAGGCCCCTCCTCAAAGGGTCTTAGAGCAATTCAGCTGTTGTGGCATAAATGGGAAGGCCATCACATTTGATAATAACTGACTCAGAAGATGGAAAGCAAAGAGTTGGAATAAATGGTCAGTATTCTTAAGGGGGTTAGGTTGGCAGTAGAGCCTCACAATGTATGCACTGGGTCAACTTTGTCCATAAATGGTCAGGGAAAAGGGACGAACAAGAAGGGGACAGAGTTTACTGTCAACAGTAACGAATCAAATACAAAGGCTGACAGTGAAGATCCGTGCAGGGAACGGGTAATAAAATGGTAAATTATATTTCCAAATGACCAACAGGGGAGGACAGTGTGTAGGGAATTATTGGCAAAAAAATCAAGCAGATCATTGTCACAAGAGTTTATAAAGCTGTAGCATTTCTGTGCCTTGAAATCTCTTCATGGTATTTGTTCCGTCTTCTAAGAAGTGGTAAAATAAATTAAAGCAATCATACAAAGAATCTACAGAAGACCTAAAGGTGTGGAATTGCTTCTGTAAGGGAAGTGATAAGAATTGAGTATGGATCTTCCTTTGGAAGAGGAAGAAAAAGGGTAACTAAGGATATTTTAAAACAAATACATCAAATGATAAGTGGAATGGTGGCTAACATAGATGCATTATGGTTTGCGAGTTTCTTTGGCTTGCTTTTTGTACAAGAACCTGCCAAAATCAGGTGACTTTATAATGCATTAGATTTAAACAATTAGGAAGAGGTGGTTCTCCACAGAGTGCATAGTTAAACTGTCAGATGCACATGTTTGGCTCAAGGGAAAACTGGAAAAGTTGTCAAAGAGAAATTGGTAATTCATTATTAATAGAGGGACAGCCTGTTTATTCATAAATGACCTAACTGCAACTTTTTAGGGTGTTTGTTAGGAAAACTGATTAATGATTGTTCTCTTCTCAAGACATCTATTGGCTACAGTTGGACACAACAACATCCTTAACTACAGTGGTAAATGTTGCTCTCAAATTTGTTAGATTCCTTGATTCTGGAGGGTAACTGAACAATACAATCTCAAATACAATAGGGAGGGTAATTGATTTACTCTCTTTTGGAAATATTTTGTGACAGGACATCTAACACATTCAAGAAAGTCATACTTGAGGAATTCTTCCCTTTTTATTTATCATACCATTTAAAAATAGAGGAACCAGTTGGTTTACTGTGATGGTTAATTAGTCTTTTGGTTAAGTTAATCTCTCAGTAAAACAGTGGACATGGTGCCGAATTTCCCTTTCAAGTTTGGGAATAGAAGTAGTACAAGACCTAGACGAAGCCTTTAGAAGACCTTGATAGAGTTTATCGTGCAAACAGAAGAAAAAAAGAAAACAAAAAGAAAACATTTAGGGGAGCTTAGAAGACAAGAAGCTTCCTAGTTGCCAGAAAGCCACGAAAGGGCAACAGTAGCAGTGCAGCTTGCTTCCATGCTGTCTATTCAATTTCCTAAAGGCATGGTGCTATGTAATTTGCAATTTATCTACCTAAAAATTATAAATTAGACATCCACTGGGACTGCTGAAAGAGGAGTCTGGCCCAGTCATCATAGTTATCCATGCAAACAGTAGCTGTTATACAAGATTAGATTACATGTCAGAAGGGTCTGATGAATTACTGTCTGACTGTATCTCCATATTTACATCTTACCCAGAGCACTGCTTACCTATGCATAAATACTGGAAGCATACTATTCACTGTATATGAAATAGATATGAATGGAATCTTTATCATATAATTACATGTCAAAAAAATTAAATACTCTTTTAAATTTGAAATAACTTGCTGTTTGGTCACATGCAAAAATAACTTCTTAATAAACATTTGGATTACTCAACTACCACTTGCAAATTTATAGTTAGTCCTGACTGAAAAATAGTCTATAATTTCTCTTCACTTTTTTAAAAGAAAAACTTGCAATTTAAAAACAAGCCTTGCGATTGAATCTACTCATACATGTCTCTTGAATGATTAAGGAGGTCACACGGTTGACTCTGTGGAGTGAGTGCCTAGGGAGAGTATTAACAGAGAAAGACTGTTTGGAAAGATATCTTCATTCCTTCTTAAAGGGATGGGAACAGTTGTGACTTAGAACACTTTTGCTGTAACTCAGATGAGGAGGTCTCCCTGTGCCTGCCATGGCGTAACATCTTATTCTCTGAATGCCAGACTTCTGGAAGGACTTTTCCCAATACCTCTGGAAGATGGCATTTCAAAGCATAGGATTCCCTTCTCCAGGGAAGTTCTGATGCCACAAAAAAGACTCAGAAAAAAAACCAAAAATAGACAAATCGAATTTTGCTACAGAAAGGAACTATTCTGGCTTGACTTTTCAGAAAACGGGACTGAGCAACACATAAAAAATGCATTCTCAATAGTTGGCAGACCCTTGACGGAACATGTCCCCCAGGGACGCTACCGGTATAAAATTGACATCAGAGCGTGTGGTGGGGTGGTGGAAAGCCCTGACAGGACATCTCAAATGCCAGCTTTCAGGACTGCAGACTGCTTTCTCCCTCCTGCAAAACCAGTCATCTGAAACAAACACTTCAGCTAGAGATGGAGGCTCCTGGAGCTCTTGACTTTGGGAGCTTGGTTTCCCTGGAGAGCCCAGCTGCGAGCTCATCTGCATGGCCAGGCTTCTTTGCAGCCCTAAGAACCCAAAGGCTGAGATGGCAGAAAGCAGGCAGGCATCTTGTGGAAGTTTGTTGAAAATGAGGTGACTTGGTGAAACTTCCGGGTTCAGTGTTTCTATATTTTTCAGTGAAAAACTGCTTACTTGGAAATTTCTTGACCAGCTTTTTCTGGAGGCTGTAGTTTGAGTGAATTAGACACGTGCTATAAGAAATGACAACACATCGTAGGGCTGAAATGGGGAAAGGAAAACTGCTGATGGGAGAACAGCTGAACAAAGAACTCAAATAATGTTTTTCCTGGTTTTCTTTGTTTCTGTTTTTGTTTTAATGGTGTAGTTTATGTTCTCTTCTGTATTTTCTGACATGCAACTAAATCATAGCTCACGGTTGCAAGGCAGATGAGCAACATGAGTGATACTATAGATCACAGCTCATTTTGTGATTTTTTTTTTCGTCAGGCAAGATTTTGGACTGGATAATACACATTTATAGAATATCCTTTGCTGTTTATACTTTTTGTAAAAAATTGATTAGAGGAAAATGTATTGTCAAAGCAATACCCAATTGCAATCAGGTGTTTATATATAGAAGTAGAAGCATGAGTATGAAGAGCATAATGGAAATCATTGCTAAGGAGCTGCTTGGAGAACCAGCCATTATAATGCCTTTGCGGATTTACAGCAGAATTTTCTTTGAAAACATGGGCCTGCGTGCTGTGATATCAGATGACCTGAATACTTCCTTTCTCTACCACATGATGGGAGTCACAGATGCTCAGAAAAAAAAGAGAGAAAAAAAAAAAAGAGAAATCTAGGTATCCAGGCAGACACTTCTATTTGAATATTAGTGGTTAGGTAAGCTGTCTACTTAAAAGCTCAAGTTTTAAATCTGTGCACACTAATTATATCAATTTTGAAGGAGAAATAACTTTAAACTGTCTTGCTTGGAAAAGATTTAGAGTAGTTGATAGAGTAATTACCATAAAATTGCTAATTTGTTGCAGGTGTGCATATACTTGAGCATATTTAGTTTATTCCGCAGAGTTAGTCCAGCTTATAAGCACTGTTGGCTCAGAGCTTGCAGGCTCCAGCTCTCACATGGGTTAACAGCATGGGTTTTATTACAGGCTTTCTTGGCAGCAAGCAGGTAAAAGCAAAACTTCAAAATCATTTTCCTTTGTTGGGAGAACCCCCTAAAGGAATTCAGAGGAAATGATGCTGTCTGTCTGACACACAGTCAGCCAGCAGTCTAGTGTCTCAGCAAGTAGTAGTGCAGTCACTTAGTAATTTATGTGCTTCATGCCTTGAGGGCTATAAAATAATCTGTATGATATACAGCAGTAGGTGAGTTGTTAAACAAAAAGATTGAATGCATGTAGGGGTTCATATAGATTGTATGTCACCTATGCAGTACCTATGTAGCAAGAAATGTAGAGCAGCTGCTCCTGTAAGGAGAGGTTAGGAATTTTTTTTCCTAAAATCTTGTACATTGTCTTTAGAAAATATATTGCTATACAGAGTCTGCACTAGTTTAGAGCAGGGTTAAGTTCTAAATAATAGTATATAAGTAAAGTGTTACCTGAGTTACATCTCTAGATGTCATTTGACCTACATATTGTAACACATTTCAGGGCTGAAAGGAAATGACCTGACCTTTAAAGGCATTACGACTGGCAGAGTAACCAACCCAAGTTCCACCACAAGTCTGTGAAATGATGGCATGGCCATTGTGACAGAAATTCCTAGCAATGTTGAACACACTGTGGGGCTGAGCACACTTAGATATCAGCAGAGCAGACTGAGGAGCGGGGGAGAGGAGATCGCCTTTCTTCTCTGCAATGTGTAGCTCTGATCACTTTCACAATCTCTATATAAAGGCCAGGCCAAACTTGGCCCAGCCTCCAGAGAAACTGAATGTCAGCAGGAACTGAGCAGGTACTTGGTCTCCAGTTCCCATGATTTAGACATAGGTGAGATTAGGCAAGGCACGAGCCCTATTTATCAGTACTCACCCTGATCTCAGCTCTTGTGCACAACAGGATTCATATGCATAATATGCACTGAATTCAAGCTACAGCTAAAAAAAGTATATGGAAATATGACGAATGCAAAGTCCAGTGTGCTAAAGCCAGCATTTATCTTGGTAGTGTAATATAACCTGGGCTGACCAGTGCTGTCTTCAGCAGCCTCTGGTGGTCAGACCTCCTGCAAGAGCTCAATTTACTCGGAAGCTGCTCTTTTCTCAGCAGAGCCTTCAAGAAGGGAAGACAGAAGCAGTGCTCTTTCCTCAGTGGACAATTCATTAGGGGGATGACCTTAAGCAACAAGAAAAACAAAAAACCACACTGCTTTTTATGTGTCAGAATTCTCCATGGCTACTAGAAGGGTTTGCTCCACTGCACTGTACTACATTCTGCACCATTATAAAGGGCTTATTTGTAGTTGTCAGTGTCTTTTGTGCAGTGATGGGTTCCTCTGAAAATTCGTAACTACATAAGTGTTTCTCTAGGCTAATTTTTACAAAACATAGTTTTTTAAAAAATAGGCTCAACTACATTAAAAAATATGAAAGTATTTTTAGTTGACTAATAATGCCACACAAATATTACATACAGGATAGAGTCTTGGCTGCATAAAACTTTTTGAGAATATTCACACCAAAAGCAAAACACTCATAAAGAGATATATAGAACTTTTCAGCCCACGTGCTTCATAGAGTGTCTGTGTGTGTATGTTTGCTCCTGTGTTTCCTATTTCTCCTCATTATTTGCCTTGATTTAATGCTTGCTCTTCTCCCATACTGAATCTATGAAAAGCCATTGAAGTTACAAAATATTTTCTCTTGTTCACCCAAGACTAGCCGAAAGTCACAAGAATTCATGTCTGATTGACAGTTTGTTCTCATTTGCTTCACTCCATGCCTAAAGTTCTATCTAGAGGCCAGAGATTTTCACAGGTCTTCTCACTTACTCATTGTAGAAGTTTACTGAGAAGTGTACCCACCCACCTGTAGTTGTTTGCTGGTAGAGACATCCAACTTCACTCAAAAGTGATATCAGAAGATGAATAGGTTCATTAGGGGAACATTCTCCTGAATTTAATTAACTTTACTGAAGCCACACGAGTGTGACCTTAACACCTCTGGCATGTAGAGAGACTTGTTCTCAGCTAACCTGGTTATCTTCACATGATGGCAGGTGCTCAGCCAGACCAACTATAATCCAGCATTGATTGAGGCATAGCTGGGATACACACTCCCAATATTTTTTAACTAATAACCTGCTTGTAAAATGAGAGACATCTTTTCATTTTCCTTATCTGTGAATTTTTTAGAAGTGAAATTTGCAATTTTAAAAATCAAAAATACAAGATTTTTAGAGGAGGGATATAAAATATCCAATTCCTTACCATCTTCTTCCTTGTGAAAAGAGAATGCTTAGGAATTTTGAGAATCTATCCACTTAGTTACCTAAATATAAACAGCTAAAGTTTTTCATTCTTATTAAAAAAGAGAAAGATCCACTTATATTCACTAGTTGATGTTATAGATAGGCTTGTCTTGAATGGTCTCTCATACTTTTTTGAGCAGGTAAGATTTTCACTTTAACTGAGTTGTATTGATCATCTACTTTCCTGTCAATAAGATCACAGAAAAGAAGTATATGTTTTAGAGCCACTGGGAGGAAACCTGTTAGAAAACTTCTAAGTTTTCTAGATTTTGGCCACTGTTCTAGTTAAGTCTGCTGAGATAGAAAATCAGGAAATAATAAAAAAAAAAAAGTCAGCTATATTTTTTGCAGATTAATAACATCTGCATCTTCTTCAGCAATGACAATAACAATAGATATGAGACACTTGAAAAGTTCTTCCAGTTTGAAAATTCCAAGTTAAAACATTTAGATGGTTCCAAAAGGAAAATATTTTTAATCCCTTTGTTTTTTTTCCCCAGAACTTTTCTTCAAATATAACAAATGTTAACCTTTTACATAATTTCCCATGACAGTTTGAACTACCTTCCAGGAACGTCAGTTACACAGAACACTTTCATAAATGTTACCTATCTAATCAATTTCTGGTTCCAGAAACTTTCAGATTTTAAAGCAAAGTGTATGAAATTGTCACTGGAGATCATGTTTTTAGAGGGGAAGTACATTTGGGATGAGTGCGTAATGAAACAAATTATAACAGAGAAGCAACAGAAAGGAAGGTGAACAGTGGCAGGTTAGAATGTGAGGAGAAAGAAAATGCTAGATTCGGGAGCTGAGACTTGTTTTGAAAAAGGGATAGCAAGAAAAATTTGTCTTCTGGCAAAGCTTGTTCCTATGAGTGAATCTGCCTAACCTGCCAAGCAGGTTAAACCAGTTTTGCAGAGCTCAAAGATTTGCACTGAGCACTTGAACTGTCTTCTAACAACCACATTTGAAAGACCCTAATTTCAAAGAAAAATCTGTACGTAGAGTTAATAATGTAAAGTCTTTAGTGTTACTGGGCTGGATTTTTTTCTTTTGAAAATTACTATTATGATAGTTTTGCTTCAAAAATTAATATTATGATAGCTTAAATCAATAAAGGAGGTCCTGCTCTCACTGTTCCACGAAGCTGTGAGGAGACTGTTTTCTATCATTAGAGTATTGTTTCTGATGATGTAATTTAAAATGCTCTGCTAATGCCCTAGGGTTTGATAGGAGCAATGGTAGTGTTTAGCATCTTCATGTGCTCTTCTAGAAAAATATTTCATGTATTTTATGGCTTTGTGACAGCATCATCTTTAAGGGGCACAGAAATCACCACTGGACTGAAGTCATCTCTATTAAAAGGGTGAAGTGCAGTAACAGGGAACCTAGTACCTGATTTTGAAAAATTTTGTGCGAGTTTTCGGGTTTTTTTAAATCTCTACAAGGGCAACAGTTTGTAAGAAGCTGCCTGAAGATGTCAGATTATACTGGTTTTATACAACCTTGTCCGATTTAAACATTTTTCTGATTAAATAAATTGTGCCTCCTTTCTGAAGCAAGGATGAACTTGCCCATATGGATGATATAAAAGCATGTGATGAGCATGTCATGCCATGCAATCTACAGAAACTGTGTTTGGGTTTGGAGAAAAAAGTGGGGAGAAAATAGTAAATAGCAATCGTGTCACTGGTTATTTCCTTTACATGTTACAAACAGTTTCAACGAAAGAAACTTTAAAAAGCTGACAGTGCCACCACAGTTCCCACTGACAGATTCATCAGTGTTTCCTGACCTGCTGGAGAGCATTTCTCATTTATTTCTTTCAGGGCAGGAAGGAAGATATTGGCTCCATGACAGAGACGACCATATTACAGCGATTCTTTGGGGTTTTTCCTTGGTTTTGTTTGGTTTGGTGTTTGTTTGTTGTTGTTTGGGGTTTTTTGTTTGTTTGTTTGTTTTTGGTTTGGTTTTTTTTTTTAATCCACAAAGCTGATATCCAGTCTGGATGAATACAACATTTTGGGGGCTCATGGTGAGATTCAGCCTCAAATCAGAACCAGGATATAATTAGTGCCGTGGCACAGCCTCACTGCTGTCTTCTCCTAAATGTCTTGGGTGGAATCCTGAGACAAGAGATCAAAGGAATCAGGAAACATGTCCTTGTCTGCCAAGGACTATGGAAGGAATTGGACCATTTTTCTGCACTGACACCAAATGTAAAGAGATGAATGTGAAAAACAGTGTGGTAATTTTCAGCCTAAAGTCAGCAAACTCAGTAGTAAAGGTGGAGCAAGTAAAAGCATTCTGAGCAGGAGGTGCGGGACTTCTCGCTGAATAAACACTGTAGGAACCCACAATTAGCTTTAATTTCTGAAAATATAAGCCAGGATTTGTCTCCTCATAGTTTCCTTTTTCCAGACTTGGATCAGTAATAATGGATCTTTCCTCCTTTGAAGAATACTTTGACAGCTGTACTACATGGCTGCCATGTATGATGTAAAGAACAAACAAGGCTTTTTCACGAATGATCCCTTATATAAGAGCACAAACTCCCTACTTTAATTTATAATGGAATAGATTCCTCTACAAGGAAACAGTGCTAGTGTAGAATAAATGCCAAAGCTTATTGATTTTGTCTTCAAACATTCCCAGGAACATTGCTATTGTTGGAGTAAAACAAATTCGAAAGTATTTTCTACTTTCTGTTGTTGTCTCTGTAATTGGCATTGTGTCATTCTCTCTTCTGCTTAGCCTTCGACATTCTTTACTTCAGGCTGCCTGAAGTGTATGAGTGTAAGAAGTCCCTTTTGACCTTGGACATATTTTCACTTTATGTGGAATGTAAATTGCTACTTTCAATCTCACAGGGAAATACACTTTTACGAGTACCTTTTGTAGGCTTTGATTCTTCATTTGGCGTACCATCGAGAAAATGTCATACAAAATGTTTCGAGCTAAATGTGAAGCATCTGCAGCTTTGAAACGAGGGGTGGATGTGTGGGTTATAAAATAAAAACCAGTTACTAATGATATGCAAATTGCAAATTGTTCATAGCTTCATTTGAATTTTGGTAAAACACTTGAGTACTTGTCTGAGGCCTCTCCAAATGTATTCAAATGCTTTTGACCTACAACGACAATATTGTGATGGTTTTATATTGACTGTGGATAGCGGGCTACTCCACAGGTAATCTAAATGAAGTAACAAATCAAGGTAAATTAAATATGGTTCTTAATCACCAGAGGCTCTTCAGGAGATCTTCAGGATATTTTTGAGGCCAAACTGGTTTTTTTCTATGTATATTAGGGCAGTATCCCATAGAAAATCTGTGAAAAATATATCCGCGTTATGTGCTCGACCTCCTATTCATCTGATGTGTGGTAAGAATATGAATACAGCATCATATTGAAGGTGAATATCTTTTTTTGCACAGCCTCTTAAATGAATTTGAGCTGATGCTGACACTTAGGAACCAACTGTCTCACCACTATTTCACCTTATCATGACATCAGCCTAGAAAATGGCTTCAAAAGTCAAAGTTTAATACTCCTAACCTGTGTCTCATCTGTTCGAGTGTTTGTATATTCTTTGTTTTCTGCTTTAACTCACAGGTATTTTCCTCTTTTTCTGCTATTTTAGTTTTGTGCACAAATTGTTTTGAGAAAGCTATGTCCTTCTGCTTGATGTTGAGCTTTGAAATGTTTCAATAGCTGTTCAGTTATCCAGCAACGCACAACCCCTCAAATTCTTATGAATTAAATAATGAACAGAAAGACTAAATGAATGGACAAAGAGCAGAAATAGAATTTGAAACAGAGATCAGATATTAAATGAAGCAAGTCTAGAGGACATAGACGGATTGTGTGGATGTGTTTAAAAATACGTGCATAGTACTTTCTGCATTTTTCCTCCTTAAAGCAACTTGTTATTGAAGAAAGTTACCTTTCATTCAGGTTTTTCTGCTACGCTGGGGACAGAGGAAGACATTCTTAAAATATTCAACAAAATGCACAACCACTCGATATGCATTACCACTGCACGCTTGCTTTGACTTCATCACTGTTGAAGGGAAAACATTTTCGTTTCCAATTGTAATTTTATAAAAAAGCTAATTGGTTTTGCCCTATAAGGAAAAGAAGATATCAGATGATTTCTTTCCCTGTGGAAAAAATTAAAGTTAATTATAAATCTGAGACTGTCACGAAGCAGAAGATAAAACTAAATCTGTCATCTTGGATGACTGCTTTCCTGTCACACATGAAAGTAAGTGAGAGAGAGAAAGAGCTGTCTGTTTGCTCAGCAGTAGTCCATTTGAGAAGACAAAAGAAGAACTCAGCTTCAGTAAAGGTACGTCAAAGAGTAGTGCCAGGAGGCATTTTCAAGCATCCCAAATGAAAGAAAAGGGAGACCCCAAACTGATGTAGGCAACATTGCCATAAGCACAATTAGTACAGTTGAATCGATACTAGGGAAATGTACCTTCAGGCCTCAGTTGCTCAAAAGGTCTGAGTTACAAGAAATGTTCCCTACTGGGAACAAAAACATGGCTTATCAAAATTTCAGTATCAGTGTTACAGTCAGGGCCTTCCATTCATTGTATTTTCAATTTTTGTGACTCTCAAATGAAGATTTCTTCTAGTATTAACCCTAACTCAGCAATTCAGTTGCAGATCAAAATATATATAGCAGTGTCTTCACTTCCCACAGTGCACTTTGTTTTTGACTCAGATATGTCAATGAATGGGAACGTCTTTATTTTGTGGTTAGTGCGTGGTCTACTACCATGAAAACACCTGCAGCAAAAATTAATTCTTCTTTATATACTAAACAGGATTTTAGTAGAATTAACCTCTGAGGTTTAAGCACAGAGAAGTGCAAATTTTTTTTATTGCTTCTATGAAAGGTAAATATTTGGGGAATTAATGTATTTTATTGAAACTAATTTTTTTAAAGCGTAAACAAAATAGGTAATACCATGCAAAAGAGTAATCTGTGCTCATCCAGGAAATCTTTCTGTCTTGCTTTTTTGATTTGCTTGAAGAGATTGCATAGAGCAAAATTCGTTGCTTAGAGCTTGAAAGAGAATGGAAGCCTTATCTAGGGGAAACTGCCCTGTAGCAAGATTTTGAAAACCTCTCAGTCTGAGTAATTCTGAAGGGAAAGGCAAAAAAATGGCCCCACAAAATGTTTTTGAATTTGGGAATATAGTTGCCTTTAACGAAGTTACTTACAACTTCTGTAGATGTCTAAGAATCAGAAAAATTTTGAAGGTTGTTAGTTGAAAATAAGTTATAGAAAATGTGCATTCAGGGAATGTGTACATTCATAGAAGTGCTGAATACATGTGTATGCTGTAAAATTGCTTCCATGTGTGGAAAACCTTTCCTTTCCTTAAGGAAACAAATATATTTTTATACAAGAGAATAGAAAATAAAGGTGAAAAATACTTCATTAGATCATTTTCTCTATGCCTTTCCAGGGAGATGACTTTAGAAAGCTATATATTGTTTGAGTGTCCTGAATGACTGCCAGCAATTTCATCTCCATGTTAACAGTGTTTTTCCTTAAAAAGTCAATTTTGTATGAGCTATAGCACTCTAAGCAGTAGTTTCTTTCTGTGAAATAGTAAGTTTCTTTAATCTTCTTAGGTGATGACAATCACCAGACTTTCAACCTCGTGTCTTAGATTATCATACAAGCTTCGAAATTAAGTTTCTCCCAAAGGCACTACCAGAATTTCTTTATTTAATTTTTTTCATAAATTTCTAAAGCAGCCATCACTAGTGTCTTCACACTAAAACATATCCAGCATAGGAATAGTCTCAAAATTGTAGTAGAGCTCAGTAACCTTCTCTGTACATAACAGTCTCTTCATAAAAAATGTCAAGTATTGAATGGAGTCCAGAGACCTCAATGCTTGCTAAGAAAATGTTATGTTGAAAGACATAAGTTATACCTTGCTTGGAAAAAGATAAAATAAATGGGACGTAGGAAAGATTAAGCCTGTATTGCAGCTCCTCGGTGTACTTATCAAGTGGCAAGAATATATCTGCTCCACTGCTACATCATTAGGAAATTTGAATATTTTGAAGTATTGAAAATTATTGCCTGTGGAAAGAGGGTACTGAACTGGGAAGGCTCCTGGCAAAGTGTAGAAGAGTCTGAGATTTGCTGCCTGATGACTGGTAGGGACCTGAATGTTTCTTTTTGCCTCCACAATAAAACAGATTTGGTTTTCCTCCTGAGATTCTCTAAGCTTGTGTTGCCTAATTAGGTCTCTACGTTTACAGAGGACTGGGGGATAAATGGCATATTGGTTTCTCCTATTCTTATCCTGGAATACACTTCAGATTTATTTTTACTGGGGAATAAAATGCACATAATTTTTGGAGCATGCTGCAGATACATGTGTAATATATGGAAGGCCAGCATAGAAGTACAATCCAGTGTCCTTTCTGATTTTGACTTCTGTGACTCTTATTTTCTGCTGAAATAAACCCAAACATATATCTGCAAGCAGAAAGAAGCCATGGTATCTGTGCAATATTCTCAAAAAAATCATTTGGCCAAAGTTACTGTAAAACTATAAATTATACTGGAAAACTCTGTTCCTGCCAGTGCTATCACTGTTGCCAGTGTCAATGAGATGTGAGAGCACACAAAGTCACTGGAATGCACCCAGCATGAGCCAAAACGAAATCAGAACTGAGATTTCAAGCTAAGTTGTTAGTTAAGGTATGGATAATAACTGAGGCTAGTTTTTTGTGGCTTCTCTGTTTGCTCATTCAAATTCAAGCTTTTGTTCTTCAACAGTAGACAAGAGACTGAATAGCTGACACTGGTTTCTGAAAATCCTTTTGTAGTGTAAAAAGTATCAATTATATGCAATAAAGAGCCAGATAACTCTTGTCAGATGTCTGCAGTTCCATGAGAAACAAAAATGGTTTTCCAGTGTTTTTGTTTTCTCTCTCTTGTAGGGATGCTTCAATAATGGCTCTCAACATGTACCCCCATTCTGCAGGCACCTATGGTGGGCAATTAGCTAGTCACTGTACAATGCAAAAATAGTTTAAAAAGCCACCTCTGATAGTCTTCATAAATTATTAATAAAAGAAGAGGCACCAAGTTACATTTCCCTTGTTATATGTGCACCATAAAAAAATTAAAATTAGAACCCCATCAACCAACCAACCAAAAACCACACCAAAAAACCCCCAACAGAACACAATTGCTCGATTCATGAGACAAATTCAAAATCGTGTAATATTTTCTCACTTGTGTCTGAAGGGCTTTTTATTTCCACTTATGGCATCCTCATCACAGTGTGTTATTGTTATTTCTTCTTTGGGAGCCTGAACATGTTGTAGCCAAAGACATTCAGCAAAATAAGAGTACGTGCTATAATGTGGGTAGTTTTGTGATACAATTCCTACTCTAAGTATTCAATATGGTGCATATATTTTTAGGACACAAAATCTATCTTTGTCTCCCTTATATATTTCTTTTACTATAGAGGTTAAAGATTTATTCTGTAAGGGATTGTTGGCTTTTTGTGTATTTCTCCCCCAGAACTGTAGCTTTACTTGCTATTTGTGAAGCATGTATCTATTCAACCTTTACAGCACCATTAAATCAGATGTGTATGTAGACTGTGAGCAGTAGCAAGCAACAAAAGAAGAGAAGGTCTTTTGTGTGCTGTTGAAACATCCTTGTGAGTTTAACACCCCATACCCTTGTTTAGGGTTGATATTGAAAATTGTTTCTAGGAGAAAAAAAACAGAAAATGTTGGTAGCATTTCTTTCCCCAAAGACAGTTGAACGTCAGAGTTTTGATTACATGGAGAGACCCATTCTGCTTGTGAAGGAAGTAGATTTTCTACAGACATGATCTGTAGATACCAGCTTGGATACCAGAAGGATTCCAGACTTATTACCTCTGTGCTGTGCCCAAGATAGCAAGTCCTTTTGAAATATCTTACATACCTCTTCTATTTTAATTAGCACATCCGAGATTAGCTAAGAGAACTCCAACAGCTTTAGCACATCATTTATGAATCTTCTAGTACATTTCAGCTAAGAGATTTCAGGTTCTTTAAACAGGAAATCAGCTCCTTTGACACAGCCTATGATAAAGTTGAGTTGTAATTCTGATATCCTCGGACGTTGTATCATCATTCACATGTGAGGAAAGTGCAGGTTGCCATTGCAACATACTGATGTACAATTTCACCAAGTAAACAAATTTGCAGATGACTCTAAGCTGAGTGGTCCTGTTGACACATCTGGAGAACAGGACCATCCAGAGGGACCTGGACAAGCTTGAGAAGTGGCCAATGGGAAATTCATGAGGTTTAACAAAATGAAGTGCAAGCAGCTGCACTCGGATCAAGGGTAATCCCTGGTATCAGCACAGGCTGGGGGATGAACAGACCAAGAGCAGCCCTGCTGAGAAGGACTTGGGGGAGCTGGTGGGTGAGAGGCTGGACATGAGCCATCAGTGTGCACTTACAGCCCAGAAAGTCAAGTGTGTCCTGGGCTGCATCCAAAGCAGTGTGGGCAGCAGGTAAGGGAGGGGATTGTGCCCCTCTGCTCTGCTGGGCCCCACCTGCAGTGCTGCATCCAACTTTAGGGTCCAGAGGAGGGCACCAATTTGATTAGAGTGATGGAGCACCTCTCTTACGAGATAACTGTAATTATTCAGCCTGGAGAACAGAAGGCTTTGGGATGACCAAATTGTGGCCTTCCAATAGCTGAAGGGAGTCCACAAGAAAAATGGAGAGACTATTTACAGAGGTATGTAGTGACAGGATAAGAAGGAATGGTTTCAAACTGAGAGTAGGTTTAGATTAGACATCAGAAAAAAATGCTCTACTGTCAAGGTGATGAGGCCCTGGAATTGGTTGCCCACAGAAGTTGTAGCTGCCCCAACCCTAGAAGTGTTCAAGGCCAGTCTGGGTGGAGCTCTGAGCAATAAGGTCTAGTGAAAGTTGTCCCCTTCCACAGCAAGGATGTTGAAATCAGATCTTTTAGTACCTTCCAATCCAGTCCATTCTATGATTCTGTGAATCTATGGATGAACTATAAGGCACAAAAAAAGGGAGGAGCCAGTCCCAAAACCCTCTCCTGGCACATATCAACATGTCTGACGCAATCTCTTCTGACTTCAGCAATATTATTCTAAATTCATACTATTAAAAAAGAAAAAACACTCCCTCAGACTTCCTGGAAAGACAAAAGTCCTTCCCAAAATAGATTTCAAGGGAATGCATAATTACTATGAACTACACAGTGAGCAATCTCATAGTTTAATTACTCTGCTTATGCCGCATGATACAGCACAATGATACAATTCATGTCAGGATTAAATGCTTGGTTTGATGGAGAAGGGGTTTTTATTGGAATTACTTTGGACCCAAACATTTTCCTTGTAGAGCTAAAAGGCAGGAGATAAACAAAGGCTGACTGCTTTACCTCAGTTCAAAATGAAACTAGTTTATCTCATAAACAGAATCTAATTAGAAGCTCATTTCTTTGCTTCATGTAGAAACACAGTAAGCTAGCTTTGTGGCCTGAGTAATTTTATTTTGTTTTATTAAACTGAAACTATTATAGTCAGCTAGTAGTCACTCAGCAATAGAGACACTCCTTCATGCCATTATGTTTGGGTTTAGCTTTTCTGACCTTTATAGGCTATATAACAGAGAAAGAAAGTTTGAGAGACATATCTTATTGTGTCAGGCAATATATACAGTAAAGACAAGCTGCAAAGAGCCATGGTTTCGTAGCATAAATCTCCTTTTGCCTCAGCCAGGTTGGAAGTGCTCAGTAATTCACAGGAACAACCTTTAATTTACTGTTTTCCCTGGATACCACTGAGGGCTGGTAGGAGGGAAAAAACTCATTACACAGAGTATCTTTTCTCTATTGGAGAACAAAGGATGCCAAGGAGTGGTTATCACTTCTCAATTGCTTATTATCTTCAAAACTGTGCTTGAATCTCCTTGTAAATAATAGTTTAAGGATATGCTAGGCATTTCTTTGATTCTGTAATAGGAAGAAAACAAAATCAAAGACATGGTTAAATTATCTTAAACTACTAGAGCTTGTTTTAATATCGATAAGCTCGGAGGATATACTTATTCCCTGACAAGATAAAATGCCTCATTCTGCTCAGGTTCAGAGGTCCCTCTATAAGCTACAAATAAAATTTTGCAGGATAAAAGAATTTGCAAGGCTTTGTCACAGGTCTTGGGAATTTTGTTTGTTTTCTTTGTTTGCACATTGAAAGAGTTGCTTATATTTCTCAGATGGAAAGAAGGCAGGGAAAGTGCAAAAATATCAAATATAGAGAAAATGAGAGGAATAGAAACTGCAGAATTTTTTCTATGTCAAAGAAAACTATTATTCACTTTGTATTTACTTGTTCTTCTGCTTTGGCAAATTTCTTGCTTTCAGTACACGGGTGAATTTTACATCTTTTGGTAGATGGAGGTATGGTTGCCGGTGCCAAACCCCCATGCTTTTCAATGCCATTAGGTGGTGAATATCTGTAATGTTTATGATTACTGCAGTTACTGTAGGTTCCATAGGTTCTACTGAAAGAAACCCACAACTACAAGAGAGAAATTTGCACAGTATAAAGAAAGACAGCAGCAGTTCAAGTCATACTGCTCAGAACCATGACTTCTGATGTCACAGAGACCCATTCACAGCGCTATGAACTTCTTTGAATAGAAAGTCATGTCTCAGTTCTTAAGAAGAAAGGATTTTCCTAAACAAATGTTTAGCATGCTGTTTCAGAGGCATTTTGGGACCTCCCAGAGCTCCCAAGTGTATGTAGATAACATACACTTGAAGAAAAGCATCAAATAGTGTATCTGTGATCTCTAAGTCATCTGAAAATGACATTAGAATTGGACTGGAGAGTGCAGAACAAAGAGAGGTGAAATAGCCTGCAATATCTGAGACAGTCTTGCTCTGATCTTCCTCTTACCTGTAAGAAGTGTAACCTCAAAATCATCATATTTTTTCTGTTGTTAAAGGAGTTTCCTTTTTATTAAAAAGTATAGAGACAATTCACTGAGAACTTTAGAAGGTAAAGTCTTTAAAAGGTACTTGAATCTGAAGATCTGAAATGCAAACTTTTGAAATTTCTCTCCTTTAAGTTAGAATTGTGTTGGGATTTCACTAGTACTGTACAAACATGGTTCACAGTTAGCAGAGTTAAAGAAGCTTTTGTTTTATACACATTTGGTGATATTTTTATTCCAATAGTTGACAATTCCATTTTGTGTTTTAATATATGTAGTCAGTTTTCCTTGAGTAAAACCTTATTTCAGTCTATTTGAATAGTATTTTATTTAATTATAATATCCAGTCTTTCAATTACTACTTAAATTGTAAGAAGTTGTTGAACCACCACCCTGCTTCTTAGTTCTTTTGTCTTTGTGAAAATTTTGTTAATGTGACCTTACTACAACTTTTAACACTGCTGTCATTATAACTGTCACTAAATGTAATGGCAGAGGATTTAAGTCCAATTTCATTTTGCCTTTGATACTTCAAAGACTCATAAGGCAACTTGCATTTTCTATAATTGTATGAAATTGGAGAACTCCACATGGTGTGAACGATAGTTTGAGATTGTCACACATATTTTAACTGACAAATGGGTACTGAGGCAATGTTTTCCAAATTAGGGTGCTTATACCTTTCATAAACAGAAAGTACAAGGTATTTAATTACAAAACCATGTAATTATGGTTATTATTGTTATTGTTGTTGTTATTACTATTATTTAGAAGATTTTTGCACAATGAATGCAATTACTTGTGGTATGGCATGTGCTACTACTGTTTACCTGGCTTTGAATGACATGAATAACATGTCCAGGCCTCATAGAAGTATTGTCTGACTTTCACAGTACTTTTTTCCAACTGATTAAAAAATTCAGGATCAGATACTGCATCACACAACCTCATCTTTGTTCCTCTTCAAAGAACTTGAAAGTGATAACAAGTTTTGTTGAGTCGTGCTGGGAAAAGCGGCTGCCCATAGTCATCACAGAATCGTAGAATCACTTCAGTTGGAAAAGGGCCCTAAGATCATCAAGTCCCACCATTAAGCCAGCACTGCCAAGTCCACCACTAAACCATGTTCCTCAGCACCACATCTGCGGGTCTTTTAAATACTCCCAGGGACACTGACTCAATCACTCCCCTGGGCAGCCTGTTCTAGTGCCTGACAATCCTTTTGGTAAAGAAATTTTTCCTAGTAGTCAACCTAATCCTTCCCTGTCACACAGGCAGGTCAAATACACACCCTTTTTGTTGCTGTCAGTGGCATAGGAAGTCAAATGAGTCATTCACCCCATGCTGCTGTCCTGAGGAAGTTTGCAGGTGGTTCCTAACTGACGTGTGCTACCTCTTTGAGCTACCTGTGCCTTTTACACCTCTCAGTGTTAGGACATAAAGTTTTTCTCTTGCTCTTTAAGCACATTACTGTTTTTCTGACATGTTTTTCTGTTGAGGGCAATGCTGTCCAAGCCAGTGTCTGAATGGAGTACTTCATTTACCCAGATCATATAGGTTGGTAGGCAGACATCGAGTTATGATGGAGACAGGAGAGGGGGCTCTTTTGAAGGAATGTGGTAGAGAGATTTGCATTTCTCTGGCAAATGTCAGTTTTAAGCAGGTGTGTATTAGCATGAGTGTGCTGGTCTGTGTTAGCACAATGTCACAGTGTCATCCTGTCTTGTATCACTGACATCTCGTTATAGTAATATATTTATGTAAGCGGATAAAACTAGAGCTGCCATTAGTAGCAACTTGGGATTGCCTAGATTTTCATTTTTAAAATGTTTTTAATGTATGTCATATAGTTTATTACTTATCCTACCTATGACATTAAAAGTAATGAGTAAATTTTATTATCTGTAATATGATGCTATGTTGTTCTGTCAGAAATTGCTATGTCGTTGCAATATTGAGGATTGGTTTAAAAAATAAATTTATGTTACTATATTTTAAAATCATAGTAAGTGTATCTATACAAATAAATGGCATTTCTTAATGAGAAAGCATCTTATGAACCAGTCTCTATTCTTGTTTACTTCTACTATAATAGAGTTCTTCTTTTTTTTTAATAATAGGGACCAAGCACTGTGGAGATTCCAGAGGTTATTACCTTTCATTAAAAGCTGTATATATGAGTAGAGAATACTAATAAATGAAGCTTTCTAAGTTTTTAAGCTGAGAGAGCTTTCTAGGTAGGAAAAAACAAAATTTGTACGTTGATCGGTATCTTAACATTTCTCTCATGTGCTGGATTCTGTAATGTTAATAATGTTAATAATGTTAATAATAATGTGGTAGGCACATATACATTAGCTGTGACATTGAAGATGTGGTCTCATATTCACTCCACATGTGACATCAGATGCAGGTCCATCAGAGCTTCTTTGCGCATCCACCCCAGGGGAAAATATACACTGCTGGATGCAGTACAATATCACAGCTCTCTCCTGTCCTGAGTCCCTGTGTACCAGACTCATCTGGCGGATGGATCTGTGGTCCTTTGACTCACTTTCTCTACTCTTTTGGGTCCTAGTCGAGACAGGGGCTACCCTCCTGTGAAAAGAATACAAGGACCAAAGATGCTGCTGCAAAACGTGAGATGGAAACAACTAGGTGAGATCCATGCATATTAAGTCAGCTTTGACACATATGAATCTACTGTAAGGAAAAGAATATGAGTTCCTACAATGTAATCCCCATACATTTCCTTAGCCAGAAGTCGTTTTTGTTGTTGTTGTTTACTAACTGTGGGTTTGATACATGAAGGTATTTTAAAAATGTGCAGGCATATCTGAGTCTGCAACTAACAGCCGTGTAGACTATGACAGAGATTTTCCATGGAACATCTTGTCAGATGAATGCTATTACATTCACTGTATGTTTCTTTTGCTAATAAAAGATGTCTGTTTTTATCTAATGATACATAGTGCTCCTGCCTTATGTTGTTGGTGGTTTTAGAGACTTCAACAAAAAATAAATTTAAAAAATTTAAATTCAGATCCCTATAGAAAGCTCACTATTACCCTAGGAGATCTGACATGATTGTGGTGTAAACTGAGATCCTCAAGACAAAAGATCTAGTTTGCTCCTGATCTTCTCTTAAAATCTAACTTGACTTAATTGGCAGATTGTATTACATTAGAGATAACTCTTGGAAAAGTTGCAGAACTCTTACAGTAACTTCATGATGTTTGCGGAAAGAAGAGCAGTAAGCCTTCAGTTTATGGCACTGCATTCTTTTTCTTTAATATGCATTTGCATTCACATACTTCTGATCTACAGTTTTTCAGGCCACATTTCCAGGGTGGAAAGTACATGTCAATCTATTAAAGACTTTGTTTTTTTGATTGATTTTTCAGTCTGCTCCTAATCCTGCTCAAACACACTGATAATTGGACTCTACACCTGCCCCTTCCAGAAGTGGTAGAGCCCGTCTCCAGTTCTGCAAATGATAAATATATAAAACCTGCTACAATATAGATATTAATTGTAAACCCTGCCTTTTGCAGGTTTTTAGTTTAGGTTTAATAAGAAGGTGACTCAGAATCTCTGCCATCACCTGAAGTCCAACACTGGTATGAAATAAGTTGATGGCCTCATGATGTGCTAGTCCTGAGCCTTGACATGCATGGTTAAGATCCCCAAGCTGGCCTAAACATGCTTGCTTTGGGACTGATTACCCTGTTTTTTAGTGAATTACTGAGGCTGCTCTGTGTTAAGCTCCACTACACTCTTAAGAACACACCTTTAGCACTCGTGTAAGCACTCTTACTACTCTAACTAGATTCAGGTAGAAACTTTCAGAGAGTAATAGTCCCAGACGAGTTATTGTGAAGAAAATTAACTGTACCCCAGCAGAAACCAGCACAGAGGCAAGCTTATTTGTGGAAGTCTGAAGTAAAATATGAAAAAATCTGACAATGTTAGCATCCCTGTTGTTAGAAACACCCAAAACATTAAGAAAGTAGGAATACAGAATTGCATCAGAACATCAGAAGATGCAGCTGAAATTATTTAACTCACTTCTGGTTACATAAAACTGACTTGTATATTGCAGCCTGAACTTTCTGGTTTTCTTTGGATTAATTTAATAGGCACTATTAAACTAAGCATACAAAAGTCAGTGTTTCATAGATTTTTCATTTCTGTGGAGGGACAGTGAAATCTTTGTTGAGAAGTGATCCTGGGCTTTATAAAACAGGTTTTGATGTTATAAGGGTAGTTTAAATGCAATAAAACCTATTTCCTTATGTTAAAGGGACATTAAATTACTATGCAAGAGAATATTTTTAAATAACTGAGAACATTTACACCATACTAAGTAATGTGAAAGGTCATTGAGATTTTGAATATGGAGATTTCAAATAACTTATTTTTATATAAACAATATAGTCCTGTTCTAACAAAAAATGCAGTTAGATTGCAACTTACATTATTAATGCAATTGAGAGAGTTAAAAGAAATATCCATTCATGCTTGACATTAGATATAAAAATCACTGCATTATTTGAAAGTCTAATGTTATCCTCTACAGGTTTTTTGTGTGTACGAATGCTAATGTTAACTCATATTCAACAAGATGGCATTGAGAGCCTCATAAATATGCCAGCTCATTTAATTGTTATTTTAAACAACTGCTGTCCAAAATCTCTAGTAGACTTTTAAATTTTATTTCTGTGATAAAAGCCATAAAGAAGACAAACATAAAAAGCCATCTAGAAGAACCTTACTGCCACTGTTGCCTGCAGTGTAAATTTCTTCCATGTTGAAAAGAAGATACTGTGAGCTTTTCAGTCTGAACTCATCAGAGATTAACAATGGCTTTTGTCATATTCCTTGGCTACTCATAGTTGTTAGGAAAGTGGATGTAGAGTACTTTTCTTTGTTATAAAATTCTCACAGACTGAGGTCAAGCAAAAATTTGAAACATATTTTGGTATAGCTCATGCTTATTTCTTGTCTTTTGCTCCCCACAATGATATGTGTTGTGTTTGAAAATATATGGTTAGAATTTCAGATGTTGCAACCTCCCCAAAATCCTCTAGTGGATTAAAAAGAAGAAAGCATTTTGAGGTGCTTTGGTAATGGGTGTAATTGAAACTTCTAGACTGATTTGCTACCACATGTTGTAAGCAAATGATGTATAAGCATATAATTTGTCATGATAGGTTGCATTTGTGAGAAGAGGAATTACCCCTGGTGTTTTGCAGGGTGTGAACCTTTACAGGACTCTAATGACAATGATGAAGAACGCGATAAACATTCTACAGCGGCTCTTTCTGCTACGCTGTCAGCAGAATTCCATCTTTTCTCAAAACCAACAGAGAATTTCATTGTTAATACCTAATTAATGCTCTTTTCCATTAGCTACTGGTCCACACATATCTGAAATCTAAGAACCGTTCTGGTCACCTCCTGAATTTCTCTCCTTCTTTTTCAGACTTTGTGGCCTTTCCCACTTCCAGAGAGGTATTTTTTCCCAAGGTTAGAGCCTCTGTTGCAAGTAAGATTTGTGAAGATAAATTTCAATTGTAGAGCAAAATACCCAAATCTTTGTAGATGCACTCCTCACAAATATTTCTCAATGTTTGAAGCAGCAAAGGATGAGATATGGAAAGCTCTGTTGCTGCCTGCAATTGTTGCTGCCACTTCAAGATGGGATTGATGGCTTCTTCTGCAACAGAGATTCAAAGCTGGGACAGGCACTGCAGTGAAAGTCAAGCAGCTGCCTACAGTGTTGGTTATGACCCTGTAATGCAACTATGGGTACATGACAAAGCTGTTTTGCTTGTGCGAACCATTTATTTTATCCCAGGACAAATAAAAATGTTGGAATAGAAAAATAACTTTGGGTATGGAAATATTTTTTTATATGAATTGATAAGTCTCATACAATTTTGACATTACGGGCAAGAGTGTCAAAATAAGGAGTGCTTTGGCAAAAATTAAGTTCATCAGTATGTTTAGGAAAAGCCACTACATTCAATGAAACATATGAAAAGTTAAACCTTTTACAAGGTTTATAAACTATGATTTATTACTATGTGGTTTTCGACAGGATGCCCATCTTTCCACAAATGGTAGTTTACTGTCTTTTAAATGTCATGTATTGCATTCTGTTACATTCTTTCAGAAAGGACTAGTAGCTGGATGCCAAGGTTTTTCTTCTTGGTTTTTGTTCTACAGGTACCTTGAATTCCTGAAAGACATTGTCTCTATTGCTGGAAGCCTGGCCTGGAAATTAATGAATCATGGTTGTTCTTTAGAAAGTAAGAAAGCATTACTGTGTAGGGAAGGAATTAAGAGCGTGTATTCTAAGAAAGGGGCCTTGATTATTGGGTAATGTGTTATTTAAAGAAGAAAAAAACTAAGGAGTAGAAATCTGAACTACAAACAAAATGACAATACCAGCAGCTCACTGCGTTATCTTTGTTTTCTTTCTTTAAGTAATCTGGTGGACTGGCCTGTGTAAGAAAAGAGGAATTTAGCATGAATATTTTTTTCATCTCCCCAGGGAAGAACTGAAATTATATTCTCTGATACTGAGACAAAAACTGTAATGCTGTATTCAAATTCATCCCAAGTTGGTGTGAAAATATGTGAGTTTCAATTTAGTGCCTCAGGTAAGCCTTTCCCATCTGGATGAACCGATCCTAAAAAAATGTATTGCCAGCTACCTTCACGTGGGCAGCACTCACTAGAGGCAATTTTTAGAACCTCTAATTCACTGAGAAATATATTGAAAGAGTACATGAAATTGTTTCACTGGTAAGCAGAGGCCATTTACTGGAATCTGTTTGTGCTTTTAAATTTCCGCATCCTCTCTTTGGGTAGTTCATAATTTCTGGCCTGCAAGCATGGTTTGTAGTAATGGAAACTAATAAAAGACCTAACTGAGTCTTGCTATTCAATATGACTGCATTAGGTGGGCTATTCAGTTAGATACTTGAAAAAAGGCTAAATTAGTGTGAGGTAGATAGTTTCTTTCCCATTTTGCTCTTTTGTTCAATAACAATGTTCCTTAAACATAGAATCATGATAAAACAGTTAACCTTTTTTTTTTTTTTTTTGGTGGATTTTTGCCTCATGAGAAAGCAAGCTGCAGAAAACTGATTGCCTATGGAATATTCAGCAGAGAAAGCAAGACAGTGCTGCAGGGGAGAGAATTTCTGTGGTATCATTTGGGAAGGTTGATGAAAAAATAAAGTTCCATGAAAGTAGCATGTGAGAATTTGAGCAAAATAAGCTTTTCAAACTTACCAGGTTAGTGCAAAGAAAAAAGGCCAGAAAGCCTATGTTATTTAGCACTCCCTTTCAAAGGGCAGCATGCATCCAATTTATAACAGGAGAATCAGTAATCTAAGTCTTCCAGCAGCATTATATCAACACATAACGTAACACTTTGAAAGCTGCTGGGAACTGGACTCCCAGTTCTTTGGACTGCAGTTCATGGTTGCTGCAACCAGCTGTGTTTTCTTCTACAGGACTTGACATTCCCAGAATCTCTCCACTTCTCCCTTTTTGTACACAACACCCATGGCCACTGCAGCACTCAAACTCTGTGTTTAAAGGCAGCACTTCCATTCTGATCAAAGTTTTTTGCACTTCACTTTGTCACTTGAACTCCCATGTCAGTGGTAGAATGAAAATCCAGCCACTGACTTTGGTAAAAATCAAATGCCTTGTACCATCTTCATAGTAGAACATCCCTGAAATAAAAGACCAGTTTTAAAAACATAGCTTTTGACTATATGTTTTAGATGACCTTATTTACTTCTTGTCCCTTGTTTACTTGTTGGTTTTTTTATGAAGTTTGCACTATCTGTCCAGAAGTAAATGAAAGATTTTATATTTTTTAACAACTTCCTGTTTTATTTTAAACTTCCATTACAGTTTCTTGAAAATCATCCCTATTAGGCAGGCAGCAAGATATGCCTGGTGTCAGTCACTAAGATAATGATGCTTACCTTTTCGCTTTTGCTTTAGCAGTGTAAGTCCAATTGCTAAATTGAAATATTATGAGTGCCATGATTTTGGACAGAATTTTTAGAAAGATATATTCCCTTTGTGTGTACTTGTGTGTGTTTTCCTTTTTCCAAATTTCAGAATCATATTATAATTCCTGACTCCTATTTATTTCTATCAGGCTTCTCCCTTTCTCTTCAAAATTTGCAGTGGAGGCTAGATACCTGTTACTTCTCTCCCACAGCACCTTGGCCTTTGAGTTCTCATGTTTTAGTTTTGGTTTATTTGCAGACTCTAGCTCTGACAAGGGTGAGACAAACTAGAGAAGATGAGGAAAACAGATCTGATATAATTTACATGGTTTAGCCTTTCAGGTTTTTTAATCAGAAACATGTTTTCCTTGATTTGCCATAACAATGACTCTCTAGCTGTAGTGATAGACATCTCTATAAACTAAAGTTTGCCCTCACTCTCCTCAGTATTCATCTAAAGTACTACTGGTACAGTCAGAAAATTTAATATTTATAATACCATAAATAACTGAATGTAGTTATTATTTATTCTCTACCTGTGTGTTGTTATATAGTGGCATTGTTGTGATAATTCAGGAAAAATACAATGTAGTCATTCTTGAATTTACTTTTCTTAGATTTATGACCTTTGCAGTCTTCTCTTATCTTTCTCTACTTCATGGAATATTGACTGTGCTCACGCTATACTCATGTACATCATCCTCTGACCCTGTCAGGCCTCTTGCTTGAGGTGAGAAAGCAAGATCTGATTGTAGACATACATTTGATGATAAAAAATATATTCCTGCCTCTTGATTTCTTTATTGGATGGAGCGAGTAAATGGAAGGAACAGTGTAACAGAAAGGGCATTGAATTTTCATGTAGTGGAAGTTACAATTTTTTGTGTAATATTTAATGAAGTTAGAAAAACGCTCAAATCCATCTTCAACTTTAGTTACTGTCTTCAGGAATTGAATGTTTAGTTTTACTTTAAAAGTTAACTATTAACATCTCTCTGTCACAATAATTCTGTCATACATACTTGAGCAAGATAATGAAGCTTTAGGTCTTAAATTAATTTCTTCATTGTTCATACATTTTGCATTCCTAGACTATGAAAAATATAGAATTACTATTGATAGCCTTCCTAAAGGTGTGAAAGATAGCACAGTATATGACCGAAGTATCACATTCTTATTCATGCAGTAGAAGTTCTAAAAGTAGTGTATTTACTGTCTATACAACCGAAATTCTTAGATGATATTCTATAACTTTATACATACGTGGTCATTAACAGGTAAATGCACAAATGCAACATCATGGGGAAAATAATGATTTAATTCCTTAAGAGTGTATTTCAGACACGTGCATCTAGTTCACCAAGACACAGTGTGCAGTAAGAGCCAGGGCCTTGAGCAGTCAAATTTCTTTCCAACATAGTATATCCCAGACTTATAAAGTTGTCCTACAACCTTATCTCCTCTTTTGTAATAACTGTGATGTGCAACTGAAGTGTTTGTTAGGGTAAAATCCAGTAGCTAATATTTGTGGCGATAAGATTCTCCATTGTCTTCTCTGTATAAAGCTTCAGCCCTGAAAGCTTAAATTCAGTTATTCCAGCAAGATCTTTGCAGCTGGAAAAGCTCTACATTAGCTTTGATTGCTCCAGATCTCAGCTTCCCTGAGTCCAGTGCACCAGCCTGACTTCTGGCTCAGCTTATCGTGGTCTTTGATGGTTATACATCAGTTTCTTCCTTGCCACCTGCAGAATCAGAGGCTGAAGAAAGTATGCACAGTCATCTCTTGTGCTTACTGTTTTGTAAAAGCCTGCCACAGATAAGCTCCAATACCATTTGGATAACTCTGAGATGATTTAAAAACCTCTCTGGTATAGGTAATCTTGTGAATTTAATAATTGACTGAAGGTATCAGGTAAAGCTGTTTTCCCATCTGCAACATTGACTTTGGAGTCCTGCTTTCCAGATGCACGATATCACCACTAGACTGCTAGACTACTAGAATACTATCTCTGCTGTAGATGAGCATTATGCAGATATAAATGTCTCCTTCTGAACTGAAGGGAGTTTTCTACATTTGGGAGGTAGTGGTCTATCTGTATTTAACTTTCATATATCGAATAGTTTAATTTTTAAAGTACCTCAATTTTAGAATAACTTTTTCTTATGAATCTTCCCTAACTAGAAAAAGTTATTAAATGTGGATATTTTTGTGACTTAGGAATACACATCTCTGTTTGTGTAACTACTACAACTTGTACTGATGTGGGTTCATGTCAATGGGTGCTTTGCACCTGATTTGCTTCAAATCTGATTCTAGATCATAATGCTTTAAATCATGATTCTAATATACCTACAGTAAATGTCAATACACACAAATATAGAGAAATGCCCTAAACTCCCAGATCTTCATCTCTTTCTACATTTCAGCTGACTTTGATGCTGATCAACATAAATTATCCAAAAGTGTGGATTGATATATTAACAAATTTTATTGAAATTTCCAGAAAGAAATTTCTTTTCTTCTCTGGGGATCTAATATTTAGCGCATAACACTTACTTCATGCAAGTGAGGGACAAAAGCTTTACAGCTGGCCTTGTGATGGAAAGGTATTCCCAGAGGTTTATCACGATGTTTACCATCTTACAATAACAATTTTAAATGCAGAGTATATTTCCATGTGTCTCCATCAATAGAGCAAGAGGTATTGTGTTCGACTTGTGCCTTGTCCAAATGAAAAGAGATCCCATCAAGTTTCATTCCTGCATGCCTGAAATCCTTAGCCTTAATTGCTCTATCCCTTCAGTTCTTAAGCTCTGATGTAGTTATGCTACACTTTGTGCTGAAAAACTACATTTCTTTGCAGAAACCACCACTGGTGTCTGCTCTGATTTTGGCACCAAAACATTTTACTTTTGGGGTGTAAAATGTCAATAAAATAAAGATGTATACAAGCTTCTGTGACAGGCATTGTCAACATAGAAAAGAGAAGGCATTCACTATTCTTGTAAATAACTGTGCTCCCATACACGTGAGTTATGGAAAAAAGTACGATTGATTCAGGTTTCACAATCTTTGCCAGAAATGAGAATTCTAATGAGAATGAAAGGGCATCACACAAGATGCCTACAAAAGAGATTTTCTTGAAGAAGAACAATGGAGGAACAATGCAGTGCTGCCGTCAAGGAAAACCTTAATGCATCTTTCAAAAGTGGAGCTTCTTCAGCAGATAGTGTCTTGTCAACTTACCCATTTCACTGTTAGAAGAAGATATAATTGTGTCTGACCATGTCTTTTGCTTTACATGCTGAATAGATCACTGAATTTGTAAAATATTCACAACAACATTCAGAAACCTTACATTTCTGTTTTGATGACAGTATTTGATGCAACTTTATCAATCAGTTTTAGAAGCACAAAAAAGAATGCTCACTGCAAAGCTGGAAACATTTTTATTGTGATGTTATCTTATTTCATGGTTCTCCTTTATGCTATCTGCAAATCACATCAGCCTCCTAAAGGGCCAGAAGTCATATCACAGAATGCAATATATATGATGGTGTATCTGTCATTGAGAGATGAGTTTGGTTAGACAACTCTGATTAGTGGTTTTATACAGATCAGAGCTCTGATGACCAAAATACGATTTGCTGTTTGAGGAGAAGTAGCTGAAAAAGATCAAAGAATAAACCCTTTTATGTCATACTAAGGTGTGGATGTGCTACTGCTTACACACTGGGACAAACCTGTTCTTCAGATGGTCATGTTTTATTCTGAATGCACAGTAGAATAATGCCTGGCTGTCCCCATGGAAGGTTTCATGCAGCTAAAGCAGTGCTTCAGGGTGCTTTTTACATCATGAGAAACACAACTATTCCAACCCTAATTTTTCATGTTTCCTTAGGAAATTTGTCTTCAAGTGAGCCACAAGATTGTGCCCAGTATATGTTTGGAGGGGATTTTTTTTCTGAATTTGATTTTTTTTTCCTGTGACAGTATAACCCTAGGGATGAGCTCTTTAGGATTCTTTAAGAACTGAATTACCATTCCATATAAATCTGGAGATGTGTTAATAAAGTAATTCTCTTTCCTGGGAATTGGCTTTTGAACATATTTGCACAGAAATAGCATTCTTATAAGAATGTTCATTTTTATTCTTTCAATTCTAACTACAAAGATAAACAGAGAAAATCTCATATATTTAAATAATCTGGTTCTTTTTCAAATAACTTGCAGTAATATTCTCCAAATGATCCTTTTAAAGCAGGTGTTGTACATAATCTTGGGTTCTAGTGTCTCTCAGTTCTGAGGAAACTTACTCGTAAAGGAATTCACCTACTTTTTGTGAAAACAACAAGAATAAACCTGCAGTTACTAAATGGTCCTGATCATGAAGAAGAAGATGAGCAGTGGTGCTTAGTTCACCCTGTTCTTTGACATAGCATGTTCTTCACACGGCCATCTTCCATCAGCACCACAAGGTTGAGAGGGCAGAGGATGCATCAGTCCTGTGCAGGTGGAGCTACAATGTCTGTACTTGAGATGAGGCAGGTAGAACTCAGTCTTGCCCCTCCTTCACTTCCTGTGTCTAATTCAAAGCATTTGGATAATTTTATGCTTTTGCTTCTTTACCTGTTGTCTCCAGTAATTAGACTAAAATTGCAACTAGAAGGGAGAAGGGAAAAAAACCAAACCTACTGTGTGCCAGTAGTTAAACACCTCAGGTTGTATCCACTGATACTAAAATGAGCTTTCTAGTTATGAGATCTGGCTTTCAAACAGAGTGGATGTTTTTCCTTTGCCTGAAATTAACAAAGATTGTTTAGTTCATCAAAGTGCTTTGGTGCCCTTGTCTGGAAAAATACCAAATGTGTTTGGTTTTTTTTCGTGACAGTATCTTTCAAAAGATAGGAGATTTTTGCGGAAAAGGAGGCAAACCAAAAAATTATACAGTCTCTACAGAAGATGATCTGACAGGTTATCCCTGGCCAAAGGCCACGAAGCATGGGAAAGGTCTCAACGGACAACTGGATTTCATGCCTTGTAGTCATCATTTCCTTCCACAGAACAGCCTGAGGTCTGTGCTCCTTCATATCCCTAATTGTGCTTGCTACTGTGACAAAGGTAACAGGGGTATGTTTGTTATATTAGGAATATTAGGAATATTAGTGGGCACAGAATCATTTTGCTGATGTATGCTCTGATGAGGCTGTTTTGGTGTGTTGTCTCTCCAGTACAGTCAGGTTTTACAACTTCAGGGAGGAACTTGAACCATAGACCACTCATTATTCTGAAACTTCTAGGTTTGCTTCCTCCTCAGATTTTAGGATCTCTTGTATCTCACTAGGGCTACAATGTTTCATGTATTTTTTGTTTGAAAGGGAAGAAGTTTTTGGTTTTTTTCTGACTCCACGCCAATTAACAGCACTCAAAAACCTTCGTTATTATTTTTCATAAGGTTGATAAGCACACTTTATCCTGCCCCTCTCCCCTTCCAGAATGTATGATTTGTATGGAAAAGACATGACCTGCAATTGTAGATTCCCTTGGTCTAGAAAAAGGAAACAGCTGGCCAGCTACAGTGTGAGGAGTGATACCACTTACAGCAAGTTTCTTGCAGTAGCAATGATTCCCGTTAGGTCTCTTTCAGACTGATAAGGGACAAGGTATGTCAGTGGTTTAACCACCCTCTACAGCCACCTGCCATTGCCTTATTTAGGTCAATAGTGCCAATTTCAAAGAAAATGAGAAAGCTAATTGTTGAACACAATGAATGAATGAAGATGGTTTTAAATTGTTCTGGTTTTCTGTTGCTGGGGCTGACTAGATGGTATTCGAAACCCTTATTTGGGAAATATGACTTCTTTGGATGGCTGGATTTCCATGTATTTATTTTGGTAGGATCTCATGCATACTTTCTAAATGTAACTAAAAGTGGGCTAAGCAGTTGTCTTAATTCTCTTGCGTTTCCCATTATTATCAATTAAAGAATTCATTAAGATTCTATCCCCTTTACCGCAAATACAGATGATACCTGAAAAAACTGTAGGTAAATCCTTTAGTGCTGGAATGGAATAGTGCCTAATGGAATAGGGCAAAAATAAGTTGTATGTGTGAAAAGTAACATTAAACAGATTCATGGAAATAAAAGTAATTGGCATCAGAGTAAGATATTTATGTTGTTCATCTCTTTGTCATCTCAGCTGGTCAGCCCAATCTGTTCATGCTGCTTATGTAAGCCATGTTCTCCTTTATGGGATGTGTGTTAGTTTACCTAGAAAACACAAAGGTCACTGGGATCTGAGGGAAAAATGCCCTGCTTTCTTCATATGTGATCAGAAAGTTAATACAGATCAGCTGAAGCAGCATAATTTTCTGAACCATTTTTTTCTCCCTGATATGTAGTGGTGTCCCCTAGAAGTTACAAGGACAAGCCAGGGAAGACTTGGAGAGGTCATTTAGGACTCATAAAAGCCATTAACTGAAGTGCATGAAGTATTGCTCATAACTAAATTGTATTTCACAAAATAAGCAAACACGCAATCCTTCAAGATGCAACTGCAAGGCATTGGCTCCTCGGAATACTTCAGTTTCTAATTTTAACAGCAGGGAATGTCCTCAAGGTATGAAGGGGAGATAATCAAGTGAAGTGGGCGATTAAAAAGGCCAGAAGAAGCACTTGCTAATTCCCCTCCATTAAATGTGAAGGAGCCTTTATAGCTGTGGGGCCCCTTCAGCTTTACAGATATACAAATATTACTGCTTTTTATTTGGGCCAGAGACCAGTAATTTTGATTAATAAGTATGTCTAATCACTGCATTTTCTGTGCTTGATTCTGACAGTTTTACCATCATTGAATCCTTCAGAATTACCTTTTTCTTAAAAAAAAAAAAATTACATCTTATCATAAAGAGGGATTTCATCTCTCTCCTGCTTAACCCTATATTATGAATTTGTATCGATTTTGGTTTTTTATGATGTGCCAGCTATGATTAATATTTTATTGAGGAATAGTTGTGCCTCCTGTAATCATTTGTATAAATATGTATCTGACTAGCTCAGTAATTAGAATCTTCAATTTTTAATGAAATAGAAGTTAGTAATATAGTTAAATAAATGTAAATTGGCATCATAAGAGTTTAATAATTCTTTTTTTATAATAAATAAGCATTGTATTCACATGTGTATACAGTACCACAACCTGATATCAGAAAGGGAGGAATCCATCTTACTCATGACTCTTATTCTAAAACAAGAATTACATAGCTTGGTATGACTCTGAAAATATTGCCTCCACCTGATTTCTCCACCTGGAGGGTCAGACAACTAAGCTGATTGTACAGATCCTGAAGCACTGTAGTTAACAGGATAGTGTTCTAACTTAAAGTGGTGCTTCATCCTGAAGGGATGTGGTGTAACTCCAGTTCCTTGGCTGAGTCATTAGTGGCTCAGCAGTCACCGTATGGAGGCTGAGACACTGGCAGTAACCTGAGCATCCATTTAAACCTGTGTCATCTCTGAGACATGCTCTAGCTCGTGCTATCTGATGTCTAAAATCCGAAGAAACGTGTAAGGCTTGTTTTCAGCTCCTTTGCAGCAGCTCAGAAATTCGCAGTTATCTCTAGGTATGAGAAAATAATTAGAACAGTGATAGACTTGAGTTCTTTCAAAATATTTCTGATTATCACTTTTAATATCTCTTTATCCAGACTGGGATACCCTTTGGATTTCATTATCTCCTCCTTCTTAATGATAATCCTTTTTTAAATCATGCAGCTCCCTTATAGTTTGGGTCATGTGCTAATTCTGCTGCTGGGTTTGTCTTTTGCTTTGTGCAAGGCTAGAAGAGATAAGTTCTAGGCTATTAACACCTCATTTGGGTCTGTCAGGGAAACCATCTAACTAGCTATTATGCATGGAACTCATTAGGGACTTAACTACTTATGTATTAGTGAAGAGATTTTGTTATGTATTAAAATCTGAAGATCCACTAATATGGGTGCAGTCTGTTCCTGAAAATAAATTTCTGACAATAGAGCCACAAGAAAAATATGAAAATGCTACTCATACATTTTTAGGAATTCACATATTAAGTTATTTGTTATTTTGGTACTTTGATAAGCTAATTCCTCCACTCCATTCAAACGACTATACCAGACAGGAAAGCATGACAGTAATTTAACATCCTTAATTAAGGAGTATTAGGCTGAGTTTGTTGTATTTTGTCACATGATTTGAGCTAGAAATTGCACGTTTATCAGCTACTGAAATATGATTGGGCAGTTTAAGAGAGGTTTAAAATTTGCCTACAAAAGAGTTTCAGTGTGAATTCTCATTCTGTGTGTATGGTTATTTTTGCTTGAAAATGACCAATGTAACATACACTGTAATTAAGGGAAAGAGTATTTGACATTAACAATGTACTCCAAAAAATGCATTACTAAAAAATTCTAAGGGCTCCATGGCTATTTCCAAACATTTTTCATAGGACTATTTCTACATGTTCAAGGTGTAAAGGAGAGGAAAGGTCCAGCAGATAGATTTTATGATTCCATTAGGTCTATTATTTTTCTGTGCTTTGCATAAATGGAGTTTTAATGGTTTGACAGAAAGGAAGAAAATGTCTGAACCTGCATTTTCTGACAAAATAATTTTTTTTATTACTGTTGTTTGCAACCTAAAACCATAATGATCATTTAGCTAGAACTCACTCGGGATAAAAAGCTGATTAAAAGCTTCAGTTGCGAAAACTCTCTTGTGTGAGATTGAGTCTTGCTGAGAAAAACCTATTGCAGCTCCTAATAGCTCTGCTCTGCTGTCAGACATTTCTCTTTTACTCCATGAGCTTTGTGACCTCTTGCAGCCCTTGGGGACCCCAATTTGTGTTCCTTCTCTGAAGCTGTGATTGTCACACTTGCAGCAAGAGCAGACACACAATGTGGGACTGCAGTAATTGGTTAAAATCAGCCCAGATTCTCTTGACAGTAAACAGTAGACACTACCAGCCTAGCATTTAAGTAGCAGCAGAGATATAAATATTAACCTTTTATTTGCTTATTCATCATGATTCCATCAATTAACTTGTGCAGCAGGCCCCACCAGCTGCAACTGGATTTTGCCATCACAGTAATTTCGTGCACTAGAAAAATATGATTGCAAAAGTTTCTATTGTTTGGCTTCATGCAGTTGCAAATACTGTTCTTAAGTATTTCTAGTAGCAGTAAACCTTGTATCCAAATATCTTGATGTTCTAGGAGGGAGAAATTGTAAGAATTTCAAGGTAACATCTCCATGACAGTTGTGGAAGTTGAAACTAGTGTTCGTTCTATGTTTTTGCTCTCTCACTATAGTGCTTCTCTTGATTCTGTGTGGAAAGTGTCTACCTCTGTTTAGTTCAGCTTGCAGCCACTGGTCATGCTCTCTTCAGCCCTGGGAACTTATCACTTACAAAGGTAAAGAGATGCATATCAAATTCGAGCAAGGGTAAAAGAACAGTGATTAAATCAGTTACTCCAATCTTCATCAGATCAGAGGGGGGAAGGATTTAGGAGGAAACTTTGTGGTGTCTTCAGATCAGAGAAGATGGAATGAGAAAATATTCTGATGTTACACTGTAATTCTAAAATTATTTTGACAGAAAAATTGGAAAATATTCCAATACAGACATTTTCAAATATGCACGGCATGTCTGCCTGGCCTCATTAGGCCACATCAAGCTGCATTTGAACTTCAACACCCCAACATTAGAGAACACTCAGGAACAGAGTAATGCTGTGTTTGACAGCATGTTACACAGATTACTGTAGTTATCAGGGCTGTGTGTATGCCCCAAGGCAAATCTTCTCATTCCTGCCATTTAAACGTAAAGGAAATAATGCAAGAATTCCTGTCTTGTAGACATAAATCTCCAAATGGGTTAATAACAGCTGGTGTGAATATTTCTACTCTTCAGATTAACCAGTTAACTCTGGTATCTTCAATGTGAGAAGCAAGATCAGCCAGCTCCCACCAAAGGCTAATGACCTGACTGCATGAGTGCTCCTCCTCTATTCCCCTTTACAGTGGTTTTGAAAAAACTATGTTAGCCACTGGCATAAGGTCATCCAGTGGTCATACCACGTCATCATTCAAGCACTTGCTGAAGCTGTCAAATGAGGCTTCTTACCTGCTACATCATAGATGAGGGTTGTGCCTCCGTGTCTCTCCTGCTAGGAAAGAGAAGCACAGAAGCTGCCGTCCCTCAGACCTGGTGGTATATGAGTGATCCTTCTTCTTCCTTTTGGTCTCTATGAAGAGACGAACAACTCGATATAAAGTCATATTGTTTTGGTCTGAGATAGAGGGAAGAATTCAATCCTGTTCACTGCTAAGGGGCAGTGATTAACAGCAGCAAAGCTGTGTGCTCCAGTATAGCACAGAATACTGCTCATTTTAAGTTAACATGTCTCAGTTTGCACTGAAAGGGAGAGAAGCAGAAGGAGAAGCACTTAGAGCTGGAGTCAGCTGAGAGGTAGTTTAAGAAACCACTAGCTGCAGCTACTGGCTGCAGCCATTCAGCTGCAGCTACTGGCTTCTGATACTGGTGCCTGGCTGCAGTAGCATGAACTGATTTGAACAGATGCTTGCGCCTCAAGTGTGAGAATGAATTCAGTGTGCTCACGGGTAAACTGTGGATAAGCTGGAGGTTGTAACCTCAGCTGCCTTCCTGTGCAGGCACAGCTCCAGATTCTCCATCTTGCAGCCTTCTAGAGCATGTAGTGCTACCCATGACTAAACTTTCTTCTAATTCAAGCATGTGCTCATTTGATGTTGCTGTTTCAACTCCCTGCCCCTATTTTGTAGAACAGCAAAAGGGGGATAGAAAATATAAAAAGGAAAAATTGGAAAGGTCCGGATAGGAACTTATCCTCTGAAAGACCACCTGTACTGTGAACACCTTTCTTAGGAGGAAGAGAGAAGATCTTAATAATGACCAGAAATTATTTTGTATAGCAGAGAGACCAAAAAAGAACCTTATAGGGTTTTTTATTCATTCTTTTTTATGCTTTGGCACTGAATAAGGAGTCAGACATGAGTTATTTTCTGCCAGCTTGTGAAACCTAAACAAAAAACCCAATTCAAACCCAAGTAATAACCCATGGACTATCTGCCAGCTTCCTGTCTTTGCACATACCTATATGAATTAAGACACAAATCAGAAGTTAAACATTTCTAGTTTTCTCATGCTGAACTAAAAAAAAATAGCAAAAGGTCTGGACAAAAAAGACAACTTTAAACTGAGAGTGGTCATATTAATAGTGAAAATGCATAACAATTACTACAAATTCCAGCAGTATTTTGACATGCAGATTTTTGTAATCTGTGTATGACTTTGAAAGCTTCAAAAGCATAGTTTAATGAAGAGTCTGGTGAAATAATCAACTAGTATACATTACCAAACTACACAGAGTGATTGACCTGAAGTTTTTCAGTCTTTGCAGCAAACTAATGGTATGTAAATGACTGGGAAACTGTACAGAATCTTACTGTGAACATTGAGCCCACAGCAGCTTTGCCAAAACCTAAAGAGATTTTAAAACGGTGCAGTGTGTTTACTTGCTGGACAAATAACTCTCCAAACACATCCACCCTTCCAAGACTGGTGACTCAATCACTTCCCCGGGCAGCCTGTCTCAGTGTTTGGCAACCTTTTCAGTGAATAAATTTTCCATAATACCCAATCTAAACCTCTCACAGAGAAAAATATAACTGGGAAGATACTATAAATGCCATTGTATTCAAAAATTATCCCAAGAAAAATAAAGAGAAGAAGATCCTAAAACAGGAAGAAAGAAAAGACACCGGTGTCTGAGAAGACAAAATCTTGGATGTCTGTGGAATAAGTATAGTGCAGAAATGCGAATGTAAATTATTTATAAAACTCAGATGAGGACTAGATGCAAAGATAGAATTAAAAAAATTTGAATGGTAAATAGTTAAGGATACAAGGTTAATGTCTATAGACATATTATCTGACCTTTGCAACTTCAATTTCTTTTCATACAAGCATAATCCACTTAAAATTGTATAATACTACCATCTTACACCCACATTGTAACTTCTAAACAGTAATGTTCTAGAAAAATTGTGGGAATAGTTTATGATGGCACTGGAAACACAAAATCCACTACTTTCAGCTAAATCAAGTGAATTCAAGAATCTGGCTCCATTAATCTATGGGCAAATTATTCATGTGATATCACAGATGACAGAATGGTTGAAAGTGACCTCTGGATTTCATCTTGTCCAATCTTCGCTGCTCAAGCAGTGTCACCTAAAGCATATTTCCAAGGATCATGTTCAGATGGCCTTTCAATATCTCCAGAGATGGAGGCTCCACAGTCACTTTGGGATCCCTGTGCCAGTGCTTAATCAACAGTGCTACAGGTGTGGTCTCACCAGTACTAAGTAAGGCAACACTCACTTTAGTGCACCCCATAACACTATTGGCTTTCTTCTCTGCAAGGGTGTGTTTCTGGCTCATGTTCAACGTGATTGTCTCTTTCTGCAAAGCTGTTTTCCCCCTGGTTAGTCCCTAGCATATACAGGTAGCTGGAGTTTTTCCTTCCCAGGTGGAGCACAAGCAAACCAAAAGTATCAACAATCTGGTTTGAAGTTCCTGTATCAAAGTATTATTGAGATATTTTTTAAGAACTAGAGTATCTTTCAAATTTGGAAGTAGACAACCTCAGTCCTTTCAGTACAAGTCTCTCCCTCTTGAACCACATATGTACTAAGCAAGAATGTTTGATACCATTATCAAAAAATGTTAGCAGGATAACATGGATTAGATTTCTAACTGACCATCTGGAGTAAGGATATGGAGACAGTATGGCAGAAATAGTCATGTCTTTCACTCCAAAGCTCATTGTTCTTTTCAAAACTAAATTCATTGGTCATAGACCCATTTGTCAAGGTTTAGCCCTTGTGCTTTCTGCACAGTATTATCAACCCATAAATTTTGCTAATAGTTTGCACAGACAAAACAGATCTCCTTGAAATGGGGATTAATACTAAGATTTATTGCTATACAACAAGAACTAAGGGGAAATACTTATATATGCAATAACTCTAACTAGTTTTCCTATAATAACAAACTTATATATGTACAAATGCCACCCCTTTTTCTCTTCCTCAAAAACAGTCCAGAGGAAGAAAGAGAAGGGAGAAAAAAGAAAGTCTTTAAGGTAACAGTTCCAAACTCTTCTGCAGTTCGAATCTCTCTCTCCATCGGAATGCAAGGAGGTTTGCCTCCCACCTTTCTAGCTGCTTGTCCACAGCCACTGAGGATTTAACCATGTCATCACTACAGGATCCAGGGCTCTGTAGAGTTTCTTCCATGTGGAGTTTCAGGGGAGTTTCCTTAGACTCACC
>VXAY01006261.1:84759-118116 GCA_013399855.1 Oxyruncus cristatus
GAAAAAGAAAAAAAGCTCAGAAAAGCAAAATCTCCTTAACGTCTAATTTTAACCAAAGTACATAATGGAATGAAATAGAATTAGAAAACATTAGAGGTTTACTTTAGATGCAAACAAAAATTCATCTTGAATGAACAAATCAAAAATTAAGTTCAGGACTCAAAATTATTACCATGTAGACAGTGTTTCAGATTTCATCTGGGTGGTGAGAACATCTGATATCAGAATCAACAAGAGGATGGTGACTGTGGTGTAAAGTTGTTGTGACATAGCCTTTCTTGGGTATATGTTTACTCAGGTCACAAACTCCAGAACAGAGCAGCACTGGTTGAAAAGGATACATTGACCAACTGGTTGAATCAGGTGTTTTTTAGGGGCAGGTTCTGGAGTCTAACTTTTGAGATAAAGCTGTTCTTGTCTGTAAGAAATCTCTTAAACTGAGTACTGCTCTTGCTGGATGAATGCCAGGGAAGTAAATGAAATCTATAAATATAGCCATGGTAGAGCACATTCAGCCTCACAAACATCAAAGATGACATACAATTCATACACAATCTGTCTACTGTAATAACTTCTAATTAGGTACTATATCTTTTTTTTGCTGTTAGGTTTCATGAATTTCTGTATCATATCAAGGCTGGGAAAATTCCAGTATCCTCTACCAAATTTCTTCAGGATGAGCGTACTCCATTAAATTATCAAACTTTCATAAGAATATAGTAAAATTACGTTTTTTGCTAATACATTTTTGAAGTCTTGCTGCATCAGTAGCTTTCATGTCTAATGCTAATGAGAGGTGATGAATAATTGCTGAAACAACTGCCAGTTGAAGTCAACTTGGCGATTTGATTGTATAGTGGTATGAAACGTTGGTATCATGTAAAGAATTTCCTATAAGGACTACATGATACCATTAGCCTCTCCCAGAATTACACCTAAAAAAATAGCTGGAGAAATGTTCCCATTCTTCTCTGCTCCCACTTCTTCTGCAAATCCAAATTCTGACAAGATTCACATGGTGTGCAGCATTATCCAATTTTATTCAGGGGTGGAGTAGAATTGGAACTGTGGCAGACCTTGGATGTTTATTTACTGACAATAATGTTCTGCATTCTGTGTTTTTCATATAGTATTTTTCCTGGGTATCTGAATGAACATGTTGATACCTGTGATACCACTACCATTGGTCTGCTTTCTATAAAAAAAGATTAAATAAAATTTAAAGTCTCACAGTCCAAAGACTTCTGAGTTCAGGGAGGATGTACACTCAGCTTTGCCCTATGAAACTAGTGGCTCTGTCTTTGGACTCTCATGCAGCCAGGGGCAGTATGTCTAGAATAATGTTACATTTTATATTTATTTTTCAGATACATTGAAGCTATGGTGGATATGATGGATATATGATCGATAGGATTTAAAGTATTTCATCCTGGTGTTTCACATAACACTAAAAACCATAAGTACTTTCAATCCTTTATTCTGAGCAAATTTGAAAGGAGAAGAATCTCATAATGGTGGTTACTAAAAATAAAAACGGACAATTCATTGCTTATGATGAGGCTTTGTATAACAAACTTAAATTAATATCTTTAATATTTTTTAGGTATTAGCTACAAGGTGTTTTGTTTCTCTGTCTATTTCTCAGTGAAAAAGAAACCAACAAGTTTTTCGCAGCATGACAGTAATTCCTTCACACTCACTGCTGGGAACACCCTTCCAGTTTTACTTCAGAAAAGAGAATTCTTTTCCTTAGCTCATGGAATTAAAGAATACCCGTTATCTGAGCAAGTGGTTCAAGATCAGGCATAAGTATTTTCCTCCAACTTTCTTATTCATGAGTTATCAGCAGGACAAATATTCTCTATCTCCCTCTGTTTTCACATTTGAGACTTATAATATTTCAGCATATTGTTTATAAGTGACGTTTCTGTGAAGAGTGCTGTTGCTTTCTGTTTTATATATTTACTTATTTATTTATTATAGGTTGATCATCTACTACATTAAATGAAAATTATTTTATTTCAAGTATCTCAAAATCAGATGTTTTTAGAAATAAGTCCCGTTTTGTGAATCTTGGTAATCTCAGCTGGGTTTTCTCCCAAGATCTTTCACTTGTCTGCTGAGTTCCTTAAGTGAGACTTTTATCTGTACCATTACTGCTGTTCCATATTCTCATTTTATTTCTGGGGCCGTATGTTACTCAGTAAGCACTAAGTGCCAAGGAGTACAAAAGATAGCAATCTTTTCTGGTGTCAACCACTCAGGATTCAGTGACACAAGCTTCAGTGGAATGTAACAGCCGAGTTCCATCGGACCCTTGAAGTAGTTTTGCAGGAAAATTGACTGCCAGCTTTGCATACTGAACAGACAGTCATTAAACTCAATTCTACTGTAGAAGTTTGTGCGCATTTGCACTTAAAGTTTTAAAATGAAACATTGTGATCCCTGTTCTGGTAATGCTGATGCTTTTCATACAAATATTGCAGGCTTTCAGCACCAATAAGCTCTAGTTGAACTGTTGAACTCTCTTCCTGAACTCCTGTAAGACTTCCCAGCTCTAGGGGTTGAGAGGTCATGGTGGTTTGAGGTGTGATACATTTTTGGTTTAGATGTGACAAATATAGTAAGTAGCTGAATGCTAATTCAGGCCATCATCTCTAATTAGGGTATCAAGACTGGAATGAAGTCTTCACTCTGGAAATAAGCACTCATGATCAAAGTAGCACTACCTTATTTAAATAATTAAAACTGAGATCAATTTTAATCAAAGTTGATATTGAATATTGCATATGAAAGTTACTACTTTTTTCTTTCAATTTTGATGTTACCATGTATAATGAACAATTCCCTTCCTCGGAGATATGTGGCATCTGTTTGGCAGTATTTCTTTAGGATGGAAAATTTGAATTAATATGTACTTAAACCTGACTGCATATCTAACACCCCCCATGGAGATGAAAAGTCAGAAATCTGTCTTTCTGTTTTCCCTGGTGTATATTCTATTGAGTTTAAAGTAACTTATGATTCCAAATGTTTTTATTTTTTCCAGGTTACTGAGTCTAACAATTTACATATTTAGAGAAATTAGAGAATGAATAGTTGGTCAAATTATTTTCTTCAGAGAGGATACATATCATTTAGGGTAAATTATAATAGTGTGGTATATTTTTTTTTAAGCTTCTGTGAGGAAAATGTTTTTAATCAGAAATGTGTCAAAATGCAAACTCAGAACAGTTCATGGATTTTTCAAGATATATGCATTCTTATGCAGACATTCACATGCCCTGAAGCACAGCTGAGATCAGAAAATGAATTCAAAACTCTTTATCTGGTTTACAATGCAATAAAAAAAAGATTATGCATTTAGAAACACATACATATTTTTTACTGGAGTCACTCATGATACTAGCCATAGCCATGGAAAGTTCTGTAAGATATAAACTCACACCAGGTTACGCATGTAGGATTAAAGCTGTAAACCTTTGGGGGTCAGCATGTGGTTCTTTTCTGTTTATGCATCAAATGAATCCTAATCCATGATTTCTTGCTGTGGCAACACAAGAGAAGAAACCTGAGCTGACCTATTCATTGGTTGTAAATCACTGTGTTGTCTTCCAGCAGAACTGAATCCCAAAGGACATCATTGACACCTTCCATCATTGTTTCTTTTTATCTTCATGCTATGTTCTAGTTCACTGTCTGGACATTTAATACCTTGAAAGGTGAAACAGTTCTGAAATCTACTGGATTGTTTTCTCCATTATCTAACACTCATGAATATTCAGGCAAGATTTCAAATTGACCTCACTAAAATATTATACCTAACAAAGTTGAAAACAAAAGTGATGTTCCATCCATTCTATTCAGCTTCACAGAAGGCTGGTTTTCATGAAGGGACACGTATCTTTGCACCTTTCTGGTTTTACTCTCAGTTTTATCATTATCAAAACTGAAGATTTTCCTCATGAGCAAAGATTATTTCTTTAGCTCACTGTTACAATTTCAGCATAAGATTTTGTGTCATGTAGAGCCTCCCACGGAAATAAGCAGGTTTTAGGCTCAGACAGCTATTGCTGCCTTTAACTATTCCATTTGTACTAAACAGTGTTAGGGTCTTCTCAATTCAATGTTAAACACCCTGTTGCCTGGTCTCTCCCATCTTTGGCTTACACAGGGACTCAAGGATGAGCTGAAATAATTGAGTCTTAAGAGATGTGAGTTTGCAGCATGGAGGCAAGAGTTTAATACTCAGAGATTATAATTTCACATTAATCTAAAATGTTGCCCTCACTGAGAAGAGGAAATGATTGTTCAAGACAGAAGATTTCAGAGTGTTGTCTTACCTTTATGTAGGAAAACTATCACAATACTTGCAATATTTCAAAATCAGTCCTAATAAGAGGCATTGAAACTAAGGAACACCCTCCTTCAAATGTGAACACAAACAAGTAATATCTTCCCAAGATTCTGCATTTTTCATGGTGCAATAAAAAAATACCTCTATGAAAAGAAGATAGAATGGGGAAAAAAACAAGCACCAGGTTAAAGCTGAGAAAAACATGCCTTTTCTTGTTTGATCCAGGCAGTGTGGCTTTTTTTCAGGGCTGAGCAGAAGTCCGCATCTAATTTTCACATAGAAACTGAAGAAGGGAGTCACCAATTTTCTTTCTAACCCCTTACATTTTGAGAGTGATTGAGATTTAATAAGGACATCTTTTACTGCTTGTGATAGTCGTGAGTCCTCACACAAATTCTCAGTGTATTTAGTTGCACAGTAGGAAGGTTCACACATCTGACTAGGTATAAAGAATCAATTTACAGCAAAAAGAAACATCAGATATTGGCACTTAAACACCACAGCAGTAGACAACTTGGAAATACCTCAAGTAAATTGGAAAGACCTAATGCTTAAAACAGTGGATGAAAAAGAATACAACTTCAGAGATAATGTGCTTTTGTTTTTGAGTGATACCTGAGTAAAATTTGTTAATATATTAGACTGAGACCAAAAATATATATTTACAAGGTTTCATTCCTGTAGCATTTGCGTGTTCAAATAGAGCTGATCAAAAATTACCATTTTTGATCAGCTCTGTTTAAATCAGAGAGTTTTCCTAATGAAATGTAAGATTTTTTTTTACAGGAATGCTAATATGAAAGGGTTCTGTTCAAGAATTTTGAAAATCCTGGCTTTATTTTCCTTTTTTCTCCTTATGTTTTGTTGTGTGCAACATAAGTATGTCTTCCTCAGATCCTGTATTGCATAAATTTTTACTCTCTGTATATATTCAATGCTTCCTCTGTAGTTTGACATTACAGAAAAATCAATCCATGAAACACACCCTGAAAAAAAAGACCAGTACAATCCACTGTAAAGTTCATTTTAAATTTTTGCACTGATGCTAAAGCTGAATTTCTCTTGAAACTTGCTACAAAATTGACTGTTTATAAAAGAACAAAAAGCCTGGAAATGTGTCTTCTCTTTTCTAAGAGCCCTTCAGGAATATAATATATAGAGCTGCACTGAGAAGTATGCAGCAAAAGTTTATACAGCAGACTTATCCTTTTATGTGATCCCATTAAAAGCATGGAGTATGGCTCACCAAATATCCCTGAAATTGTCTGGGTATGAGTAAAATATCATTTCACTGCAGAATAAAGTGTTCTATTTAAAGTACAAGTCTGGGCTCTAGGGTAATATTGACAAAGTGGAGTTATTATGAACTAAAACCTCATTCTAGAAAGATATACCAGTAATCCTAAGAACAGTACCTGTTTCCCTCATGGCAGAAATTGTGCATATCAAATAATTCATTATTTGCACATAACAAGGTCTCTAAATGCATTTTATAAAAAGCAAGACATAAAATACTGGGAATAACAGTGCAGAACTGAGAGAGAAATTGGTTTCCCAGATGTACTTTCTTGCACCGTGGAGAGCATAAAATGGACATAATTCTTCACTGGAAACATTCTCTTTTCAGCAGTGCTCTCCTGCTCACTGAGGGCTCGAGTAACCTGTGCCAGCATTCAACCCCCAGCCTCCAGATTAGGAGGGCTACCTGCATGATGAGGGGACACACATCTGTGGCTGGAGTGTCCTGAGCTGTGGTCACTTTATTCTTCACAGAGTAGACAGTAGATAAATTATCCTTTTCTTTTAAGGTAAGAAATCTTAAAAGGGAGCACAATGGTAGAATGAATGTTGTAGTACTCTTCACTAGAAAGAGAGAGTCAGCTGCAGTATTTTGAAAAATATATTGCATTTAAAAAATATGGTCGTATGGTAAACCATTATAGGGTTCCTCAAAGTTCTTTTTAATTAGTCTTGAGAGTAACTTAGCTTCCTCATGCAGGCACCCACCCTTCTCTGCCTGAAGACCCACTAGCGGAGTTAAGCCCATGTGGGAGAAAGGTCAGTGTGCATATACACCTGTTGAATCCACCTTTCTGACTACACAAAAAATGGGACCTTTTTTTCAAAACATAACAGCATAAAAGTCAGGGAAAATTACACGCACTGAATAAAAAACAGAGATATTTGTTGAAAGGTGAACAAGCAGAGATAGGTTGTTTTAAAAAACATGACAAATGTATCAGTTTAAGCACAGGTGTACACCTTATCATTCTCCATATCTCACATTTGCCAAACATGGCTCTAATTTCTTGCTTTTCATTTCTGTCAATACAAATTCCTGGTTTGTATCTCTCATGTAGAGAAGCAGATCTTGTTATAGTCTACTGCCTGGGGGCAGTCATTTAGAGGAATACTTGACAGATTTTCGTTGCTCACTGTTTTCCTCTAAACTCCTATGGTCGTCTGCCACTTTTCAGAATTGCTGTGTTTTATTATGAATTGGAACTGACATGACCTTTCAAAGCCTTGTGGAAATTGGTGCAGAAGGACCTCCATGGAGGGGTTAGAGTATGTACATGTGGCTCTGCACCTTTTTTCAATACCACAATGGGTCCTTCTGCATGTGTTAGATATCTAACAGCTGCTAGACTTTGATTTTCTCTCCTCAGTGTATCATAAATATTAAAACCTGATCATTATAAGCTAGATATAGCAACCAAATTCATCAAAGCATTCAGCCAGTCATTACTATCGGCCTGAACCTGGTAGTAAGCTCGTCTGGGTAGACCTTGTTTCCATGAGTGTTCTAATCTGAATTTTGCCTATCACATGGTGAATGGGTGTCCAGGTGGTCTTTGTGAAGTAGATGATACGCTCTAAATTCAAACACCAGCAATGCCTCACAGTAACATTTTCATGTGATCATGGACAGAACTTTTGAATTTTTTTTACAAGAATTTATTTTATCTTTTGGTTTGCCCTCTGAAATTTATTTAGAAATTTATCAAGTTTGCAGTGTTGTTAGTTATAATAATGGAATGAAGAACAGGCAAACTGAAATCACATTTTTAGTAAAACTACCTATGTTACCATCTCTATATCTTATTAAATTAACAGTTTCTCAGACCTATAGAATGAATATTTTTTGATCTTCAGGCCCTTGTCCTGTAAAGTTGACTCTGGTGTAGTCCAGCATTGCTCTTTTGCTGATACTTTGTTTTCCAGGTAGCGAATTTTGAAGTATTAATTATGGCAGATGGTTACATGAAATTATGTGCTTTTTTCCTGTCATTTCACTTCCTTAGCATTCCTACTATATTTCCTTTGCTGCCATTTACAATGAAAAGGCACTGGTAACGGTCTTGTTGAATGGAGATGGTCTAAAGGAAGACCCTTGAGGAAGCATTTGCAGTTCAAAAAAATGTACCTGAAATGAGATTGTAGGAGAGGCAGGAAGAGGAGAATGCATAGAAGGGACTTACAACTGAAGATCCTGTCTCTTTCCAGAGGTACTTCTATTTTAACCACTTCCATTTCAGTCTCTTCTACACCTTAGGTAAAAGTTTCATACAAATGTCTTATCGTTTTGAATTTGTAAAAAGTTCTGGTTTCTCCTCAGTTCCCTACTTCTTTCTTACTGACATTTATGCACTTACTGATCTTTTATCAGGTGCTGCAGCTTTACAACTACATAAAATGTAAATGTCTTTTTCTATGTATGGAGAAGAAACCATCAGGTAACTCTGGTAATTTAGTCAGTATTTCAGGATATTAATTTCAGATGTCTTGAACAGGCAGATTTGCTCATATTGTAGAATGTTTGGAGATATTCATGATTACTTTGCCACTACGTTTCCTGTACTGTCTCATTGCAACCAAAGTGTGAGAATGCAGTGACACTACCAAGTGTTAACCAGAGTATTTGAGGGCTGCTACCACATGTCCCTGCCCATTCTTGAAGCCAGGACGTCACGAGCCATGTGACATTATTGTTCTGAACAAGAACCAATTTATTTTAAAACTATGCACTTCTGGTATGTTTAATTTTGATTTTTCAACTGCACTTACAGGAAACACATAAGAAAGTGAATCGGAGAGAACTACTCAATGTAGTCTAGTGAAATATCAAACTCCTTAGCATCTAGGTCTCTAAAGTTTCCTCTTTTCTTAGCTTTCTATAGTATAAATCACAGAATCATAGGGAGGTTTGGATAGGAAAAGACCCTAAAGATCATCCAGTTCCAACCCTCTTGCAAAGAGGAGGGACACCTTCCACTAGACCAAGTAGAAAAAGTACCATAAAGTGCAATATTCTAACATAAAGAAAACTACATATAAGCAAAAGCAAGTATGAGATATTTGTTGAGTTCTACAGTCGTATATTGGGATTTTGTATCCCCTGAAAGTGAAATTTTACTCAGCTCTAAGACTATGTGTGGCTTTAATTGCTTTTTTCACATTAGTTCTGCATCAAAGGATATTTGGCTTTTAAATTCAGTCAATCAAGCCAGTTGGCAAGTTGGTCAAAGCACCAAGCACGGTTCGTGCATCCTTCCTGCATTGAAACTTGTCTTGTTACTTCCACTGAGGCAGCAACACAGCTGTTGGTCCTAAGCGGTATTCCAACTACAGAGCCTACATCTCCAGCTGCTGGAATTTTGCCGTGGAGCCCTTAGTTGTGTTTTCAGCACAGGTGTGAGCAATACCTCGGACTATCCTTATGTTATGTCTCTTAGGTTGGCATCTGGAAGCAGGTCGTAGCAGAAACCCACTGCCTTAGGCAACACAGAGGTTGTATGATGCTTGCACTGGAAAGATACACAGCTCAAAGGGAACAATAATAACATTAGAAATAGCATTTTAAAAACTGTATCAAAGGTGTGCTAGTTTCAATCACGTTTTTCTTCTTCTAATAGATCTTCGTAAGCTGTTTCTTCTTCTCCTCTCTTGCAATCGCGCAACTAATTTGCTTTCATAGTCATTCACATCAGACAAATCTCAAAAGAATAATATGGAAGAGAAAACCAGCTAAATGGTCCTTCTTGTGACCGACAATGGGCCCAGGTTAGAAGGAAGGCCATTAAACCTTCAACCACATAATTTACACATTCTAATAATCTAGAATAGCATTTTGGTCTTATGTTAGTTCTTATTTAACCAGTGTAAACAGGAATAAAAATTTTGAGGGGTTTATTTTTCAAGCATCCCATTCCTTCGGTCCAGATTTCTTCCAATAAAGGATTGTCTCATGGAAATTCAGAGGGAAATAGTGATGTAAAATACAACTCAAAGTGGAGCCACACTCAGTATGTGGTGAAACTGCTGAAAACAAACCATATTTCATTTGTCTTATAATTTAGATGTAGTAAAAAGGAGGGCTATCAAGTTTTTCCACTTCTTATTTCTTTTATCTTGAATCCGCATTCTCAAAAGTTGCTGAACTAGAGGCAATAGTACCAGAAAGAGATGGTGTGGCACACCATGCCAGCACAGAACAGAAAGATGAGATTCAGGATGCTAAAAAGCAGTAGGATGATTTGAGCTGTCTGTGCAGGATTAGGAGGCTGCCTGGCCTCTTCTGCCTGTCTACAATAATGGAATTGAGTTCCACACTGAAGATAATTGCCTGAAGTCATTCTCCAGCCACAGGGAAGATAAGATTAATAAAGAGCATTTGTTATAATTCTGCAACCAATTTATGTAATGGAACACATAATAAATAACCACATATAGCACAAGCATTTATCATAGCCAATTTATGCATCAATTTGTTCAGTGTGTGTTAAACCAACCGTTTCGATGAATAAGTGTTGTTCTCTTTGTGTCCCTTTTTTCTCTATTAAATTAAAAATTATTGTTACCCGGGGGGGGTGGGGGTTGGAGGGGTGTTGTTGTTGTTGTTTTCTTTGGTTGGTTGGTTGGTTGGGGTTTTTTTTAGATACCAAAGTAACAGTGACATATGTAAACTTCTCAGCAACAGAAATACAACATAAAGTTTTCTGCAGTGCCTAGATTGCTGCCTGTTGCAATTGGAAGACATTGTTCGAATAAAACATCCATGATGACTAAAACCCTCTTGCAATTAGACTGTATGTGAGCCTAAACAACCTGGTCAGATTTGAATTGAAACAGCACTCTCACACTAGAGACAGAAATTTTTGTGTCCTAAAAATCTGATCTGAAATTACCTTCTTAAAGAGCGGGTCTGATCTGGAAAGCCAGAAATGTTCCCAGTGCTACAGAAAGGAATGAGCTGGATGTGGTAAAATACCAAATGCAGACAAAGGATCTATTTCTGAATATTGGAAAAGTAAAAGAAGATAAAATTTAAGTACATATTTCCTGATGGAGATGAATACTTATTTCCTGAATAACTTTTAAAGAAAGAGAATCACTATTTCAAGTTTATAATTTTTTTCATCTCTCCCTAATTCAGTGTGAAAAGATGTTCTTTAACTAATTTATTGTATTTCTTCATTAGGTTCTTTGATATGGGCTACATTATTTGGTTTTCCACACTGGGTATTTTGCAGAAGAACCATTCTCTTAAATTATATGCTGCAGCAAACAAAATTATTTAAATATGCCGGCTAACTGCCTGTGTCTTTTGAATCCCATTCCACCTCTCTTCTGTGAGGTGACTTTTTTTATTACAGTTTTTTTCCCAGTGTTGGTGGCATGTATAGCTCAAAGCTCAGATTACAGCCTAAAAATAGTGTAACCAGACTGCATCTATTGTTAATTAATAGGAACATGAAATATCAGTCTGAGCTTTCTGCAGGCTGTTGTTTCCTCCTCATCCATGTTACAGATCACTGAATTATACAACTAAATTTTATTTATTTCAGAGTGGCTTTCTCCCCACCTCCATATATGTATATATACACACACACACATACATATATACTCACATATGTATAGATATATCTATATTACAGTATGAAAGTGATGGAAACTAGATACTGTGTTTTATAAATAAATAAATATATTCTCAGTTCTATATGTTGAAAAGAACTGAGACTAGTCTTTTCCTCATCTTTTTCACTGATTTAATCTTTATACAGCTAATATTTTTATGGTGCCCCAAATCGGCTCTGAGAAGTTTCAAACAAAGGAGTATGACAAGGATTTGTCCTTTTTTATTGCACACCTTATACCAGAAAAGCTTCAACCAGCACTCATTGTAAAATAGAGCAGGAAATAAAAAGAACCTTACATTGTGCTATGAAGAGACATAATCATCTTGTTTTCATCCTGATTAAAAAGTCTTTCTGATTATTATGGTACCAGGAAAACTTTTGTAATAAGTAGATGTTGACTTCTGTTGAGATGCATATCATTATTTATTGATGGAATCTATTAATGTGGAACAAGGGGAAGACAAAGTCAATATTTATGATGGGGAAAAATAAACTAATGTTCAATGAAACAAGCCACTACAACCTCAGTCAGGAAGATAATACCTCTCTGAAGCATGTAGGACTGAGATTTATAAATACCATAACTTCCCTGTGATCAAAATGCTAAGTATACATATAGGGGCTGCATGAAGTTTACATTTGCCATTAATTTATCCAAAACTGTCTTGGTAATTCAGTATTTTCCTGTTTTTAAGTATTAAGCTAAAATCATCAAAACATAGAATCATAAGATCATTTATGTTGGAAAAGACCTCTGAGGCTATTGAGTCCAACCATAAATCTAACACTGCCAATTCCACCGCTAAACTGATTCCCTGAGCACCACATCCACACATCTCTTGAACACTTTCAGGGACAGTGACTCTGCCACTTCCACGAGTAGCCTGTTCCTGGGCTTCACTACCCTTCCATGAAGCAATTTTGCCTAATACCCAGTGAAAACCTGCCCTGTTTCAACTTGAGGTGATTTGCTCTTGTCCTATTGTTTGTTACTTGGGAGAAGAGACCACCCCCCACCTGACCACAACCTCCTGTCAGGTTGTTGTAGAGAGAAATAAGGTCACTCCTTGAGCCTCATTTTCTCCAGACTAAACACCTCCAGCTCCCTCATCTCCTCCTCATCAGATTTGTGCTCCAGACCCTTCACCAGCTGTGTTGTCCTTCTCTGGACATGCTCCAGCACCTATTTTTTGTAGTGAGATGTAAATTTCAAGGCATGAAATATATTGTACTTGGACTGCTTGTTATTTTGTATGTCATTGAAGTAATCTGGTTTATTTGTAAAGAAGACAAGGTTTAGGAGAACACACCCTAGCCTGTGTTTTGTTTAAATTAGGTCAAAGCAAAAAAAATCCCCACGGGAACACCACTCTCTACCTTCATTAGTTCCAAGTATCTTCTGGTTTTTGGAGTGGAACAGAAACTTAGGAATCCTTATTTTAAAAATATAACATTCTACTTGAAAAAAAAAAATGGTTAGAATTGGTTTAGCTGTGAGTACTTTGTTTTTATATAGTATTTATAGCACTGTTTTCAATGTCTCTTTTGTGCAGTACAATAGATGAACATGAAATAACTCATGAATCTGGACACCAAATATAATGGCCATAGCAATTTGTTACAGGGTGCATCTTCAATGGATAAAGCTATCTACAGTATACCATGACTACTTTGGGAATCTGAAATTGAATTAAATTTCTAATATTTCTTTCCCAAAAAATGTCTTCCATGTACCGGCTTTTCAAGGGGCAATTTAACGCAGAACCCAGGTAATTCACATCTACTGACACAAAGCTGCTGATGGACAACACCCTGGGGACTGATTATACCATCACTTCGGTTTTATGATCCCCATTGATTTGTAGTACATTGTGGGGGAGCACACACCACTGCACTGGACTTTGTATACTGGGATAAAAAAGGTGTCTAATGGTTTTCTTTCTATTGGGTATAAATATAACCACTGTTCTGTAAATGTGCCTCTAAAGGCTGTAACTTAACTCCAAATCTAAACATCGATGTCTTTCATGTGCTTATCTGAGTTCCACTTTGTACTAAAGCATTGGAGGCAGGATTGCAAATGATCATAGAATCATAGAATCATTGATGCCACAGTAAAAGAACTGTAGATCAAATAACAACACAAATATAGTACCTTAAATTGAAACAAGTAAAAATACCTCCTAATTTTAGGTTGTATCACTCTGCAATTCCTTTTATGTACGGTGGTACCCTTAGCAATGTCTTGTGAGGGAAGATCTCAGCTTCTTTCCTCTCTCACTGACTCCTACTGCCCTACTCAGTGGGAGAAATAGTATTTTGTTATTAAGCCAGAAATACAAGAAAACAGTAACAAAATTAAAATGGATAAATGAGATTTGTAGCATAACACTGATATGGTAAAAATTTTTGGTGCATTTATCCCATTAGTAATAGAAATAAAAAGTTAAAATGATGACAGATTAGCTAGGAGTTATCATCATGATTATGCCTCCAGAAAAAAATGCCTTTGCTTTCCTCTGACAATTTCGCAATAAATATGTCCCTTCTTGCTCCTGTTTCCCTATTTTGTTAGCTAATCATAATCTCTTTTTCATTTTCAGCATGACATAAATATTGATCATATATTACAATCTAAAGGGTTGATTATCAGTAATTTTCTCTCAAATACTGTAGTTTAGATTCAGACAAATTACATTGGCTTTGCCATTTCTGCTTTGAATGCTTAGTGTGTTTACCGAAGCAACCCCTCTGGAAATTTTACCCCTTAAAATTGAAGGATAAATGCTCTGCTGGAATAAGTGATGCAACAAACTAACTGGAATAAGTAAAACAACTGCTCTGATTGGAGCTATTTTTCTCAAACTTACTGTGCATGAATGGTACAGGATCTGATATGTCTGATAGATAATATTTTGCTTTTATATAAATATTTCTTTTTATATTTATAATGCTGTTGTACTTGTAGTAAGACTGAACAACTCTGTTGCTTAATCTTTTTTGAAGCTGAAGTGGGAGAGACTTAAGTATTGAATACTGTCTTAAAAGCTTTTTAAAACTGTCACATAAAACAAAGATCTTCTCAAGCTCAGAGACTGATTAAAACTTTTCATACTTCATGAAAATTACCTTTTGTTCGTGTTCTACTCTAGGTTATATGCCTTTATGAATTTCTATGTTGCAGATAAAATCATGAAATTATTCCTTTGTTTATGGCACAAGTCTAAAGAGAAATTTTTCTTATCAGTGAACAACGAGAGTAAAACAAACATGAACTCTTTCTGAAAAGACTCAATGTTGAAAAGCAAATCGGAAAATAATTCAGGAGTCTATTTCTTATCAGAATAATTGACTTCTTACAAAGCTGCTGTGAACCCCCATGAAATACTCAGCACTTCCATTGTATAAAGTAAAATAGAGTAAGATCTCTGCTTTGGTCTTTTAACAGTCCTTTTCCAATGTTATCTAAATACGATTAAAAATTAAAAAAAAAAAATTAAATGAGAATAAGATCCTTCCCTCTTACATCCTGTATAAAGTAAAATGGCCTTTGCTGTTTGTTTCAACAGTCATTCGCTATATATAGGTGCCTTAGACTTTGTAAAGTCCATCTGAGTTTGACCAAGTGTCAACCAGTTGTCAGTATTACAGAATCCAAATACTTTCCTTTTAACCCAGACACTCCAGTTATTCTTTCCTCATAGTGATTTCAAATCACAGGGACAGATCATCAGAGACTATAAATCTGTATAGCTCCATTGACTGCACTGACATATTTACATCTGCAGATGATTTGTTTCAAAGTATGCTGTAAATAAAAGAAAAATCATGCCATAATGATTGACACTTTTAATTTGAAAGACCTTAAAGCACTGAGCTTTTTAAGTGAGTGTTTATATTTATGTACCAAGATAGATTAACAGCATTCCCAGAATGAAGATGCCAACTCTCATTTACTTTGAGTTCTCACTGCAGTAGAGTAAGGGCTCCTTAGCAGATAAAATGCTACTTATCTAACATGAAAAACGTTGCTGAAGAAAACTTGCACCTAAACAGCACACTTATTTGATAATTAGTGAATATATTGGAGACAGGGAAATTGTTCAAAGCATAGGAAATGGAAATAGACCTAAGTTTTGAGCAATCTTTAAGTCTTCCTCTGTGTGAATTTCCCCCTTTTACACTACTTTGTGAGCTAAATCCATAACTATGCCTCCAGATACAGAAAATCTCTTTTATTGGGATTTAGCACTGGAAATGCCCTATATTTGTGTTGTGATCTCTGCAGATTCATCTATCACTGAAATGTCAGCGTTTATAATGTCAGTGTTGCAGCTGGGAGAGAGGAAAAACCAGTCACCCAAGAGACTTTAAATGGTATCATGAGACAGTATTTAGAATCTGTGACTTTGTAATGCAGCTGCAAACTTTATTAAGGAGGGGGAAGAATTTATGCTGGAGGCAAGAATTATAATAGGACCTCACAGGGATTTATACAGATACATTAAAAATTAAATTGAACTATATTCGGTTTTATATTGAGCCTGTCAGACTGAAGACATTCTGAAGCGCTTAAAAAAGCAATGAGTTACTTACCAGTACCAAATGGCTGTGCAGACAACCTTTATATGGATTAAATGTTTGAAAGCATGATTCTAGACAGTCTTAGATGAGTATTTCAACTGGTAACAAAACAACAATGGAACATATTTTATATATATATATATACACCATATATATGTGTGTTTAATATATAATTTACTAAAATAAATTTATGTTTTAAGTATAAATATATTGTAGACTTGTTACTTATATTTATATTCCTATCATATATCTTATATGTAACATACATTATATGTAAAATGCATTTAAATAATTATATAAACCTTACAGATATCAAATCCATACTTAAAGATTGAAGATGGGTAATTTTGTGGTTATACATGGAAATGGTTAGCTTGAAATTGCAGAAAATGTTTGTCTGCAGTTGGGAACACAATTCAAATATATCAACAAAAAGACTAGATGATGGGCACCATGTGAAACCAAGTATCTTTTCCCAAAAACATGTTCAAAAGAAATTACTTTTTTTTACTAAAAAGCTTTTCATGGAACTAACTGATTTTTCTAAAAACAAAAAGAAAGTCAAGACTTTCTGGAGTAAACTTGAAAATAAAGAAGTCTTAGGTATTTCATGAAATCTTCGAACTGTTCCTCAAAATAATGTTGGACTTTTGTGTGAACAGCTCTACAAGTCAATGCTATAGTCCATTTAGAGCATTTCATTAAGCTATATAAGACAATTTCTACTTTATAAAGGAAAGTATTTTAGCGGCTGCATTCTTTAATCAGATTTCAGCAAAACCTTTATTTTCCTTAGTGGCCGCTGCAGAAATAGGCTTTGCTACAGAGCAAGGAGGACTTACAGGCTTAAAACACTGAAGGTACCACAGAAGCTGGCTTAAAATTAGGTTGTAGGTTGATACGAGCCTGTTACACTTTTGTGTAAGTGACCGCAGGTTCACTGGATATAATATTGCATGGCCTATTTCCCAAAATGCAGTATTTCAAGTGAAATTTTGAAACCTGTATGAAGCTTATTGGGGAAAAGTATGAACATGGTTAACTGTAGTACAGCAAGTTCATGTTTGTGTTAGAGGCCAATAACCAAGAGATAGACATTGACTGGCACTAAAGTTACTGAAGTAAGTATAGTAAAAACAGATGGATTTGAGTCACCATGTCTTACTGCGAGTGAAGGAGAAATGCCAGAGAGCATTTAATATCACAGCAGATAATCTCCATTGTGGTACCACCAGATGACACTGTGTCTTTTCCATGGAACAGAAAGTCATGAGAACAGAAATGCTGAACTTGTGCCTGTGCTTTTGATTTTGTTACTATTTGCTGGTTTTTGATTTAGCTGTGATTTACCACTGCAAGTTATTAATATGCTCCGTTTCCAAGTACTTTGCCTCACTCCACTCACTTGGGGCTCTGAGTCTACAGATACAATTGCCTTCTTCAGGAGCTTTAATATGAATCTGAACTGCAGTGAACTAGTAATTCCTGTTGATTGTTGAATTCATATAATCACTACCAATAACAGATTACTCTACAGCAGTCTTCTCCAGCATGTCCAGAGCAATTTAGCTAACAAGGAGGGCAGGGAAGCAGTTTTAAATCCATAGCATACAATTGTTTCTGTGTGACCTGCTATGAATACATGAATTCTCTCAATGGTTGGTGAGCTTTTCCTGAGTGGATTTTTTGTCACAGAGAGGCTGCTAGGTCCTCAACTTTTCACAGATAATGTTTGCGAAAAACACTTGCTTGAGAACTTTCTTGGACCTGGGACATAATTTTTAGTCAAAACTGAAGAAACATGGAGAGACTTCTAAACCATCAGTAGCATGGTGGTTAGAGCTAGGATTAAAGTGGGGATTAAAGTGCCAGGGATTAAAGTTCAACAGTCCCTTCTCTTGAAGGGACTGTTGAACTTCTAATGCCCTGTTTCCCCAGCAAGTGCTGCTGCAAAATGGCTTCGTAGGTGATTTTGGGTCAGTTCTCATTTCAGTCTGAAACAGGAGCAGATTAGTCGCTTCAAATATGTTAGAGGTAAAAAAACAGGAGAAACAATTGTCTTCTGATAAATATTTGAAAAGTAAAAGATCTTCAGTTCTAACTGTAGAGAAACAAAATTCGGATTTTGTGGCTTCTTCATATTGCCAAAGTAGAGTTATTGAAATTATGAGGTCTGCTGGGACAGCTGCAAGAACAGTAGAACAGTATATCAGTAGACATTCACCACAAATAGTAAGGTTCAGAGCTGTAAATCTGTCTGGGTATGTAATCAAGAAAACAAATGGATCATAACAGCTACCTCAGAACATATTTACCCTCCTTTTAACTGAGAGAGTTAAATGAGTTTTGCTTGTTTTCCCAAATAATGAGAGGAAACAGGGAAGCAGTACAGCAGCAGGTAATATGGAAATTTGTTCTTAGCTAGGGACTTTGTAAGTGCTTGTAAATAATACTGAAACTAAATGATCCTTCAAATCTGATACCTCACTAAGAAAATTGCATGCAGCCTGCTCAGAAGTAGAAGAATCACCAGTGGCATTTGTAAAACTCAATTAATATCTTGAATTTCTAGTAGGGAATTTGACATTTCAAAGTTAGCTTTGATGTTAATAAACAAGAATGCAAAAGTGCGTACTCTGCCAGAACTTAAAACCACTAACTTTATAATATTGAGTTTTCAAATGTGCTTTAAACCTCAGGTGCTCAATCTATGATTTACAGAGTGAATCAGACTTGAATCCACAAGGAAATAAAAAAACCAACTTCTCAGCATTGAGATTCAGAATCTGGCAAACAAATACTTCCCTTTCATCCCTGAGAGCAGCGATGATAAGGTGTATCAGTGCAGCAGCAGCACTGAGGTGAAGCACTCAAAGCTCTGTTAAGTGGCACTCCTGCTATGCATAATAGAAGGAGAATTGCTGATGGTTGGAAGACTTTTTTAAAGGGTTGATTGTTTTGATGTGATTCTGTTTGATATTAACAAGAAGAACTCCCATAAGAGGACTTCAGTTTTCCTCTTACACCAGACCAAATGTCACTATCCATGTCACTGTGGTGGAAAACTTTTCACAGTTTGTGAAAACTCTGTCTGTCTCACAGACAATGCTTTATTATCTCTTGTGATGACCAGGGTTGTGAGGAAAAGGAATTGCATGATTGGAAAGGACAAGGTGAATGTATTAACTGTGTTTCATAGAACTACAAATGTACCCTGCTGGGATTTTCACAGAGGGATTGGTGTTATAATAATTGAATCAGTCAGCATGAAGTTCCTTCGTGTTTGTACTGGCCACAAAAGATTTTTCCCCTGTGCCTCAAGACAAAGTTCCGGACAGCTGCTAGCCTTGTGTATGACATGGACTGACTTCTGCCAGAGTCATACTGTGTTGTAAAAAAAAAGGGAAGTAGATGGTGGCAGGAACATAGGGAATGCTGTTAAGTTCCTGTGCCTTCCCTGGTTTATGGGCATTCCTAGGCTTTCCTCACAGCCTTTGAAAACACCTTAAGTTGCTCAGACCTGTGAAAATAATTCTCTACTATAGGATTTGAATCTCTTCAAGGTATGTTGTGTAAGCTTACAAAAGTAAGAACCACCTCATTTATCTCAGAGGCCCATGCTGGAAGACCTCGATCATCAAGTAATGAAAGTATGGGACCACATAAAGAATTTGCAATACAGTAGCTAGGCATTCAGCTCCAGGAAATGAGGCCAGTTGCTGTCAATGAGAAAATGAACAGATCTGAAAAATCTTACATCTCTAGTTCACTGTAACACAACCCTTAAAATTGCCAGTCTTTCAAGAATTGATAATATTTGAATTAATTTCTAAAATATTTGACAGGTGTTATAGTCAGCTTCATTCTTAGATTCCTTATGATAAAGATAAGATTTAACTGACACTTCTGCTTGTTGTATGAGGTATCTCTTAAATGCTTCTTATAAAAGATTTACAATTTATTCATATTTAATTGCTTGGCAATGAATAATAACCACTTCTATTTATAAATGATGAAATGGAATACATTTCATGTGTGATCATAATTCAAAAGTTAATTGAAAGAAGCACTAATTATAGTAAAGAAAAACAGAGTAAAAACGCATTCTAGTAGGATCCCTTGCTGTAGTTGCTATATTGCCTATTCTAAAAGCAATAGCAAAAAAGTGGTGATTTCGTCAACATTTTTTGTGATTAGATAATAACTGATGCTCTAGACCACTTGATGAACTCTCTTGCCAAGCTTAGTCTAGAATCCAAGTGTGACTTAGGTACACAAACCTTAACAAGTCCAAAATAAATACAGAAGATACATGAGTTGTCTTGGTTCATGCTTCTGAGAGTAGATGACAAAAATTTTGGTCATTTCTATGCTGTTGGACCAAAAATCTGGTAGTATATGGAGGCTTTTATTTGCCATTTGAGGATCCTGGAAATGGAAGTTCCAAGTTTCACAAGAACTTCCTTACTAAATGTGTCGAGACAAATTGAACAAGAGCCTTACAGCCAAGATCTAGAGTACGACTGAGGGGTCATTTGCACTTTCCACAGTGCCATGACAATAAATTCCTAGGACTCTGAGAGGAAGATTACATAAATCACTAGGTTATTTCACAGCTGTTGGGATTGCCTATAATTTTTAAAGAGTTATTTTGTAGTGGGGATTCCTGGAGGGCCATGGCAGTACAGACACATTCCTTTGCTTTGAAAGGATCTGTGATTTGGACTATGAGAAGAAATGACTGACACCTGTATCAGCAACTCAGCAACACCTTCCGCCACTCCAGCCCTCGAGCAAAGAGCCTCCTCAAGGCCAGTCGTCTCACACTGTAAATCTCTCACTACAGATTTACAAAAAAAAGCACAAGAAGACACCATTGAGAATTGCTGTTTTTCACATACATTGAAAACATCATAATTAAATTGAATTTAGGCATTAGAAGGATAATTTCTGATGGTTATTGAACTATTAATGGCTGACTGCTCCTGATTTATAGGACCCTCATCTCTATTTTTGAAAGGCAGCACATATAGTTTGGTTTCCTTGAAGAATTTTTTTTCTCCTTTTTTAAAAGTTTTTCTGAAGTGTTCTTCCTCTTTTCTTCTAGGAGTTTGTCCACTGCATTATGTCCTACCTAAAGTTCTTCCTACACTGTTCAAAAAATAACTTATTTTTGAACTCTAAAATAGTACAGAAATCATACAGAAATAGATCCAACAACACCGCACAAAAAAGTTTCTTTTCAGAGATGTTATTCTAGTATTTGCAGGGTTTAGAGATAATATTTTAGTATGTTGATTGAAGACTGTGTTAAATGGGCAGTTAGAGATTTCTTTCATGCTGCTCACATAGAAAAGAAACACATGAACCTGGGAGACAGCACGTGTAGGTGTTGTAGAACACCTTTCAGTTCCTGCTGAGGTCTAAATTAGATAACATACTGTTAGTCTTGCTTACATTTTTTGTGTTTATGAACCAACAAAACCGTGCATGAAAGATACTCACTTTTTTCAGTCTTTACAGGGAATGCTACATTTAAAGATATTGGGATGGAATATTGAAAAAGCAAAATTCTGCAGTGAAGAAGCAGAAGTTTGTAATGTACTTTCTTTCAGTAGTGTTGTTTCTGTTATATTGAAGGTCCTGCAGGAAGAGATTAATGCATACAGAAAAATCCAAGCCTAAGTAAAACACTAATAAATATGCCATTTAATTTGGATACAGGACAGGCCTTTTTTTTTCATTGCCAAAATTTTTTTATGAAATCAACAATAATGAGGTCACCAAATAAGGTGAATCACATAGGACAATGTGAGGAGGAATGCTGGGGAAAAATAATAGGGCTAGAAGGTCAAAAGAAACAAAAAGACCTTCTAATTGGCATTGGAAAGAAGGGTTATTTATTTGCTATTTTTGTTTGAGAGAAATGGAGGTGGAATCTGGACCTAGAAATTCTAAAGGTAGGTAAAATCCATGTTGTGTAAAGCTTTATGTGAACTGAGTCAACTATACCTTATGTTCATTCCTAGCAGAAGCCACTGTCTTTAGGAACGCAAATGAGGGCTTGAAAACTTGAAGGGATGACTTAAGAGGTCATCTATTCTATGCCTTTGAAAGACACTTCTTGAATTTCATTCTAAACTTCCTTAGGCAGTCAGTTCCAGTCCTTCACTACCCTTATTACTAAAAATGTTTCATAATGTCTGATGTGGATCTGCCTTGTTGTGATTTAAACTTGTTATTTTTGTCTTATACAGCACTGGTATGAAGAAGCTGAAAAAAATATACTGTTCCTTTTTGCTATGGTTTCTCATGAATCCAAATACTGTTACAACTGTTTTCCTAGAAGTCTTCCCTTCCAGGCTAAACAAACCTAATTCACTCAATCTTCCTCTAGACCTAACATCCTGCCTCTTGTTTCCCCTGGACTCTCTTTAGCTGGCCCACAATCTTTATTGAAGTGGGGCACTAAACAGAAGTACAGTGTTTTGGCTAAGGCATAGCATTTGCATCAGAGCAGAAGGATTGTTTAATATTAATTAGTATCTCTGCTTTTTATTCTGCCTCCCAGCATACACCTTGCATCTTCTGCATCAGGAGAACGTTGCTACAGTACTGAGAATACAGCCCATTACATCCTCAGATTCTTTGCATTGAATAAACTTTGCATTAAAGGTACAGAAATTTGGCAGAATAATCCCCTCGATTTTCCAGCTGGTCCTCTGTCAACCCTAACCATGGCATCCTCAAAGCAGCTGCATGCAGCTGCGCCTAATCTCTGACTCTGAAATAATTACAACTATTTCAGCACTGTAAATCTGTTTGAGTTTGGGTGCTACAATAGTGTGGTTTATCGATTTGACACTATATGTGTTAGATTTCAATAAGAATTCTCATGATCACAGATTCACAAGTAGTGAGGTTTATTGAAGCAACAGAGTATGGATTCTTGTTACATTGCTGGTCATAAATGTGCTAAACCTACCAAATATAAGTGTACAGCACTATGTACAAGTGTTCCCAGCTATTCTCTGGTGCAGTCCAAGGTGCAAAATCTACTGAAGAGGCATCTCTGCTTTAGGGAGGAGAGAGGAACAAGTCTGCAAGGTGGTTGTACTCTTATCCTCTGCTGTGGAGGATTTCAAATGCCAAATTATACCTTTGGGGGAAGCGGAGGTGAGGCTGTAGTCAAATATCATGTTCCTGATGTCATAAGTGGTGAGGGGACAGCCATTGTATATATAAATGCGGAATACTGAGAGTTACAAAGGAAAAGTTTGTAAAGGCTGGGGTCTTGTACAAGGGTGGAAAAGAATCAAGACCTACAAGTGTCATGCCCTCTTCCACCTAGCTGATTGCAACAATACGGGTCATCCATCCTCTACCTGTCACTCTAGCAACAGGCAATCATGTCCTCAGTAATCCCTTCACCACATACTCATGGCATATCTCTTGGAAATTCCTTCACCATGTATCTCACCACAGATATAATGGCTCATTCCTACAAGCAGCTGCTTAAAATATTTGATATTCTGTATTTGGCTAGTTAAACATTTCTGATGGATTTAATTTTTTCCTATGGAAGAAAGGTTTGTTTGTTTCCTCACTGTCATCTTCATATTGAAGTGATATCTTTAAGTACCATCCTGAACTCTAGTCTGTCCTCCAGAAAACACTTAATCCCTCCACTAAAGCAAAGGATAAGTATTATGTGTACATTTATTAAGCACATTTCTGTTTTGTTGTCCTAACCAGTATTGGTTGTTTTGGATGGCAGCAAAACCAGACACCTCTGCTTAATACCTGTGTCATTTTGATTCAGCCATGTGCACAGAAACATCTTGTGCCTTTGAACATTGGAAATTATTTCCAAAGGCGTGGAAGATAAAATACAAAGCCAATAGGAGTCTACACTACTTTGGAGCTATACTTGAAGAGTGGGCAAGACAAGCTAAAAAAAACAAAAAAGAGAAATTCTTCAACTTAGAAGGAGCTGGATACTGTTCTTGTTTCTCTTTGTTCAGATTGTTAGACATACATTAAAAAAAATCATGTTAATCTGAAATGACTCACATGTTCTGTTATGTCTTTTTCTTGAAGAGTTGTCTTGAATGATTAACAACAAATACTATCTGTAATTGGGCAGCAAACCTTTTGCTTCTGATTTATTCTATGTAAACAGTTTACAAGGCCAAGCTGAGTGTCATTAGAGCAGCTTCCTGGCCAAGGAGATGATTGCTCATTTCCAATGAGTACCTGGTACACCTGGAGTAAAGAGAAGTCTTCCAGAGGGTAAGGTGCTGCTAACAACCAGAGAAAGATGGATGTTGCTCAAACAACCTGATGGTGCATGACTCATCTGGAACAGTATGTGGCTAAGGTAAATGCTAAAATTTTTTAACTGCAGAACATGTTATTTGCTCAACAGATCTAAAGGCACTCAAAGAAGTGCAAGCGGGGCTAAGAGGAAGTAAGTGATTGTAGAATGCAATCTTATGCTAAATTACTTTTGTGCTAAAGGAAGAGAAGGAGGCTGAAGGTCTGGCAGTTTATGAAAGAGTTATGGGAGAGATTGAAGGAAGTACCGACCAGCTGACCTGTAGACCCTCCTATATCCAAACTGGGTGCAGAACAGAAACAGTGCACATGAGGTCAAACATATAGGGAAAGAGCTGACATGGCTTTGGATCAAAAAATTCTGTTGTGAATCTATGGAAAGGTTTTGTTTAGTTTGACTCTTTGTCCTTTGGAACCTAATTAGGAATGAAGAAAGGATATCTGGTTAATGAAGCCAACTTGGGTATATAAAAGGTTTTTCTAAGTAGTTCAAAAAAGACTCTTAAGGCCTGTGAGCAGCCCTGGGATAAAGAGGAGGTTTTTAAATGTACAAAAGATCAAAGAATGTGACCAAATATTTCTAACAGCATTCAACAGGTTTTCTGCGCTGTCTACTTCAGTCACAAGTGACTTAGAAAAGCCAAAAAATGACAAACTGATTTGTAATGATACTTGGAGACAAACTCAGGAGAACAATGTGTAGGTTTTAGAAGGCAATAAAATAGGTAAAAATTAGCATAGGTAATTCTGAAGTGATGCATGCAAATAAAAACAATCTGAATTTCATAAGTAACATTATACGAGAAGACCCCTAGAGCCTTGGTGAGACCTTGATATTTTCATGGAACTATTTTAAATTCTGCCTAATGTTTAGCAACTGGAAAAAAAAGCAAAAACAATGTCAGAAATTACTTGAGAAAAGAAAGTGACTAGAACAGAATGTAAGTTACAGAGAAAATCTATGGTTCAATCCACCTTGTGTGTTATGTATTCTTAGAAAATGTGTAGCAGAATTGGGGAAAAAAATCAGCAAAGATTAGCAAGAATGAGCATGGATTTGGAATAATGTCTTTATGAGGAACAACAAAGTATTCTAGGACTATCAACTTTGAAACAGGCAAGTGAGGAAGAATAGGATACAGACAAGTTTTCACTTCTTCTTCCAATATTCCATTCTCATAGAAGATACTAAATAGAGCTTGGGGTTTACAGGAAACAAAACAAAGGACACAGATCTTTGCTCTTAGAGTTAACCTGAAGAACTTCTTTGTTACAGTAGGTTGTAAATGTTGGCATTTTACAAAAGGGTTCAAGAGTTCAAATGCATAGAAGAAAAAAAACATTGAGAGTTGCTGAATATAGAGGAGCTATTTCTGGAAGTCCCGGTATTATGTGTGACTAGAGCTTGGCATACTTATAGGGTAAATACCACCACATGCTTTCCCTATTCTTATATTTTTTTCCTAAGCCTATCTTCTTTAGGCAAGTGTCAAAGATAGAGTGGGCTTCGGGTATGACCCAAGTGTGAATGTTCTCATGTTAAAAGAAAAATGTTTCCTGGGGACCTGGAGAAACTGTGTAAGATTGGCAATAACCTGAGTTACAATTTACAGTCAATGAACAGTGACTGAGAAAAAATCTGGAAAAAAGTAGGTGCCTTGCAAAGACATAGTGGTAAGAGGAAGACAATTTTAAATCCTTTTTTATCTTTATACTATCTTCTGTAGTCTAAAAGAAACACCTACTATAATGTTTAAATAAAACATGATCTATTACTATAAAAATTCTTCTGATTTTGGAGTACTTGATTCTGAGGTATAGACCCACTCTGCCCCTTTCAAAGGTTGAACTTAGTCCTGTCATACCACTGTGTCTTCTGGGTAATCTTAACAGTTTCACAGCAAAACTCTTCTTTGCCTTCTGTCATAGTTTGGCAATATAGAGAAAAATGTGGGACTGAAATCCATTCACAAGACAAACTTGTCAAAACAGAATCACAGGTACTTCTTAAAGATAAAATAACCTTAGCTACAGAAGACATATAAGCAATGCCTGCTTTTCAAAACTTCCAAAATTACAGTGATTTCTCTAATGTGTTCCTTAGTCTTCAGCATTACTGCTTCACAAATTACTGCTGGGATATCTTGATAGGAAAGGCAAAAACTTAATAATGAAAATCAGATGGGATTAAATAATAGAAAAGATGGAGCCATGAACTTATAAAAACATCTGATATGCATTAAAGCCCACCACTTGGAAATAGGCGAGAAAGATGATGTCGTTGCAGTGCTTCTGTATGTGACAAGTTCCTGGTATATATGGGAGAAGTATTTCCAGCTAAAAGAGAAAAAGCTTAGCAGAAGAAAGTAGTTTATGTGCAACTCATTAACAATTCTTGGCAGGGAAGCTCAAGAAAGACTGACTGAAAATAGAATAAATGCAGTAATGGAAAAGATTGGAGCTTGGTCAGTTTAGGGAGCAGAAGACTGAGAAGGACTGTGTAAACAGGTGTGAAAAAGTGTGGCATCCCACCCTGAAAGGGAAGAAAGCACACAGATGAGTAGGTGCCTGTGGTGGAAAGGGAATGACAAAAGTCAAAGGGTCTACAAGTAGTAAATTGCACACATGGCATGGAAATTGGTATAAGATAGTCACCTGTCTTGTAGTATAAACACACAGGAGTGAACGTTCAACAAGAGGTGAAAGAGAAGAGATTAAAGGGAGGGAGGGAGGGAGGGAGGGAGCCATATCCTGTTCTTTCTTGCTTGTTTGCACAGTGAGTTCTTTACTGATAGTTCTTGATTTTCTCCATGGTTATCATTATTTGAGTGATAAAAAACATACACATTAGTACCTTTTCTTCTGGGATTCTAAAACAGCAACAAGGGAGAATTTTTAATTAAGCTACAACTCATTTATTTTAAGAACCTGAAGGTGGAACTACCTTTGAATAATTGTAAATTGCAAAACAGTAAGGAATCCTAAAATATTACTGAAGTGAGATTTAAGGTTGGCTCTCGAAATAGAGTAATGTAAGCAAATCCCAACTCTGAAACTACTGCCATTGAGATTAAGGGTGGTTTATGGAAACAAAGATGTATTATGGTGTCTACACTAGCAGAAGACTGAACCTGATGGCTCAGGGTATTCTTAACCTAATGTTTCTGAGCCTAGGAGTCACAAGTTACCTCACTGGGAGTAACCAGGATTGAACTTGAGTTTGATCTGTGTTATAATTGTTGAAATTATATATGCATGTAACACCAATACCTCCCAAATACACCTTAACTGCAGGCATGTAAAAAATGGGAGGTTGATAAAATTAAGTCAAATTTTAGTCTTGTTTATATTCATGTGATCCAAATGAAATGCAGAATGCACATCAGTGCAGAATTTGGATTTGCCATCAATTTTTTTAACAAAGAAAAAGGTCATCTCTGAACTGGGAATTTACAAATTCATTAGCACATTAATGACTTCAGAGGGTCCTTGGTGTTATTGAGATCACTGGATACGCCTGATTTGCCTTGATGGTAAAAGTATCTAGTTACTAAAATTTACCATTTACTGAGTTCTACTGCTTTTGTTAAGCAAGTACTAGTTTGCTTAGAATGGTGTTGTGTTATAAACTATACTTAATGCTGTAATGTGGAATTAAATCTGAGGGGTTACTTCACGGTGTGAGATGAACACTTTTCAAAGCATGTTTAAACAAAGAGAAACAACATAATAATTAGGCACAGCTAAATGGTATTATGTAGATTACTAGTACAATAGACAGCCATGTCTGAGTGAATGCACTATTATCAAAATATATTGACAACTTCTTATTCCTAACCAGGATCAGTCTCCCCATCAAGGAAAGATACAGTAGAAGTTACCTCTGTAACACTGAGATCCTGGCCACTGAAGTTCAAGGTCAAGTCAAAAGGGTCTAAATGATTAAAAAGGAAATCAAACCAACAATATAATTCTGAATGTATGGGCATATTTTTAGAAACAGGAATTGCTGCCTGAATGCAGTGTGGTATGTTAATGCATTACTGTAACAGACTGGCCCTCTGTCTCTTCAGCTAATTTAAATTCTATAAAGAAGAAAGTGATTAGAAATCTTTTTAATTTGTCAAGGGTGAAGAATGGCCACCAGAAAACTCATAGGATTTAAGTTTAACCATTAGGAATATGCATCAGAAGAAATCAGGGCTGTCTGCTCAGAAATCAAATTTGTGACAGAAAAAAATGCTGCTAATACAGGATGACTGAGATAACTTAAAAGGCAATCTGTGTGCAGTTGTGGTAAAGTGAAAAAGGATGAAATTTTCAAATGACTAATGTTGTGACAGTATTTCAATGTATATTAAAACATATATTTCAGCTTGCCTCACTGTAGCCAACAGAGACCTATAGAATTGAAACTATGAATGTTGTTTGCTACAGGCAAAACAAGACTGTAAAACAAAGGCTGTGTGCCTGATTCTATATAACCTGTTCCAGCACCATGCTGATCTGGGCAAGGCTACCTGGATAGATATAAATATCCTGTGTTTTCTACTTCATTTGTCAAGTAAAGAGAGAGGTAACTTTTGTTATGCATGCTTTTTCCCCAAACTATATCAGGGATTGGTTGCTTTTTGGGGGTTCAATAAAAATAAAATCCACATTCTTAAATCTCAGTTAGTTTTCTACCGTTGTATCTGTGACAGATTTTCTCTTGGGAAATCAGGAACCAGTGCCTGTGTAGATTAGCTGGGTTAACAGTGGCAGGACTTATATGAGGAGATTTCAAGGTATTTTGAATGAAATGTCTAGACCTGCTCTGCCTTTCTAATGGTGTCATTGACAGCTATTACATAGCACTAGGTATTAAGTATAGCTTAAATACTGTGGCTGCCTGACTTCATGATTAGGCAAATAGTAGGAGCTGTATGGATTGGTATGTGAACTGATGTTACTGAGATTACTAATCTATTAATTCTTTTATCCAAGGACTAGTAGGCATAAAGTAAAGCTGTTAGAATAAGATACTGAATTTTGCATTACTGACAACTCTTGAAATGAGAATTTTAGGTAAAACACTGGCATCTGTGCCTGGTCAGAATGGTAGAAAGATTAAACCCACCATATTAAAAAATGGATAGTTAGTATCTATGACAGGAGATGAAAGGACTTCAATATAGCAAAACTGATAAAACAGTGAACAGACAAGGGAAAACTAAGTCACTTTGGAAGTTTTCAGATCATCCATAGGCAATATTTTCTCTTCACTTTGCCGAATTTTGACCTGTGCCCCAATTAATGAAAATCTCAGAGTTAGGATAAAAAACCCCTGTTGAATCCCACATTAGGAAGAATTTTGGTATGAACATTTTGGTATGAAATAACATTAGGTAGCTTGCTTAGGTAGTCCCATAGAGGTTTTCCTTCTTTTGACAATAGAGAGGATACATCACTGGAGAGAGAAAATTATTCTATAATTCGTGTTTGTAAAGTGGCAAAGTAGCTCCTTGTTCAAATTAGAGGCCAATTATGTTTTTTTATGTTTGAAAATAGGAGGAAGGATTTCGTAGGGCAGAAATAATTGTCTTTTCTTTGCCATCTCTGTTGCTGAAGAAAGCTGAGTAGGAATGGTTCATTCTTTATCATCCTTGCCAAAAAGGGCTTTCCTGTCTCCTGTTCTAGATCTTCCCTTGTGATGTTATCATTAGGTACTTTCTGGATACAGTGGGAAGATGGGGCTGACAAAAATCTTTTTACATCATTTTCACACTTGTACTAACAACATATTAGATTTAAAAAGCAACCTTCCTGCTAGATCACTGACCACCTTCTTTTTTTTTTTTTTTTAAAGCTAAGGTCAGAGAGAAAGCTACATTTCCACACAACCCAGCTGACTGAGTTAAATTTTGACACTTACCACAAGACACCGAAGCAAGATAGTTTTCAGGAATTAAATAATTCTGCACCACTAGCAGTCCCCATTGTCATTGTTGTAATCCACTGCCAGGGTAGGGGCATCCCTGGTAGCAACATTGACAGCTGTAGCATAGGCATCCTGTAGGCAATATTACCTCTGTGAGTGAAATTTCTTAAACATCACATGCTGTGCATAGTTATTACACTCTTGGAAACCACACTAGGAGCAGATTGCAGCAACAGAGTTCAACTTGGTAAACACTTAGAAAGTCAGATATACAAATGAAGATAAAATCCTGCTGCCAATCAAGGGTAGGATGGGAGGACATGATGTCACACTGAAAGCATCTGAGTTGCATGTTGCAGATCAAAGGGGCAAAAGCTAAATAAGATAAGAAACTTCCTGAAATTTAAGGAATACTGTCATCTTAAAAGGAAGAATCAAATTAATGTTGCATTTTGCACTCAGAGATTTCAGATGATCGATTTTAACCCTCACAGTACCCCAATGAGATAAAGGGCATTTACATAAAGAGAATAAAAAATGAGATCTCCTTACATCTATTTTTACCTTGTAATCTCAGGATTATGATTCCTTTGTGTTTTTCCCCAGACAAATGTGTATTACAATAGCATTTGAAGGTATATAGTGTGATTATACATAGTTACACAAATTTTAGCAGCTGATTAAGTGAAAAAGAAGGGTAAGAAAGACAGAAGGAGAAGGAAGGTGGTAAGAAAGAGTACTGACCCTCTTATTTCCACTGTGTCAACATTTCCTATGTCAAAAAAATTCTTTCTTCTCTTCCTCTCACAACCTAAATACCTTTATCTTACTTTTTATTGTATCTGTCAAAGAAGTTTGACATTTAATAGATATTTTTCTGTCATTATGCCTATGTTGCTTTGTACTTTGGAAGCCTACAGTAAATAAAGAACACTGAACCTAGAAAGACAGGTGGTGCTTAAACTGTATAGTGTATTTCTTGACTGCTAGAGGGAGAAAACATATAGGAATAATAACTCATAATGATGTAAATACAAAGATAGTCATAAGGATTTCTGGCAAGCCTCTTTTATAGAGATTGCAAACTCTTGCAGAATGTGTATATCCAGACAGTCAATGGCGGTGGATCAGCTATTAACATAGTCTTTGCTTTAAGACAGCTGAAAGCCTGAAATAAAGCAAGCTTTCTTCTTGGCTTTCAAAGTTGTCAAAAAACTTCAATCTAGACAGTCAGAAATTTTCCAGGCAATGAAGAGTTCTTTTCTCTTGAATCCTTGTCTTTGACTAGATCTTCTTCACAAAATCCTACAATTTAAGCATGATAGTGAACTTTGTGACAGATTTGAAATGCTTACTGGTGTTAAACAGGGATTGTTCCAGCAGTAACTCTCTTCAGTACTTAACTTTTAGATTCAATTTCCCCTCTGTTCCTCAACAGGTAGCTTTCCACACAAAAATCAAATACTTGATTTGATTGCCTGCTGATCGGTGAATGTTTTATACTGACATCACCACACTAAGTTCATAGTAAGATGAGGAATGCTAAAGCTTTTGAGTGTCTTTCTATTAACAGGTAATTTGTTTGAACTAATTGTCCATCTAAGGAAAAAACCTTGACTATATGCCAGCTATATTAGTTGATCTGAAAGCAGACGTACAACAGAACCATTGCATGTATTTCACTTGGCCATTTGATCAGATTCAGGTAACTTATTTATAGATAACAAGACTCATTTCCTCACTAAAAAGGTAGTTGCAAAAATTCAGTCTAGCAGTAAGTTGCCTATGGGAAAACAACCAGCTGGTTGCAGAAGAAAGATTTTTGAAGTGGGACTCAATGTGCAACCAGATTTGAACCAGACTTTATACTTTGGCCAAGAGGAAAGACTTGTGGCAATGGCCTTTCTGCAGCTCTAGAAAGGCTAAAGTTTTATAGCAATAGCTTGTGATGAACTATAATGTACTATGTCCACATATAGGTAGGAAATTCATTTTGTCTGATCCTATAATAAAGCATTGTTACTAAGACTTTTTTTTTCCTTTTTTTTTTTTGGTTGTTGTTATTGTCTTTCTTCCTATTTGTAACTCCAGCCAAAGGCATTCTGAAATCCCCATACATTTGTTTTTTACAACTGTGTGGTAAAGACTTTTGTGTTCTTGGGGAAACTAGCAAAATATGTTCAGTCACCTGTAGCAGTATGAAAAGGTAATTTTTGCAGCTTACAGTCCTAGGCTTCTCTTCATGCAATGTACCACACACTCCTCCCTTTGCAAACTACATTCTATGTACCAAGGTGATAAGCAGCCCTTAGAATGCCTCATTACCATTGCAGATATTCCTCGATATTCCTTCTATTTCAGGGTATTTCTAGAATTAGATTTTATGGCCACTTTTAACCACCTGGATGCTGTAAAGGACGCTTACTGCAAGAGAGAATCTGGCCAAGTTTTAAGTCCTTTGAAGATAAAATAATTCCTTCACATGTAATTAATGTCGCTGTAGTTCTTTCATAATTTTTGATCAAGTAATTGGAATAGATTTTATACTGTAGTATATGTAATGTATCTGGCTGGCTGTTGCATTTCTTTCCTTACACCTGAGCAATTTCTTCTGTCTATAAAAGAATTATAATATGTGCACTCTCTTTGAATTGGTGTTTTCAGTTGTAACCAGTTATCTTTTCTGTTTATGAATGGTTATTTTGGATGCTTCCTGGTTTTCTCTGGATTCCCTTATAAATATTGTTTCTTTGATCTTCTAGTCTCTCAGTTTTTTATTATAGCTGGATACCATCCATGAAAACTTTTCATTTTAACTATGAAGGAGTTGAACCATTATTTCTTAATTTCAAAAATTACTTCCACTGACTTTAATATTTTGTTAACTGCCATGATTTTATTCATGTTGAAAATGTTAGATGGTAGCTCCTCAGACTGATAATGGACTATCATACATACATGGTATTTGAGTAATATACATCAAGTAATGTGGAAAGATGAAACCTGACATAACCTAATGGGGAGCGATGCATGATTCAGACATACATTTCAGGGTTCTTACCTTTTAATTATTGTTTAAAATATCCAGAAGCAGAAAAATAGCTGCAGGACATGGTGCACTGCCAGCAAATCTTGAAAAGTACAGGTCACTGAAATATTTTCAAAACTGATCAACAATTTTTCCATACTGTTCATGATGAGACATCAGACACCCAAATAGAATCAGAGAATCATAGAAT
>VXAY01006262.1:0-33061 GCA_013399855.1 Oxyruncus cristatus
ATACATATATACGTGTATATATATATCAGCCTGAATGTTTTGTAATTCGATTAAAGGTAAGACAACTTTCTGATTCTGGGACTGTGTATCCAAGAGGTATGAAGGCTCATGAATGCTTACAAATACCTGAAGGGAGGGTGCAAGTATACAAAGCTAGGCTGTTGTCTGTGGTGCCCTCTGACAGGACAAGAGGCAGTGAGTACAAACAAGCACTGGAGGGTCTGTCTGAAAGTCAGAAACCACTTGTTTGTTTTACTGTGAGGGTGATGGAACACTGTAACAGGATGCCATCTGGACATGGTCCTGGGCCAGTGCGGAATTCACTAGAATTTTTTGTTACTATTTCCTTTAAGAGAGACACACAGTGATTCATAATTGTTTGCTTACCAGGTGCACTGTTCAGAACTTCTGAGTATTTTGATCTGGAACTACTCAAAGGCCTCAGAATATTCTTTTAGTATGGTCATTCCTCAGACTCTGGAGTGACTTTATGCAACTGCTAATTTAAAATAATACCTTTGCAAGCAAATAGGAGCTAAAACTATGTTTGTTACTATTTGAAAACCCTTTGGATTCTTCAGATCAAAACACTTTGTGCTCGCTGTAGTAAAGCTATTACAGAAGGGCAAGAAGAAGTCTTAATATTTACATCCTGAATAAAACACGTCAATATGGGCTCTTACTCTAGTGCTTACTGTCTTAATGAAACTTGTTCGGGGAAACTGTTCTCATTTAAACCTTTCAGCTAAGATAGACATTTACATTAATAGAGGAATAAGTGTCAAGTTTTTATGGCTACTTCACCTTTTATTGATCTCTATCAAAATCAAGTGTTTCTTGCTATGCACCCTGAATTCCTCCCATGTCTGATAACAACTTTCCATCTTAACTAGTCCATTAACTTGCACATAACTTTTTTTTTCTTGGATTTCATAAAAATAACTCACCTCAGAGGCCAAGAGAACATTGGTTTTCTATTTAAGTGAATCTGAAGAACTGAGGAAACTGATAAGCCTCCCAGTCTCTTAAAAGAAAAAGAATAAGACATATTCAATCAAATCACAGCACTTGTCCAAATGTATTAGGCTTTATCAAAGAATATTGTGGACACGCTCTTTTCTCTTTGTCCCAGAAGTACTTGGCATATAATTCATTTGATTGTTCCAGCTTTGGAAATTTGTATTCATACTATTTGACTGCTACTTCTAACAAATATAAATGCTCTTCCTCCCCTAAACATGCATATATATGTCCAGATTATGAATTCAGCAAAATAGCATTATTATATTCTTCTTTTTGGAGGAACTGCACTAATGTTCAGACTATTCTCAGTGTGATTTTTTTTTTTAACCAAGTCTTTGCTTGTTTATATTTCAGTATCTATTCTTAATATCTCAGCCTAGTAACTACTGTTAAAATACTCTGTGAGATTGTCATTGATGATTTCATTCTGCAAGGTGTCAAATTTATTAGTTTAATTAAAATATTAGAACACATGCATGATTTTAGGGAATTAGTCTCAAACAGTGACTTTAAATGCTTTGTTGAATGCATGCTGGAGTTCATAAATTTTTGCCATGATTGTACATAAATTGTTTGAATGTAACTTTTTATGAGCATGTTGAAAATAATGTGCATGAAGTGCTGTAGAAAGTAGAGACTAGTTAATGCATCAGAGTTCAGTTATCCCTAGCACATCAAAAGCTGTTTAGACTTTTTACCAAAAATACTTCATCTTCCAAATGTGTAACAACTCAGTGTTTGTTTAGAAATACCGTTACGCAGGTGCCAAATATATTCGCTTTGAACTATACATTTAAGGGAAAATCTCAAAATAGGATGAGACATGTAACTTTTGAAACTTTATTTTTAAAACTTAGAAGTATAAACTGCTTGCATCTTGTCATTGCATGCACTAATGTGTTTTTTTGCACAGTTATTTCCCATACTTGATTTGTCCATTGGGTTTAGGTGTTTGAGTTAGTAGGCAAGCTACACCGAGCCTTCCACACCTGCTTACAATAAAAAATGGCCATCGTTATATGACCAGGGGAACACTTCACCTCTATCTTAACTCATCACACTGCAAGAGGACTCTGGTTTTGTAGTTGCATGTGTATTAACTTAAAATAAAATAGAAAACCCTAATATCTGTATCTTTGAAGAAAAGTGTACATTGAAACTCTTACTGAAAAGTATTGTTCTTAACCCATGAAATAAATTTTAAATATTTTTGTAGCTATTTTTTACTAACAAAAATTATCTTTTGGTGTCACTCAGTCTTTTCAGAATGAGTTGGAAACCAATTTGAGAAATATTTTCTCATTTCCTTTGCTGAAGAAATACCTGGAAATGATAACTGGACTCAGAGAGTAAATTATTTAAACAAACAAAATTATAAACAAACCCCAACCAAACAACCACAACCAAAAAAATAAAAAAAACACCCTTTTAACTTTTAAATTACTATTTTATTTCAGGTTTATAGGCAAGAACTAAAATACTTCATTATAGTGGTCTATATAAAAATAAATAGACAAATTGCAGAAAAAATGTCTTCAAAAATCCTTACTACATTTTTGACTAGTTGAAAATGGACTTTGGTTTTAGTTTTTGAAAAGTTCTGAGAGAGAATCCATTATGGAAACACAGCTCTTGCTTCAACCACAGGGATTGTGACTGAGTTAAAAGTCAGTGAGAAATAAATATGGGGAAGGTTACAATGATAGTTCTTATGCTACAGCTTCCTACAGCATCAGTGGTTTGTTTCCAAACCCCCTCGTTGTTTATCTGGTACATGATGTAGACTCTTAAACAATTGTAGAAACATACATAGGCACAGAAGGGTTTACAATACAACATACAGTAGCTCAGGCTCAGATTTAGCACATAAAGGTCAGTTAGATGGTTAACTTTGAAACAAAGAAAATTGTTTCTTTTTTTTGCTTTGCACAGAATGAAATACAAAATACTGAAGATATCCAAATGAACTATTTGCTGTCTGCACAAGAAACAGACGAAGTCATGTCTAAAATGCAACTTACTAAAATGAAAAATATTATTATAAAACATATGTATTTCAAGGTGGTAAGTAACAGTTAATGCTTTCTTAGCATAAAATGTATATTTTTGACTGTATCTTTCATTGTAGTACTGAGCTAATAAAGTAGGTAGTTTGAAACATTTTGAAATAGTAATACTGCCTTTCAACCTGCAATGTTTAATAACGCTATATTTACTAAATCTACCATTAGTTAAATTATAATTTAGTAATGGTAATTAGTTGACATGGCTGTGTAGAAGACACGATGAACTACTTGAAGTCTTGGTATAATATAGGAAATAAATAGTAGCAAATGTTGTTGAACAAAATTGAATTACAGTGTTTCTGTGCCTTTCCTGTTTATTTTTTCAAACTAATCATATCCTACAGCAGGTATTTTGTTGATTCATATGAATGTTTTTTATCATAAGTCAAAAATAGAGCTAATGAACTCCTTTGGTTCTATATTGTCACATAGCTAATCCTGATAAGAGTGGTACCTTAATAATTAAAACCACTATTTCATATCTAGAAAAAAAACAATTAATTACTCTGAGTTAGGATATATTATCTTGATAAGTGACAACGGTGCAGATGATGGTGTATAAGTACTTTTATAGGAACTTGTTTATGTGAAGTACTGTACATTCTTAGTAGCAAAAGAATTAGATCTTTTAAGTCCTCGGGGTATGCAATTTTTAAGCAGAAAATCAGCAAATAGAACACTCATGCTACTTACATCTGTGCAGCTTCAAATGCTGCATCTTCTATTGGTTAAGTGTCTTGGTTAGGACCTGGCTCCCTGCCAAATGCCCGAACCCACAGATGAAATCCTCGCCCTCCCTTCTCCCCTTAGGGCAAAGGAAAAAAAAGTATAGAAACTGAAGAACCCAAAACCAACCAAATTATATCAAAATATATATTTTTACATATATTACAGTTATATACAGTTAGAATACTATGTACATAGAAAAAAAGGGACCTCAGATACCCCTCCCCAAAGAGAAAGGGAAAGGGAAAAAGCCAAAACAGATAATGCACAATTTCAGAATGGGAGCGACCAATAAAGAACTAGTAAAAGAAAATCTTACTACTTTCCTTGAGATAACAGAATCGTGCCAAATGACTGCCAGCACCCTCCGCCTCCCAAGGCCTGCAAGCTACACCACTCCTCCACACGAGTAGGACCGACAGCAGAGAACCTGCTCTTTCAGATCCACTGGAAGAGAAGAGCCCAAGAGCCTCCTCTCCCTTCTTATTTATATTATGTAGCAATGTGCACTTGGAGTAATGGTAATCCCAAAGACGTCTCTCCTAAAGAGGGTTTTGTAGCATCTTTTAGTAAGGTTGTAACACTAGGTGATAACTAAATATAGCAATAACGGTAATACACTCCTGCACCTACTGCCGTATCTTTACATTATAAGAGAGATTGCAAGAGAACTCCAAAGTCTGCATGAAAACACTCAGTATTTAATGTCTAATCTAGGAACAATGCCCTTTCATAGCAACCACATAACAACAAATAGGCAATAACAGGAAAAAAATGGAAGAAAAAATTGCCATATTTTATTCCTTTTGGGTCATTAATGCTCTATTTTGTAATTTTAGCATCCAAATACTAAAAAGACAAATATAAATAGATTGCTGTGTTAAATCTTGTGCTTGAGCAATGTTTATTAAAAGTTGTTGTTTGGGGAGTTTTATGTAGTATTTACTGAATATGTTGATTCGTATCCAGTGTGTAGGTTGACTTTATCCTGTTTTACAGAGTGCTATCCACAAGTTTGCTCAAACAGACCAGCCGAACAAATGCAATCCACAGGTAAGGACTTTAACAAAGAGGTCATGTTGCATATATGGAAGTTTTTTATGAAGTTAGGCAAACACACTTTCATTGTAAATTTAGCTATCAAAGAAAAATGTTAAAATTTGTTATGCAGAACTCTAATAAAATTATTGAAGCATTAAAGAGCATCACTGGATGTTGAATGTTGTGTCTTCTTGCAATACTTTCAGTACTGTCCCTGTTACTACAAAACCCTTTAATCCTGCTAGTTAAGAGAACTGTACCTATTAATGTAGAAAAAAAGAAGCAAAGATGCCCTGCTGTGATTTAGAGCATCTTAAATTATCCAAGCATGGTATTTATGCAGTGGCAGTAAAGTGAAAGTGTACACAACTTTTAGCAGTGCTCACCTCTTTTTGCTAGTAGGGACGTATTTTAGCCAAAGGTTGTCTCACTGTAGAAAGAAGCAGTAGTTGTTCTTTCAGCACATTATGTGGGTTTCAGGGTCAATTGAAGCACAGATTGCAAGTAGAATACTTTGTTTTTCAATCCTGTTTCATAATTACTTTGACTTAATTTCTTTTTTTGTACTATTTAATTTTTTTTTTCCATTAAGCCAAATATATGCCAGAAATCAGGTACAGGTCAGCAATAGGTTTTATTAAGTCTTTGTTATATATATTTAAAGAAAATAAATTTTGCCTTTTCTATCTCTAATACTAAGAATAAATTTTTAAGCATGTTGAAACATTGCTTCTTAGTAATCAAAAACCATGTTACATAGTAACCATGAGCTAGTAGTATTGTACTTTTTATGGTAACTTCTGTTAGTTAAAAAGGGAAACACCTAAAGTATCATTAGCTTCCTGTATTTCTTGGTAGCTGAAGATTTGGTATATTTATGAGCGATACTACATAAATAGTTACTGCAAATCTATTTTTTTCTGATTTCTATAAGGAAGGGAGGAGAAAAACACTTTTAAAACATGAGCACTACAATGCTTTGTCATGGTCCAACACCACCACTGATCAGCAAAATGCTGTGTGCATTTCTGCTCCTGAACAGATTGGCATTGAAATTCAATCTTAGTGTTTAGTTTGTTGACTAATGGCATAAAAAAAATTATCTTTCTTGTCCACCAAAATTCATTTTCTGTATTCTTTAGAATAATATAATTTTTGTTTGGAAATTTGAAGACTAATTGTAATACTTTTCTTATGCACAACCTATCACTGTCTTTAATTGCTTTGTGAAATATTAATTGGTAGATTTTGCATCTGATAATGGACTTTTGTAGGCAGTATAAAAAGCCATATTTATGGCTTTTATAAAGAGCTCCAATAAACATTTCCAATAATACTAATGGAGTAAAATCAAACCTACAAACTAAATTGACGCATTAGAACTACTTACTATATTCCGTCATCTCCATTTGCAAGTGCTATAAGGCTTAACTCAGCTAAGTGTTCTGTTATCTGTCATCGTCCCAAAAATATTTATATCTCTTTTGTCAGCTTTTCTTCCACATTATGTAAAGTAAAATACAACTTCATGTGTGTGGACCTTGATTTTTCATTTGCTTCTGCTCAAAGCATTAATGATTGTACCAGCAGTGCTTCACAAGATACTGCTGATTCTTCATTAGTCTGAATGGAAGCCAGTAGAACTTTGTGCAGCTTATTGACTATTTGGTCTCTTTGATAATAGCTGTCTCCTGATACTGACAAATAATTGTTGCCTCAGTTTTGTATCATCCTTCGTTACCTCTTAGAAATATGCTGAAAACCAGTTCTCCCGTTCCTCATGGTCTTGAATGCAATGCTAAAGCCCTCACACTGTTTGCAAAACATCTTTGTTTTAGTATACTTTCAAAATAATGCATCAATGTTGCTGTTTCTTCTAGTACCAGAATTTTCAAGAGATAAAGGTTTCAGTCACAATATAAAAAGCTGCATGCTGATGCAATCAACCAGATGCAGGCCAGAGGTAACATGCTTGTACTTGCGCAACATACAGAGTCATCTTCATGCGTCTTAAATCCAGGCGGCAGAGAAGTTGTTCTTTGATTGTCGTTAAAACAGTTTACGATTGCTCTTAGATGTGCTATTTGCATATAACTAACATTACAAAAGTATCAATGCAACCATTATTTCCAAAGGAAATTTTTGTGCAGGTTTTAACGGTGCATATATGAGTGAAAAAAGCAAAGTTAATGTGAGTTGCAAACACCAGATGTACAAAACCTTGATGAAAAGAAAATTGTATAGATGAGCATCTTTATTTATTGTTCATATAAAATGCATGCACTAGGAATTAGAAATGAAGCATTTAGAGAGAAACTAAATATCTAATGCTAAGGTGGAGTTCATTCACTGAGACTTTAGCTGTGATTTAACCATGATTATAATTTCGTTCTGAATCTTTTTCATGTTTGACCAGAGCCCCAAATGTTTTTTAGCTTATTACTGGAACATTTTTGGAAGCTATCCATTACAGTATAGTAGACTTCAAATCCACAATTGGATTCAAAGTCCGTGTTAATTTAAAATTTTAACTAGTTTTAAAACAATTGGCAGGATGTTTAGATTGGATAATAGGAAAATTTCTCCCCCAAAAGCGTTGTCGAGCACAGGAACAGGATGTCCAGGACAGTAATGGAGTCACCATCCCTGAAGGGATTTAGAAGATGTGTAGATGTGGCACTTAGGGACACGATTTGCAGGTGGACTTGGTGGTGCTGGGTTAATGACTGGACTCAATGTGATAGTGTTCTTTCCCAACCTAAACTATGGTTCTGTGATTCTATGTCTCACATAATTTTATCTAATGTACATTAAAAGACAGGGGTTTTGGCAGAGATCTTGAAGTCTACGAGTTGTCAGGGACTAAGGCAACAATAAATTCCTGTAACTATTTAATTCCCACCAGTCCAATGTTGTCTTACTGACTCTGCTTCTTCAATTTTGACTCCTTATCCAAGTTTCTTTGAATTTACCAGAGCCTTAGGCCGTGTGGTCAAACAAAAAAGCAGGATTTCAAAAGAGAAGTTATTTGGTGTAGGGAAGCTGTGCTTTAATTAGTAATATCTCTGCAACTCATTCGTACGTCAGCTTTGGCTTGAACCTGGACTGGAGGAAAGGTATAAATAGCTACATAGCTGAGGTCTTCAATAGCATTTTTTGTGGGTTTGGGGAAGCTGAAAGCACAGACAGTAACAGGCAAATTGCAGAGCAGATACAAGCCTGCAAAGTTAAGTGTTTTGCTGTCATGAGTGGCAGAGAACAAGCAGGGTCACTACTTGTGCAATCTGTAGTGTTAGATGCATCTCTGACATTCTATATGGGAATAGAAGAAGTAGGGAGATAAAACAGTTACATTGTTTATGGTTTTATAATGTGTACTCTTAAATGATGTATTTCATGGTTTTACACTTCTCTCTGACTTTCTTAGCTGTTCCATGGTGCTCACTATCTTACGACTTCAGCTGTATGCTGTGGGATGTACTGTGCACTTTTGGAAATACTAAAATTCCTTTTCATACCTTTCCAGAATAAATTATAGACAAATTATCGAATGTGTGGACTGTAATTTGTTTTTTAAAAGCGTAGATGTAATCTGATCTAAGAAGAGAAACACATTCTGAAACCTACTGTATTTTCAATGAAAGCCTAGTTATTCAGGAAGAGGGAGGGCCTTTCTGGAACAAAATGATCTAGACTGGACCCGACAATAAGTAATTTTTCTAGTTTAATTGGTAATCATTCCTGTTACATTTTTGTGGTTTAGGAATTATATTCTCCAATTTAGTACTCCCACTAAAATCATGTGCCACTTCCTCTCCTTCCTCACCAGCTGGAGACACAAAAGGCAAAGATCATGGGTTGAGATAAGAACAATTTATTGGAAACAGCAATGATGTAATAAAATTAACAGTAAGAGCAACAATATTAATAACAAAAGGTATAAGAAAAAAGGATTCATATGGGAAACCTGCAACAATAAACTATTGGACGGCTCCTCCTGCTGCATTTTCTCAGAACAACCTTCTCAGAAGCAAGAGTCCCTTTGCCCTGCCCCTGGCAGTTACATGAGAATAACTTTCAGAATTACCTCTGTGTCTTAGCCATGCCCACTCCTGGTGGTGTGAAAAAATGACCCTTGTCCTGACCAGAACCAGGACATATATTACCAACATTTTACTTAAAAATTTCCTTTTGGATAAGTTAGTTAGTTAAGGGGTGTTTTTTATTTAAGTTGTTATTTTATTTACAAAGATGTCTCATTTCTAGGTTAAAAGTATGGATTTGTCCAGACGCAGTTGGTATGTACTTCAAGGATTAGTGGAAGAGCATTTATTTACTGATGTAATCACAGAACTTGCTGCTGGTCAGAAGTACCGTATACCTCCTGTGCAACTTCTTCATTCTCTTCTAGAATGTTTCCTATTGGTGAGAGCTAAAGACTAAAGTATTTTAAAAATAAAAACAATAAATGGAAGTATTATGATCTTTGCTCCTGATATTGTATTCAGTAGTTTTTAGTGATATGTTCTCTCTTTGTGTTTATCAATGTGCCTGTGTTACCAAAAAAAAAAAAGATTAATACTTAAAGATTTTTTTTTTCAATTAGTATTTATTTGCAAACCATATGAATGTAGTGCTCTAAGTATTGTGGAAGGCTTGGCCACAGTTATTTTTTTGTTACATTTAGAAACAGCACTATCTAGTAGGCCACAGGTAGAGGCATCAATTGAGAAGGTTTATTCTAAACAGTGCATTCAGCTGGAATATCACTCTAGAGCAAGTTCTTTTTCCTTCCTTTTTTTTAAACTATAAATTTTTCTTCTTATGGTTATACATTAAATTACATGTTGCTTCAGAGATTAAATATAGTCTTTTGGTATTGTAAAAAATAAAGAAAATAATAAACTCTTAGTGAATATGGATCTTTGGCTTGTATGGAGCCGTTATTATTTTCTCATTTTATTACAGGGAAATACTGATGCAGTATTTTTTGCCAAACTTTGTCACGTTTTGTACCTTATTCTCCAACATGATCCTCCCTGGAAGTCCCTGTCTATGTTAAAGTATTATTTGGATCTTCTTCAGTGTCCTATCTGTAAGAGAGGTACATGGTCTTTGATTGAGATGCTTGTAAGGTAAGAGAGTTTAATGAGATACTGAATGCAATAGTTGTTATGTTACTCCAAACTCAGGGACGGGGAGGAGAATTGACATACTATTGTACCAAAGTCACATTTTCAACAAAACAAGTTACCTGTACGTGAAAGTCTAGAATTGTAACAGATTTGGACATTTCACTTAATATTTCACAAAGTGTTAGCTCATGGTCAGATGGATTTTTTTTTGAAAGAAAAACATGAACATTTTCTTAGCCTTCTTCCTTTTTAAAAAATGTTTTATTTTACTTTTTATGCTCTCCGCAGGTTATAATTACCTATGTATTATTGCTGTTGTGGTATGTATGTGTATAGATACACACACACACACACATACATATATGTCTGCACTTAAAAAGAAAATTCAAGCTTTATCTTACCAAACACGAGGCTTCATGTTGTATTTTGATTTTAATTATAACCTCCACAATCTTATTGAGAAGTCTGATTATATCTTATACTTCTACAAATGCAAGACAGTACATAGGAGTTGTTTGGGTAGTTAGTCTCTGCTTTATCTTAAGAACTCATAGTTTGAAATTTGCACCAATAGAATTTAATTATTCTGTTCATTTGGAAAAGAAACTATTCCTCTTTTTCTTGCTATCATAAAATCTTAACTAACATTTAAATACATTGATACAACTGTGATTACACATATATGAATGTGTATGATTGTAAACATTGAAGGGCATTGAATCACTATAATTGGACATTTAATAGTTTTTATTAGGAACACATCACATGTAATGGAAGAGAGTTTGTCGTTTAGATTAAGTATTTTGTCTTTTAGTACATACTGCAGAATGTCAATATCCAGCAGTTGTATATCTGGTGGTACTAGTATTCAAAATTCTAGCCAAAAAATGTGTTTGCATGTTACTTGAGAATTATCTCCATCATACTTGACAGTCTGTAGTCCTGTCAAATGGTATGTGTGAACTGTTATATGAACTAAAGTTTGTAGGATGTTACAAATGTTACAATGTCTGTAGAATATTACAATATTGTCTTGTATTTAAAAGATTTTAAAGAAGTTCTGTTAAACGTAGTAATTATGCAGTAACTCGAGTAGAGACAGACAAATGAAATACAGTGGAAATTATTTTGTTTACACTATAATACACAACCTTTATCTGGAACACAGAAGCTCAGTCACAAACATGTTTTTTGTTTTGTTTTGGTTTGTTTTTCTGAAAAGAGCTTTAAAACCAGAAAATTAGGCTTTAAAACGTTGAATGTTGCTGGGGAGCAAGCTATTTCCTTGTCAAAACAGTCAAAATTCAGACCTGACTTTTTTGCCGCTAGATCAGACTATGATTGCTGTCATACAAATGGATTTTTTGGGTTTTGTTTTTCAGGTCTTGCCTATATTGCAAAACCATTTGTCATGTGGAACCAGTTTCAGGGAGAGAAGATGAACAGAAGATAGTTCACAAAACATTATTGAAGTTTTTCTTGGATTTAGTAAAAGCTGAAGTAGAGTTTCTGAAAAAAAGGTGGGGTTTATAGGATAAAACTTCCTTATTTTTCACAATTTCACATGCATTTCTTTACCTACAGCAGCTTGTATCCTGATTTTTGTATATCCCTTATAAGATACTGTTCTATAGAGATGGCAGGTTGGCATTTCCTTTTATATTTCTCAGTTCTTAGTTTGTTTATTGTAATTTGTATGGACGTTTTCTAATCGTATTTTAAGGCCTCTTACTTTTCCGAGCCTGTTATTTCACTATATTACAAGTTCCAGTAAGCACTTGATTTTGCTCATGTTGTATTTTTAGCTTTGCAGTGCTTCAGTATTCATCCTTTAAGGTAGACAAGCAGCATTTTGAACATACTGATTTTTATGTTTTGGTTTTTTTTTTAAATTCAATTAACTTATCTTCCTATTATCTTAGGGAGATACCTGTCTTTCCTTGGTTTATGAAATATAAAAGAAGTCTTGGCTTTTTCTCTGCCTTTTTATAGTAAAGGTGGCCTTTACTTTATGTAAATATTGGCACAATATTTCCCCAGTCTAACAGTAATAGTCATCATTATGGTACTTATTATTCAGAAACTGTGTCTGATCTTTCCATATTTAAAAATTGCCAAACCTGTATGTGTTTTGACAGAAGACAAGGTTTCTGTCTGGTAACTGTAGTAAAAAAGCGGCATAAAGCTTCAGTTTTTTTCTCTTTTTTTATTACAGTTTGGTTGAAGGGATCAATTCACAGCATCAGCAAGTCATGCCACAGACAGTTCTTTTGAAGACATTTTGGCTGGGAAGCGGAACCTCAGTGCTTTTTACCAAACACATAAATATTCTAGCAGATTGGGTCATACTTTCCCACAGAGAATTGAACAGAAAAAATGATGTGAGTATGAATTTTATACTCTAAAATAATGAAGACTGACATTTTTTTTAAAGACGTTCTTTGTTCATTCTTTTGTGAGGAATTATATGTAAGTATCACAGCTGCTTGTTATATCTGCCTTTTGTTGTGAAGCATGCTGGTTTTTGCTCCACTAAAGGAAATGAATTGATCCGTAAGATTCTCATATAGATGTGTAGAGAAGAAACGAGTCATGAGTAGTTTGTTGGCTACATTCAGATGTTCACATGCCCTTACCAGCAGGTATTACTGTAGTTATTAGGGACACCAGCTTAACACATCCTGTCAAACAATATGGTGTAACGAAAGAGGTGATTATCTTATTTTACAGTGGTAGGATTCAGGACATGTTTGAAAGAGAAACCTAACAAAACTAATACCTTTTTGCTATTTTCTACAGACATACATTATTTTACTCTAATAAATGCCCTTTTTCTTCCCAGTTTTTTTTTTCTTCCCAAGTCTTTTAGTTTCATTTGGTATCTTCCCTAGGACTTTTCATAAAAATGGAATTGAAGGCAACTTAATTGCTGTTCTGTGACCTGCTGACCAGCAGGACATTGACCTGAAAGATACTGAGTGTCCTCTATACCACCCTCTTTCTTTTCAGAAGCAAGAGGCCTTGTAAAACGTCTTTGACTTCTAGATTCTCACATAAAATAAAAACTTAACTGCTGCCTCTGCATTCTCTTTTAAATTATTGTGAAAGCACAGAATAAATAGATACTTCATTCACTTTTTCAATACAATAACAGGACAATAGAAAATCAAGTATTCTGGAGAAAAAAAGCACTTTCAATATAATACCTAGTAGATCTTCATTATGTTATGAACGCAAAAAGATTAAACATAATGAGAGCTTCACGCATCTTACCTAGACAGACCTCCTACCTTTTTTGAGGGCTATCAAAGCAAAACATTCTTAAACAGTGCTCCTTTTTATCCTTGTCAAGATATTTTAAAAGTGCCTAAAATTAGGCTTCTATACTCATATTTATATTTAAACAACCTACCTTTTCAAAGGTAGCACCAAGCAGGCTTACATGCAGTTGGTGTCAGTGGCCATTCTGTTTCTTTGGAAAATGAGACTGCTTTCATATTTTTCCTGGTGTTGAATCTGCAGTTTAGGTGTAGGCACCATTTGCTTTTTTTCTGCTATTCCTTCTTTTGACAAGTTCCAGCACTGTAAGTCATACCTTTTTCATAAACCTTTCTTTGCATTGTCAGAGTAATCACTTGTGTCAGATTGTATATATGAAAAATAAGCTTAAGAAAAAGAATAAAACATAACATAAAACATAGAGACCTACCTCTTGTTTAGATTGTTTGCTTTATATACATATGTAAGAACTGTGGTTTCAGCACAAAACCCAGATGCCTGTTGCTTCCTCACTTTGATCTTATGCACTGTAATGTACAATATCCCTGCAGATATGAATTCTAGCCTTAAAAAGAAGCTTGTTGCCTCGTAATATCTATAGAGTTTTTATGTTATTTCTAAGAGCCTTATTTATATATTGCACTGCGCTTTCTTTCCCATTACATTTTTTGGAAAAGATAAACTCTAAACCAAAATACCACATTTTTATAATCCAACTTGTCATTATCTCTTCCTTCACTCTCAGTCTTATCATTCTGATTTTTCTATATACTCAAAGACTCCTTTTAAAATTCCATTACATAGTTTGAAAGGTCATTTGGAAAGCCAAAAGAGCAGATCCTCCCCAGCTGTGCAGGCAGAATTGTGTGTTGTCCTTCTTTTTTTATCATTTTAGAGATGAATAAATAAATCACAGTATTTTTGTGTCATTAAATGTAGCATACAGAGTGCAAAATTTTCCTTCAGTTTGAGAGTGTGAGTCATTGTTACCAGTTTGGGTTTTTAAAAGATGTTCCTGTAAGAGGCAACACCTTGACTTAGGGCCATTTAGAAAACCTAATTAAAACTAATGATTTTGAGTATTGTTACTATCTGCATGGTCACCGAAATTATGTGGTTTGTAGCACAGTTTAAAGGGGTGACCATGTTTCCCAGTGTGTTAGCTTGTGAGAAGAAACAAACATGTCAATTGTGATATAGCAGACTTAGGTGCAGTTCTTCAGTGAAAATATCTGTAAATAGAAATAGATAAATAATTTAACTAAATGCTTTCTTGGGACATATCTAACATAATCTTTTCTAAATGTTAAAAATGGGCAATTATTAATTTTTTTAGCTTTTTAGAATCCAATTCCCTCTTTTGTGATTCAAAGAGATTGCAACAAGTAAGTGCTTGAGTGCAGGGGAAATATTTGTTTCCTATCTTCTAGTGCTGATTTGTTGAAAAATTATGTTTTATGTATGTGTGTGTGTAAACACGCCATGTGAAGAGGGCAATTAAAAAAAAATTAAAACAAAGAACGAGGGACTATAAAGATTCAAGTTACATATATGAATGTGTTTGCTTTCGGGTGTTAGATAGAATTTGCAGTATCATAAAAGTACCAGAATAAAATTTGTGACAGGACATTGGATGTCCTTATCGCTGGGTTAATCTGTTGGTACAACTTGGAGGAATGAAACTGAATCAGTATTTTTGTAGTTAAAAGTGCATTGCTGAAGAACATGGAAGTTTTTCCATCACTTGAGCTTTTCAAATCAATATTGAATATAATTTTAATATACATAATATTTATTATTTGTTATATTATTTAAGCAGGCTTGATGCAGGAATTCCGGGTCAAAGTTCCTTGAATCAAATTTGTCAATTCAGTTTTAGAATTTACAAGGGAATGTGTATATTGCTTATAGCACTTGGAGTAGCATTGAATGGCTTTTCACAATGTCACAGATGGTATCAGAAGTGCTTTTCATACCTGAAAATACTGTCTTGTTTTTTTTTTTTTAAGAACTGTCTTATGTAACCTGACAAAGAAGTGAAAAAGGCATTCATTCTGATTTTGGTTGCGTATTATGAATTTGTGTGGTGTAAATTTGCAGGCATAAATGTCTTTCTGGTCTGATCACTTCCAGTGGCTTTTTTTAAAGTATAGCATTTTTGGAGTACTGCATTTACACCACATGAAAAAGAACACTAAAGAACAGTTCTAAAATAACTCTGTAATTCAGAATAAAAAAGTTAAGATTAATTTTCCTCTAACTTAAAAGTTTTCCTATTAGCACTTTTTTGTGTACTAAATGAAATTGTGAAACTTCTGCTGCTGTAGCACTGTACTTGACTTGGCAAACCATTAAATGGAACAGCAATGTAGTTATGGGGAAAGGCAAACACCATAACTTCAAACCTGCTCCCTTCCTCCTCCTCCTTTCACCAGCTTTTATTGCTGAGCACAATGTTTAGAAGACCTTTGGTCACTTTGGATCAGCTGTACCAACTGTGGCCCCTCCTAGATTCTTAATGTAGGGGCAGAGTGGGAACAAGGCCTTGTCACTTGTCATGTAGCAAATTCCATGTTTAATTGAAATGCTCTGGTTTTTTCCTTTTTAATATTGCATGTGTTTTCATTGCTATATTGGTATTGTTTTGTGGTTGAAAATATTTTTAACATGTCAATATTTAAATATTTTTAGAACATATGATCCTTTCAGTAAACTAGAGCAATTTCCCCCTCATTTGTAGCATAGGTCCATTTATTTCAAAATATTAAGGAGAAGCTCTTGCTTTGTCCTACTGGTTTTTTACCAAAATGTCAACTAAACCTACACCAGTTGGCAGTATCTGGTTTGTCTCATTAGCATGCAGAGATATTTATCTGGGCAAACATAGCTGCAAGTGGTATATCAACTACATTTTATATGCAGCTATATATCTGACTATGAAAAATTATTAATACTTGCAGTATTAACAGACATTATTTCAGTATTCTGCCTCAAGGTCTGCTTTCACCCCAACCATTTTCTTGAAAGTATTTCATAAAGGAATTAATTAAGCTTGTGATTTAGAAACTAGAAAGAGAATGTAAATACTTGTGCTTTACATCTGTATCTACCTCAGATTATACCTCTATGTCATTGATCCTGTCACTTAACCTCTGTTAAAATTTTGCTTATTTGCTGCATTTGTGAAATTTATTTCCTACGAAGAACTATTGATGGAATTAAATTATTCATCCAGTATTTTGCTTTGGGGTCCAATGATAAGAGGTCTGGATACTTAAGGAAAATTTAAATGCCTTTCAGATGTTTTAAATTGTTCTTCACTTTCTGTTCCTGAATCCTCAGAAGATAGGAAGTAATGTACCTTCTAAATATTTAAATTTTAGTTGGAAAAAAGTTATTTTCAGGTTTTTAACGTCCATATCAGTGTTCTAAGGGATTTTTAATTGTGACATTGCACAGTTCATCTACAGTAAAGTATTATGACACAGTAAAGCAAGGGGTAAACCGAATCAAGTAGAGCTTAACAGACTAAGAAGAAGTATGACTGGAAGCAATCTGGGAGATCACATTCCTAACCAATTTTGTCTGGCCACTTCTTAAAAACCTTCAGTGATGGAGGTTATGCTGCCACCCCACACCATGTTTATTTGTCGTTGCTTATTCCTTTTTCTTTTGAATAACTGTTAACTATAGGAACAGTATTTATGTTGGGTTTTTGACAAATTACTTTATAATCTTTTTATTATAAAACTCATCTATGTCAGAGTCTCCGTTGCTCTTATGTATGTCTGTTTGACTTGTGTTCAAACTGGTTTTGGTGCTTTTCAGCTCCTGAGGGAGTCCTATTAAATTATTTTAAACCAACCTTGAACATACTTTCTTCTAAAAGGAATATCAGAACAAACCATTGACTCAGGTGTGTGTACATATTCAGTTCAATTTCTGTCTTAACCAAAATTGTCTAGTTTCAAGTACTCATTCTCTTTCACTAGATGCCATATATCAACTGGTGCTCTAGTGTAACAGTAGTGATTTTTTTGGTAGAGCCTTAGGTAGGTGTCTTTGGTCAAATGAATTTTGTGTGTTCCTACTACGGTGCATGTATTCTTTCAAGTTGCGCTTTCATAAAAAACTAAGTTTTCTATACATGAGGTCAGAGGAATAACTTACTTCAGAGTCATTGCATAAAGTATTTCTACATTTTCTACAGAAAAGTATTCAGTAGACAGATATGACTTCACTTCGCACAGACTCACTCAGACACTAGAAACACTGCTTTACCTAAGTAGTACTGATTAAGTTCTCACATGGGTGAACAAATGCTTTGTCTATCTCATGGTAGTGCCTGGATAGCATACTAAATTCCTGTATATTATCTTGATGCCTTCTGAAGAAAATACACTTAGGCTTTTTTATTTACACATGACCGTCTTGTGCCACGGGCAGAAAATGGTGAAGCTAATACCCAAAGATATGTGTTTTTCTCGAAATTTGTGCCTGCCAGTCTCTTTGGAAAGAAGAGTTCCTTTTTGCAAAGTGGCTGCCAAAGATTTGTCTGTGCAGGACACTAACACCTTGCACCATATTCCATTTTGGCACAGACATACATAGTCACAAAAGGAGCTTTAATTTCATGGTGAAATCTTTAGGAAAAGAGAATCCTAATAGTGCAGGGAGAAGAAGTTCCTTGTATTGTCAAATACAAGGTTAACTGGAATAAGTCCAGTACCTGAAATCTTACAAGTAAACAAAACCTAACTTAGGAAGAAATCACATAACTGTACTGGTAAGCTTCGATCCCATTTTGCATATTGTTTTAGACAGGATGTTTTCAAATAGCTTGTTTCTCTTCAGTGCGAAATCTTAATGTCACTGACGCCACACCAATTAATTTTGTTAACCTGGCTGCAACAGCTAGTTTTTGAGCAGAAAAAGAAAGGCCAGTGAAGGAGTGACCTGGCAACAGAGTAGGCTTTTATCTAAAGATATCCTCTTTATCATAGACCACGTTATTGCTGGTACGTTATCAGTATGAGTTTGTTATACATACAGGTCTATAGATACTCTTTGTTTTTTTCCATTTAGTCTTTCAGATGTGAAATTGCTGGTCTGTTAAATGCAATTCTTGGAACTGCAGTGGAGTATTGGATCATCTCAGGTTTTCTTATGGACAGAAACGTGTTTCATCAAATAGCTGATGATTTGGCACAGTACCTTGCCATTTCGTGTGATGGTGAGTATTAGCAAGGTCTCTCAAAAGTCTTCTAACCAGGTACACTAAGTCCTAATAAAATCCTTGGTTTACTTTCAAGTTATTTTTTACCTCCTGTTGCATCTGTGCACTCTAGTAGTGTGGTGTGTGCATATGCTAGAAAGTCTGTCTGTTGGTGTCAAGCAAAGACCAAAGAGAGCAGGCTTTCACATTAAAATCCCTCTAAATAAATCTCATTAAGTATTAATGTGAAAACAAGACTGCACAGTGTGAGGAAGAAAAAAAATCTTTGGAGCTCGCTTGTCATTTTAGGAAAAGCTTTAAGCCTATCATAGTAAAACTTAAATATAGAGAAGCACTTGGAAACACCTTACTTAACTCAGGCCAGTTTTGTCACTCCAGAATACCAATAGTTTGCTGAAGACACTTCAGCTGTAAGTACAAAAGCTACACAACTCATTGACTCCTGCAGACTTCAAGTGAAACATTTCAATGTCTCATTCCAAATCCTTAGACTTAATAGATTTTATCTGGGGAGTTGGGGAAAATTCCATTGAGTCCCATCAATGACTGTTGTTCCCCCTCATGAAATATACTGGTTAAAAAGAAATGTCACGACTCAAATATCATTATTATCTACCATGTAATGTTGTTTGAGGTATCTGTACTTACAGATACAACAAAGAGTTGCTGAACTCGAAAGACCAAAAAAATAATCTCAAGAAAAATAATTATTTTAGTTTCATTTTCAAATTTAATTCCCACCCCCACTCCCTCTAATGCCCCCATTTAAGAAATACAGATATTGTGGTTTCAGTCATCATTTTCTGTAGCTACAGGTGTATACAGGCTTCATTTAAAGTGTATCTGCCTTCTACCTGGGAACTTGAGAACTATCCTGAAAAAAAATTAAATTAAAATCTTAATCTCGGGACAAATATTTCCACTCCAGTCTTACAGAAAGCAAATTATCAGAACTGTTATAGCCTGCCTTCCATTTTAGAATGCCAAATCAGTTGGAACTTTGTAGTATTTAAGTCAATGGATCTTTTAGTTTGTACTGCTATTGCCACCTCTCCAACAGATTTTCTAGCTGTCCTGGAATAAGGAGAATCTTAGTTATGTATTTCTGTAAGACTTTCTTTCCTATACACAAATGGAAAACAAGAACAGCATTCACAGTCTGTGTATAAAGAATAAAGATTCTTTGACCTCTGCTACTTGGTACCAATGTGCAGCACTTAAAGCAAAATTGTTGAAGAGTTTTTCTAAATTCAGTTGCTCTTACAGTAGAAAACATCTGTACTCTCAAAACTTGTGTTTTGATTGAGTCTACGGATCAGTTAATTTATGAGCACTTCTTCGCAGAACAGAATATTTCCTCAATGCAGTAACGACTTCCTTCCTCATGGTAGATATTCATCTCCACCTGTTTCACTTGTTATTTTGACAAAATTATTTTGCTAGAATCAAACTACAAATTCATATCACTGTAAGAAAAATCAGTCATTCTGTCTCATTCTCAAAAAAAAGAGAGGTAGGCCACACATATGCCAGATATATATTGAGAGATATATAGATTTATAATTTTTTCTGCCACTAAGTGGTTTTCTTTTTTTAAATAGTAAGCTATTTGATACATCTGACTGGGGTTGCAATTTTCTGACAGTCACTTGTAACGTAAAATTGTTTATTGTTTATGTCTTACAACTCTTATCTGAATTTGTGTCACTTAGAGATTTAAAAGGTGATCACTTGCATAACTTCACAAATAAATAATTTTATTCTCAAAATAAAGGTGTAACTTTTATAGGAGTATATTGAGAGCATTTTAAAAAGTTTCACATAAAAAGTTACACTTTGTCTTATAAAACACGTTAAACATTCTCTTAGTAGCCAGTCATTATCTTAGATGATGGATAAAATGTTTTTTAATGTGATTATTTTTAGTAATTCTTCTGGTGAATAGCTTCTAAATCTGTAACAGGAGGAAAAAAAAGTCTGGGAGAGCTATCTTCTGGATAACTAGGTGTATAGGGTTTTGCATTCTCATTTTAATACCCATTTTTTATTTTTTCACCCCCACTGCTTTTATCCAGATTTTTCTATATGTGAATTAAAAATGTTTATTTGTGCCATACCATCCCTCTGGCTTCAAATGTTTGTTGCAGAAGCAGTTTTAAAACACATGTGTTTACAGAGGAATATAGCTGTTCCTACAGAACCTCTTTGTCTTCAGAAAATAGTAAGTAACTCTTCTTAATAACTTTTCACACTTCAGTATTTTACAAGTAATTGGATTCATAAAAGTCTTGACGAATATTTTTGCTTTGTGGTCTAAGGTCATGCTTTTTGCATGCATTGTCTTCCATGTGTTCCACTGCATATAAATTTCTCTTTGCCTGACATCTGGGTCTAGAACAATGGTAAGATTTTTCTTGCCAGAGAATTTATCACACCTGATTAATTTGTTTACATGCAGTTAACTTGAAAGTAAAACAATGAAACAACAGTGAACACAATAAAAGCTTTTAAAAATAATCTCTGATGTAAGTAGTTTATTGCAATGCTACATTTATAATTAAGAAAAATGCCAAATAGTGTGATTTTCGTGGGCTACCTTTTCCTTCTGTTTTTTTTTGAAGATGTGACAGTCTGCTGTGTCTAGGCATTATATACAAGATTTTATGATTTTGAACCACAGTGTATTCCTGTGAATTTCTCCTCATAAAAACATTCTTCTACTTACTTGCCTGCCCTCAAGTCACGATTTGTGATAGTTTGTGAGGACATACATAGTGAAAGCTGTGAAAGAAATTCTTGAAACCGTAACTTCTGGCAGGTTGCAGGCAAATCAGGGCAATCACACGATAATGACTTGCCCTAACTTAGAGCGTCATTTCAGTAATCTTAGTACCAATGCCTAAACAGAATATGGAATCCATAACTGTTTCTTTGTTTCTCTAAGTCCTAAAATTCTGCAGTTAGGGTCACAGATAAACAAATTTACATCTTCGTGCATTTACCATACATAAATTTTCTTGAATTTTACAGGAGTTTACTGTGAACAGAGGTCATTGTTTATTAATACAGTATGTTTAAACAGAGCTCAAAGAAAAGACTCAGAATTGTAAAAATAAACCAATTATATTTCTAATATTTAAGTATATTGCCAACACATATGTAGCAGGATTGCTATTTTTAGTATTGCCATGACTACTGATCACTTTCTACAACTACTGAAATGTAAATTTTTATAGTGCTTGAAACAAGTTCATGTGGTTTTTGTAGCTTTCCTTAGTATTACTATGCCTCCTTTCTTATTCCATACAGTGAAAATTAACTATCATCCAGTTTTGTGAGTTCTTCTCATACAGCATCTTATCAGGTGGGCTTTTCTCTGGGTTCAACAAGTGACAGCCTGGTGATAAGTGTGCAGTGAAGGTGCAAGTAAGCTGTCCCTCACCCACAGCACACTGCCTGCAGAATCCGCAGTGATCTCAAGTAATCTAAATACTAAATACTAAAAGCCTGCTGTAATGCCTTTCTTCAGATATAGTCATAGTGTTTTCATTGAATGAATCCCCTGGGTGGACTTTTTCCTATGTTTTTGTCAAACTACAGAAACTTAGATGAATTTTTTAAATGAGCTATATAAGTAAGTTTGAAGCTCTGTGCTACTGGAGAGAAGCTAACACATCTAGAACAGCCAATACTGCCTTAATAAGCACTAAGAGATCACTAGCTTATTTTCTTTAATTGCTCAAAGACTTAGTCCAACCCTTCATCTTAGAAGAGATGAAGGAGAGGAGTGAGTATTTCTTTATCAAATTGCTCCCTGGGTTGGGAGCAGGAAGTTTATAAATTCTTTCATTAAATACATGAAAATCAATTAATTGTGCTCCAGTCTTAAGTCCAGCTAAAGTGAACCAAATTTTCTCAGCTACCAGAAACCCAAGAGAGAGGTCTAGAATTTCCCAATTTCTTTCTCTGACACAAACCAATCACCTCTGAGGCCAGTGTAAAGAGTGAGTTACAAGAATATCAAAAAGGATTGCAAAAGACAGCTTTATCTATATGTACAATCATTTAGTGATTGGATTTTTTAAAACTTAGATGCAGGAAGCTGTGGGTCACAGATGACTGCTTTGTCGCAAGAACAACAAAAGAAAATTACTTTGTTTTAACATACTACTTCTGCAACAGGTCTGTTCCTATTTGCCTGCTTTGAGAGAGATAGCATTACACGAGACAAAGATACACAAAGCAAAGAAAAAGAAAATAGGGCAACAACCATGCCCTGAGTCTCAAAGGGCATTACAGATGCTAAATGGCGATAAGCAGAACCAAGTCAAAGTGCTGCCTGATCTACCGTAAGTAATACCTATAACATCACCAGTTTTATTCTGCTTTGGGGGACAGCTTCTGACCTGACACATTTCTTGAACTTTATATGACCTGTTTTGTTGTCTACAAATTACTGCAACTGACAGAGAGCTCCATTGTAAACCTGTAACACCTCTGGGCTGGGGTTTCCCCCTTTCTCTTTGATCGTTAGTTTCAATGTATATGCAGACTGATGTAGTTATATTTGCCCAATATTAAATTTATAGGGTACATAGAGAAGTTGAACCGTTCATAGAATTACCTTTAAAGAAAGTTTAATTATGGTCAATGGAATTTTATTACTGTTCTAAATAGTTATAATTAAAGGACATATAAATTATGTAATTAAGACATTTTAGAAATTACATTGGAATTGATAGATCTAAGTATGCTATATCTAAAAATTTAAAAGCATTAAGTATATATACATTATCTTAAAACATGAAATAGGGATTTTAAACCTGTCCCCTTTGCTCTCTTTTCAGAGACCTAACCTTTAATAAGCTTACAGCAAAAGCAGAAGTTCAGACTGCACACACTAAGGAAATTTCCTATCTTTTGGCTGAAGAGGTATACAAGAGAAATATTAAAGGTATTCTATATATCTAATTTATGTTAAGAACTTTAAAATGTTTAGAATTGACAGTTTCAGGTTTAAAAACTTATCCTGATGAATGCTAAACCAAAATGATGGCTTACGCCCAAGAATTATTTCCTTATAGTTCATGTTTCTTTTTTGCAATGTCTTTTTAAAAGGTGGAATTATATATATGGTTCAATAAAGTTGCCTTCTTCATTACCCTCCTCCTCCCAGATACTAAATACAATGTACAGCTTGTGTGAGCATATTTCAGTCTTGCCTGCCTTACTTTGCTAATCCACCTCAACCTGTGCTTGGTAGGATCAACGTCTTCTGATTTGAAAGTATAATTCAGTCTTCATCTCTGAGTCCGAGACATTTTGTGAACAAAGACTGAGGAGTATGCTATGTTACATAGCTGTGTTAAGCATATGGACCGTTTTCTTCCAGGCATTCAGCCCAGACTATGAAAGGCATTTGGCTTTTGTCTTAGCTATACTGGAACTCAAGTACCTAAGGATAAAACAGCATTGCAGTAATTCATTTGTTTCTTACTTATTACACGAATTTAATACATTGTACTTTGCAGGAGCCTTTGATGGAACAGAATTACTTTCTGGAACTACTTTTTGTCATCTTCATCATGAGAAATTTACCTATGACTGTATTAATATGACACCCAAGAGAAGGCTCAGAAAAAAACCTGGCAAAAGCAAGCTGGGATTGTTCAAAAAATAAAACCAGATTTGTAGCAAAACACTGAAGGATAAAAGAAAACCTCACCTGCTTTTGTTATTTAAGAGAGCTTCAATAACAGAGCCAGACCATATATTTTTAAAATCGGTTCCCTTTCTCTTTATTGCTTTTGCAAGTAAAATTGGTGTGAGTTATTATGTTCTGACTTCTACAAAGAGAAGTGAGCTGAAGGACTGGTGGGGGGACACAAACCCTGCTTTTTTTCTGTTCTTCCTCTGCCAAAATTGTAAGTAATGTTGTCTGTTGAAAGAATGAGTATGGAGCTGACAGATTTACATAGTGAAGGTATTAAATAACAAAATGTTTCACGTAAATCTTATCACAAAGGCTGAGAGATTTAGCCTGAGATATTCTGAATTTCTCAGATGTTTAGTGCATCATCTTTCACCTGGCATCAGGATTTTCTTCTGGCTCTTATTCAAACCTAATCAATTATTGAAAGCAAAAGAGCATTTAGAATGGGTCTGAAGTTTTTATTATGCAGAAACCAATGGTGTCTTTACGTATAAGCATCAGCTCTCAGTTGCTTGTTGTTTAATTTTTCACACTTATTTCAGCTTATTTCAGAAATAGTGCTAGGGATTTTTTTCCAGAGGATTTTCTTATTTTTATTATTATTACTATTTCTCTCTTCTTCCCCTCCCTCACTACTGTAGCCAACTCAGACAGCCTATTGAGAAACAGCAAACCATCTGTTAACGGATTTGAAGTTCTGAATTATACTTGAGTGTGTAGAGGCACTCGTGCTTAGCCAGAAACATTCATTTTGAATTAAGCTATAAATGCTGTGTAAAAAGAACCATACATTTTAATGTAGGTTCATGAATAAATTTAAGGGAGGGCAACTGCACTCTAAAGTTTTATTGCTTCAAAACCTGGCATTTTTTGGTGTTCTGTGATCACTTGGTTCTTTTATAGTGTGATTGAAGCTTTAAACCTTGAACTGGAGGGGAGATAATTCTTGTGTTAAACCGTTTGCAATACAATTTCATTGCTGGATCTCTGGTGGAACAGAAGCTCTGTGGGTTTTTTTTTTTCTTAAAAGATGGTTAAAAAGGATAAAGGAAAGTCTTAGTTATTATTGAGTTTTCTGGTACACAGCCAGGTCTCCTAGTTCCAGGCACTTTGATTATTTTCTTTAGTTGCTATCTTGCCTAGTCTAGTGTAATCTATTAATTTTTCATGGTAGGAGAGACAGCCCTGCATAAAGCTTGCATAAGTAACAACGTGGAGAGATTGATTCAGCTTCTCTCTGTCCCTGGAACAGACATTAATGTTAAAGGTAAGTTATTAATTTTCTCTAGAGAACTAAGAAATTAAGCCAGATAAAGAACTCTATTAATATCTGTTTGGTAATAAAGTTTGTATTTATACTACTAAAACTGTCTTTATTGTTTTAAACAACAGAAAATGAGGACTTTATAGCAAACATTGAGGTAAGATGAATTTGTAACTGAAGTGAGTTTTACCATCAAATTTTCTGCTGATTTTTAAAAATGTTATTTAATTTTTTCAGCTGTTTTTCAATAGAATTTCTTGTTTTGAAATCACAAACTGCCAGTCTAGCCATAATAAACACTAAAAATTAAAGCATTTTTCAGTCTAACGAATGACATTATTAACATTTCAGTACTACTTCTGCTGTTTTAAAACTTCCCTTGATTTATAATGCAGACTATGCTGGCTGGACGCCTTTGCATGAAGCCTGTAACCATGGCAGCACAGTGTGTGTCCGTGAAATTTTGCAGCGTTGTCCAGAGGTAGACCTGCTCAGTCAAGTGGATGGGGTGACTCCTTTGCATGATGCACTGTCAAATGGACATGTAGAAATTGGCAAGCTGCTACTTCAGCATGGGGGTGAGTGCATTTATGCTAAACTGGTTTAGGGAAATTATCTACTGTTCTAAATCCATGTGAAGTTCACAGTGTTTTTCTTAATAGTTGTTTAAAATACAATGTTATTATGGAAGATTTATTTTAAAACATTTTTAAGCCAAGCTGCTTTGGTTACAATAAAAATAATACTGTTTTCACAATTATCTTGATCAGCTGAATATGAAATTAACCAGGATTTTCACATTTTTTCCAGTATGTTGATGTTTTTATTCTGCATTTTACACCATATGCATTGTAACTATATTCTCCATACTCATTAATAAAGGTGCAGATTACCTAGTCAGAAAGCAAGGCTAAGGATTTTCTTTTGTTTTGATTGATTTTTACCACAATGCAAATATAATCATGTATTTCAACATACATTTGTTCAGGATTTATGAAAATTAATGTGATGGTCTTTGAAGAACACAATTAGCTTGGTAATTAGTTTAAGAAAGGAATCTATATTGTAATCATGATAACTGCTGTTTAGCGATAATAGTGGGAGGGATGCCTTAGTTTCTAAAAAAAGGATACATTGCCCCTTAGGCAGGCACATGACAAATGTTTTAAAAAATATTTTTTGTTCAGGGACAGGGTATTTGTGTCTTGGTTTGAAGTATGTATTGTATCAATATACTTACCATATTTTAAAAAAATCCAACCAAATAAAAAAACCAAAACCAAACAACTACATAGAATGGTCTTGGATATCAACTATTCCTTCTTTTAATTAATTTACTAAAATGAGTGTTTTTCGATATCTGTACCATTGAACTACTGTGTCAGCATGAACTGTGTTTTATATGCCTAGTCGATTTTTTTCAATAAAAATCATTCTGTATAGTTATGAAGCAGAAGACTACACTGTGTTGAGATGGCCTATTACTTAATTAAAGTAGAGAAACAAAATTTTATTTCATTCTTGGCATACGACCCCCTATATTTACAGTCTTCTTCTGCCCCCTAAAGGCTATGTCTGTGTCTGTTGTGCAAGTACAGGATCATAATCAGTACATTCCTCTGCAGTTCTACCTCTGTGTTGGAGGAGCCTCAGTTCTGTGGTTCCCAGGTGTTTTATATGTTTACTGAACCATGTATCTGACATGCCAAGCCAATACCTGGGCTCAGTTCAGTCAGTTGTCGTGGTTTACTCTGGGCTAATTTTTTTCAAACCTTTTACACAATTGATATGAGAGAAGTTTTATACAGACAAAAGAGACGTGATGTGGGGAATAATATTGAATTTATTATTAGCAGGATAAAAACTAAAGAATAATATATACAACAATTCTAACTAGGTAAAATTATGAAGAAAATTCAGTGTATTTACAAAATTATCCCTCCCCCCTGTATCAGTCCAGGAGGAGAAAAGGTTTACAGTTCCTCTAAATCAAATTTGCAGCACTAGAAAGTTTTCTTCTATTATCTCTAGGGCGACAGCCCCGATCGGCTGTAGCTGGCAATCTCTCTCTCTCTCTGCTGCACATCGACCTCAGGACTGTCCCTGCTCCTCCCTGCCGGGCCAGGACCGGAGGCTGGGGGGTACTCGGGCCCTGTGAGGTCCTCCATGGACTGCAAGGGGACAACTTGCTGCACCAGGGTCTTCACCACTGTTACAGGGGATAATGGCATCGAGTCCATCCCCTNTCCCTCACTGGGATGATGTGTCCTATCCAGGACACTTGCTCCAGCGTAGGTTTCTCTCTCCAAGGACCACAGGTCTCCAGCCAGACTCTCTTTCATCTTAGGCTTCTCACGGAGTTACACCTTCCTCCCTGTACTCCTGCTCCAGCACAGGCTCCCTCATGAGCTGCAGGAAGATTTCTTCACTCCAAATAATCTTCCACAGGTGTCAGGGGTTTTAGTTTTTAAATCTTTTCCCCTGCTGGAGGGGGACAGGGGGCCCCCCGGGTCTCTCCTCCCCCCTCCTGCTTCACTGACCTTGGAGGCTACATTGGCGTCTCTTGTTCTCCCCTGCTCTCCTCCAGGCTGGAATCTCTTCTGCGCCATTCATCTTCTCTTCTGTTTTCTTAAATATGTCATTCACAGAGGCGTTACTAAAACTTGCGATTGGCTTTGCTCTGGAAATCTACCTGGAATTAACTCTGCAATTAAATTAACTCCTAATTAAATGGCATTGCACTGGCAGATGTACATTTTTCCTAGGCTATTGCGAAAATCTGGTAGTGGGTGCTCTTGTTGTCTTAGGGGAAGAGGTCTACTTGCACTTGCATTCATTAGTTTTTTCTGGCAACTATAAGGCTGCAAATATATATTATATTTGCCTTTGTCACTCTCTGAGTTACGGCCTGGCAAGTAACTGACAAGACTGTGGTAGAAAGAATCTTACCCATTCAGTGTGAATTTACTCAGCTTAATAATTTAGAACACATCTCTTTAAAAACTTACTCCTTTTCCTGTCTCTAAAAACCTTCAGCTTGCAGAAGATTTAATGATACTAAATAATTAGTATAGAGCTTAAATCTAGAGCTTAAATCAGGGCAAAGTAAAAGGTCTACTATGGATGTGTAATGCAGGGCTTTATCTTTTGTCAATAAAATGTATTTCTGAAGAAGTATATAAGTTAAAGTCACATCATTGCTTTACCAGAGTAACCCAAATTTATGTAAGTAGATTCCTGGTGTGTTCATCTTTGAAAAACACCTGTAGTGTCTTAACAGCCTTCCATTTTTCTTACCGAGGCAGCCTTTCTTAAACTTATCAAGAGATGTGTTAACTGTTCAAATATTAGCAGGCCCACTGTACTAATAAACAGGAAATACTGAAAGAATGCAGTGTAGTCTGAAAAGTAAACATGTCCCATTTATTCACTTTAATTCTATTTATTAGAGCAATTATGTTTTACATTTCAGAAGTCTGTTAAGACCAAATTTTGAAACCTACTTGTTGGGGAAGACCTGGATTCCCACCTCAATAGTTTATCTTGCCTAAGGCAAGATTTGCCACACCATCCTGAAAAGGAAAATAAAGATCATCACAGTAACATGCTTTAATTTGAAGTCAGAGTGAGCAAATAACCTGGTCTGTAAAGTACTTAATAGAATTTTGCAACAGTAATAACATTACATTTTTACATACTCTATAGAAGTTAAGACAATATCTTAAGGAAAATGTTACAAAGGGTTTCTCTACATGTTCTAGATTGTATTGCAAATATGTAACTCATCAGTTACATCAACATAACTTAGTATGAAAAGGAATTTAAACAGACTCCTAGCTTCTGGCAAAAACCAATCCAAAATCTTGTTTGGCTGCCAAATCAAATGTGCTGTCGTTACTAAAGTTTGTATTTTCCCTGCAGGACCAGTCCTTCTACGGCAGAGAAACTCCAATGGGAAATTGCCACTGGATTGTGTTGAGTCAGTAGCGGTAAAGGAAGAACTTTTGAATCTTGTTCACCCAGAAGAGAGCATTGAAAGCTTTTATGAATGCATAGAACAAGAGTTTTGCAGTCAGCTGAGAGAACTGTGTTTTATTTTATTTAATAAGCTGCTGCTGAATTTTTGCTCAGTTTATAATCTCTCTTCACCCTTGACTTTAACTCTCAGAGAAGTAGCTTGTTCAAATGTACTTCCAGTATTGGCTTATGGTAACTCCAAGATGAAAAACACATTTTCTAAAGATTGGTTAGTAGATACATATTTTAGAGAACTGGAAACTTTTCAAAAGCTACCACAATTTCTTCAAGAAATATCTGGAAACATAGTTTTCTTCCCTGAAGAACAGATGAAAGCCTTGTTAGCCACTCTGAAAACTATGATAGAAGCATATCAGCTCTTCAATCTTTCTAGCAGTTAACTTCTAAACAAGCCGTCTTGGCTGAATCTGGATTTTTAACCCTTGGTATTGGCCTAGGTTTTTTTCTGGCAACCAAAGAAGTACAAATTTCACAGCCCTACACAAGACCAACATGTTGGTATCTCCCACGTTGTTACTATTTTCCTCTAGCAGACAATGATTCAGCTCAGTTTTTTGGCAAAATTTTTCCAGTACTTGCCTGACAGGTCTAGATGTCTGTGATATTCTTAGGTGGGTGCTATATCATTTGCAATAAATTTGTATTTTCTGTCTTGGAAGTATTTTTTAACTGTTTCACGCCATAGGTCACTTTGGTTTTCAGAGGTAGTGACCCTAAATTTAAACCTCGTAGTGGATTGCTTTAATCCTTGAGAAAGGCTTGTGCCTACTTACTTTAATATCTGTTAATAGAACTAATATTATAAATATATGTCATGAAATAAAAACATATGGAATAGCAAATTTCGTTCATCAATTTTTGTCTTATTTATCCTTGTCTTATAAAAATTAAAATTATGTTATGTAAATTATGTCTTGTAAAATTCAAACCAGAAGGCACTATATCTGTATTTACAGAATCAGTGTACTATCATTTCCTGTCTTTGATAGAAATGGTCACACAAAGAGGTGTGGAAAATATTCACACTCATCAGCACTGTGCCACTTGTGGTCACATTCATTTGTGCAGTGACTGCTTTAAGGAGACTACCCCAGACACCCAGGTGATTTACAAAAGTCCAGTGGGTACCACTTAGTAGAGATTTAAAACTATCAAGTCATGTTGCTGCTTCCTAGGACAATGATGGTTTGAAGGGCCAAATCCACACTCAGCAAAACTTAAGGGTACCCTTGGCTCTGCTCTAACTCATATTGGCTTAAAGGGATTTGATAGATCCAATACAATGGCAGTGTATAAAATGATCTGGTAACACTCCTTGGATTCCCTCAACTGAAGATGCCGGTGGAAGCAGTGGCACAAATCTAGTTATGTTGGCAGGGGAATTTACAAAGGATTAGTAGGCATGGACATCAGATTCTGACACTAAGTATGGACCTTCTTAAAATTAGGCCCCATTTAATATGAGACTTTTGGTCTTCATTCTGCAAATACATGCAAACTACACATGATAAATCCTCTAAATTGATCTTCTAGCCTAATTTAGGATACTATGCTACATATTCTCTCGTATGGTCCCTTTAATTAATCACGAAAAAGAGAAATTCCCATGCTGTTCTTTAAAGGTATTGAGGCTTGCAAGGGAGCGGAGTTACCTAATTGTCCTTATGATGTTGGGAATGCAGAAGAATTACATGTTTTGGAGAGCCTTTATTGCTCATTTATACAGCAACAGCTACTCTTTCTGCCTTGCCTCTTTGTACAGATCCAAATTAATGCCACACTAGGATCTGGGAGCAGAGACAAAGTGAAGTCTCTCCCTTTCCCTTCCAAGGTACACTGGGCCTGACTGAGCTTGAGTTCATTTCCCCACAGTAGCCCTCACAGTGCTTTGCATTGGTAGCTAGAAGGGTGTTGATAACACACCAGTGTTTTGGCTACTGCTGAGCATCAGCATCAGCGCTGTAACATTCCTTCCTCAGTTGAGGACAAGATCCTGGGAGGGGACACAAGTAGGCCAGCTGACCCAAACTAACCAAAGGGATATTCCACACCATGTGACGTCAGCTCAGATATAAAAGCTAAGGAAAGGAGCAGGAAGGCAGGCATTCCTTGTCTCCAATGGCTGCCTGCTGAGGAACTGTTACACGTGCTGGAGCCCTGCTGCTTGGGAGTGGTTGGAAACCGCTGCTGATGGGAAGTAGAGAATAAACCGTGTTATCTTTCGCTTCGCTTTTGCACGCGCAAGCTTTTGCTTTGCTTCTGCTTTAATAAACTGCCTTGTCCCAACCCACAAATTGTTTCCCATCTTACTCTCTTCCCTGTCTGTCTGGGAAGGGGAGTGATAGAATGGCTGGGTGAACACATGGTGTCCAGCCAAGGTCAACTCACCACAGTCCTTTTTGGCGCCCAATGTGAGGCGAGATAAAGATAAATATACTGCATGCTACAGTAATAGTAGCTATTGAATAGCAAGCTCCTTTGCGGGACACAGAGTTTGCTGGCTGCACTGCTTATCACTTTCTTTTGCTAAGTATCAGGAACATACTAATATAAGCAATGGCTCCATGCTTTGCCTTTCCGCTAATGGCCTTGTTATGCTGGGGGAGTTATCTTCCGGGGAGCTCTCTGCAAACAATGGAGACACACCCTTCCCCCACTTCCTAACATTGATATAAATGGCTTTATATTGAAGTCTCCCATCCTCCTTGCTAATCCTTATGTGAGCTGTTTAGTACTGTTACTGTCAGTAATTAATACTGTCAGCACATTATGGAGTTCTTGGAATCTGGTGTTATCCTGGTGTAGAAGAAAACAAACTTTAGGTGATGATAGAAACTTTTGGTGCCCCGTTCTGGGTGGCAGGGTGTGTGGAACAATTTGGACAGGTTTCCATCGCAGTTGACCCCTCCCATTACCTGGGACTTCACACCTGAACAGGTATTCAACCCTAGCAAACTGACACGTCACCTGATGGAAGGGTGTCCAGTAAAACCATCAGCTTCGTGCCTTCTACTGGGGCCTGGCCTGTGCTTATTGAGCCACAGTTCAGTGCTCTCAGAAAGCTGTAGTGGAGGAAGGTACCCAAACTGCAATGGAGGACACTATGGCTGAGATAGGGACTCAAACCACAACAACTACAGTCATTGCCCCAGTAGTGAAAAAGTAGAAATGGATAAGGCAAGCTACAGGTCCATATCAGCGATTAGTAACGGAGGAAAAGTAAGAAGGAGAAGAAGTAGAGGAGGGGCAGATGAGCAAGCCAGTCCTTCAAGAAGGGAAGTCAGACAAATTAAACAGTAAACTGAGGTCACCTGGTTCCTGACCTCATCAGAACTTTGGGACTTGAGGAAAGATTACAGCTGGTAAGTGGATTCCTACCTGGCTGCTTTGATGCTGGGATAACGGGGCTGATAGCAACTTGAAGGTCATGAAGCCCAAGAGCTGGGATCCCTTGCCAGAGATGGTGAAATTGAAAAAGGAATTGGAAAAGAGAGAACAAGTTGCAGATTTTGGAGAAGGCTCCTCTCAAGTGTGAGGGAA